>CM033648.1:23196082-23572206 GCA_019512145.1 Engystomops pustulosus | reverse complement strand
TTGTTAAATTTTTATTTTTATTTTTTTTACTATTTTTTTAGACCCGCTAAGGTACTTTAACCCAAGACGGTCTGATCGTTCATACCATATACTGCAATACTGCTGTATGTTTCTACATAGGATTCATTACAATGTTCCAGGCGCATTGTAACGCATCTGCAGAAGCTACAGTATACAGCCTCGGGTCTTACAAAGATTGTCATGGCAACCAATTGCCGCACCCCCCTGACGTCACGGGGAGTGGCGATAACAACAAAGATGGCTGTGCCGCTCTCAATCAAAGGGTTAGTACTTGCGATCGGTTGGGGTGTTGGATGTATGACCCCCAACAACTCGATATTGGGGTCCTTTTCTGAGGATAGTGCATCACCACTCGCTTAGAGCTCCCCAGAAGACTTAGAGCTCGGCAGAAGACATAATGACATGTAAAGCTTTTACAAATAAACAATGTATATTTTACATTTTTAGGGAAAACTAGTCAAACCAGCATCTCCTCTAAAAGAAGATACAATCGGCAGATGAAGCAGTGTGATATTTTAGCAATGAAGGATATTTTTCTGCTTATTTCCTAAGTAAAGTGACCTTTCCAGTCGCATAGATCTGTTTCCGCATAGAATTCAAGCGCCAAAGTTTCTCCAAAATTTTTGTTATTCTCCCCCCCCCCCCCCCCATCGTTAATATGAAAGTGTTAAGTGATGGCGGGAGTGATGGATGAAGCAATACTTTTTTTGAGGAGCATGTGTGCCGAAATGAAGCATGGAGGTTATTTTCCCAGCACAAGGTGAAGCAATAATGTGCACACACAGGCAGCTAAATGGACACTAGTGGATTTCAAAAGGCAGAAAAATGCTTCAAGAAAACTACTTTAATAACACATAAACTTGAGCCATAGCGCGGCAGGCAAAATAGGGCCCCGGATTTCACTGCAATTTCCTGGTTACAATGGCATTTCTTTCAGGCCTTGTTAACTCCCTCAGTCGTCTTCTCTTATCAACTAAAGTGAATTATGCTTGGAAATGCTCTTTCTTCATTTGTTTTTGCTCCATTTTTCTTTATTTCTGGCCGTTTATTTCTTTTAGCACCTAAACAGTTTAAATTTTAACTGTATTCTAAAGTTTTTGTTTTGCAAAAGAATAAACTTTTGACAGAGTATTTTGTAAAAAAAGAAAGTTTTTATTATATTGGTTAAAAATAAAGTTTAAATAGTATGTTAAAGGGAATGTGTTTTTTTTAATTGTTTTGCTTGTTTTATGTTAAACTTATGTTTTAGGTATTTTTGATTATTTTTAATAACCCATGTCTATATTTAAATTAAAAACAAACTCCAATTTTGTCTCTGGTCACTAATGTTTATCTCCTCCCCCTCCCTGTACAATGACCTCTATATAGATAACGCTGCCCCATCATTACATCACTACTGACAATAGATGATGTCACAGCTTATCTCCTTCCCCTCCCTGTACAATGACCTCTATATAGATAACACTGACCCATCATTACATCACTACTGACAATGGATGATGTCACCGCTTATCTCCTCCCTCATTCTGTACAATGACCTCTATATAGATAACACTGACCCATCATTACCGATGGATTTCACAGCTTATCTCCTCCCCTCCCTGTACAATGACCTCTATATAGATACACGGACCCATCATTACATCACTACTGACATGGATGATGTCACGCCTTATACTCCTCCCTCATTCTGTACAATGACCTCTATATAGATAACAGCTGACCCATCATTACTCACTACTGAATAGATGACGTCACAGCTTATCTCCTCCCCATTCTGTACAGATGACCTCTATATAGATAACACTGACCCATCATTACAGTCACTACTGACAATAGATGATGTCACATTCATTTATCTACTCCTCCCCCCTGTAACAATGACCTCTATATAGTATAACACTGACAGTTCATTACATCACTACTGACAATAAGATGATGTCACAGCTTATCTCCTCCCCCTCCCGTGTACAATGACCTCTATATAGATAACACTGACCCATCATTACATCCTACTGACATAGATGAGGTCACAGCTTATCTCCTCCCCCATTCTGTACAATGACCTCTATATAGATAACACTGACCCATCATTACATCACTATACTAGCATAGATGATGTCACAGTTTATCTACTCTCTCCCCCCGTACAATGACCTCTATATAGAGTAACACTGACATATCATTACATCACTACTGACAATAGATGATGTCACAGCTTATTCCTCCCCCCCCCTGTACAATGACCTCTATATAGATAACACTGACCCTCATTACTCGTACTGACAATAGATGATGTCACAAGCTTATCTCCTCCCCTCCCTGTACATGACCCTCTATATAGATAACGCTAGACCCACTATCATTACATCATTACTAACAATAGTGATGTCACAGCTCATCTCCTCCCCCTCCCTGTATCATGACCTCTATATAGATAACACTGACCCATCATTACATCATTACTAACAATAGTTGATGTCACAGCTTATCTCCTCCCCCTCCCGTATAATGACCTCTATATAGATAACACGACCCATCATTACATCATTACTAACAATAGTGATGGTCACAGCTTATCTCTCCCCTTAAGGTACAAAGTCTTTTCTGAAAAGCTGATATGATCTGTTTGTGAATGATGTTTTATCTTCTGCGGTAAAGTAAATGCATTACTATAATATCTGCTGTATAACTTATACACTGATAATCACTTAGTCTTACTATTGTATTTTTTTTAAGGAATTGAATGGAAAGAAGCCCAAGAACGTGTTGAAGACTTGCCTCCGGAAGACCAACCCGGACATCCCAATGGTGTTTGTCAGTGGCAAACCATGACTGTGGAACGCTCCGACCCCTGAGACTATACAGACCTTCTGCAACAATTGGGGCGATGACTACTTCTCCTTCTGGGTTGGCGGAGTTTTCTTTCTTGTCTTAAAAAACAACAGTTGTGTTCTTTGATGCCGAAAAGTGCCCGGAAGAGTAAGGAGAATCAGGACAAGTGGCTCCCGAGCAGCTGGCCATGGCCAAACTGCGGCAGTGCCAGCGAGTCATCATTCTTCAGCACATCCCTCTGTTTCTCAAGAATCCTGATGAAGATAAACAACTATTTCAACCTGAAAAAATCACTACCTCGACAAGAGCTATTAGAGATGTTTCATAAAGCAGGAGGTGCCTTAATATTGATAAATAATTCATGGGGATGTGTCCTTTGTCTGCTTGTTGGAGAAGAAATACTTCACTCAGATCCCGTAGTTTTGTATGAGATTTACAGAAACATTACTGGTATCTGATCTGCCCCTCCAATGCGGAGAAACACGCTTTGCCTGAAGATTTTGATGTGGCCTTAATCCCTATTTCATTGATCTGGCCAAAAGGCATAATATATTACTTCCCAGATACAGAGTACACGCTTGATATTGTCAGTCGCAATGACTTGCGCTCCTATGCTTTTGATATAAATGTATAAGCTGGATATGAAACGTACATCAACAAATCGCCAACCACCAAACACCTGCAGGTGAATCCTTCCTGTTACACTGTAATCTGTCATTTGGATATTTTTTTTATGCAAACGAGCTGGTCTGTACACCAGGGTTGGCTGCTGGTGCCCCCTGCTTCTCTTTTCTTTCTTCGGCTTCTTATAAGGTACGCAACGGCGGCAACTGTCAGTGCAAGGAGAGGAGGAGGTGAAGCTTGTGAGCGCTCTTTGCTCGTGGCCGTTTGCTCTCAACCGTCCCGGCCTGTTGTTTCACCACAGCAGCCGTACAACGTGCCCCTCTGCGCGGTTCGTGTGCATGAGCTTCGTAGGGGATACCAGCCATTGTGTTTCAAGGGTCAGTGCCTAATGAACTGATGTGTATGAAAAGGAGTGTAACCTTAGGCACAACCTCACTCTTACTGTAGCGCAATCACTCTGATATACGTCAACCTGCCTTTGAAACGTGGAGGGTCCTGCTGTGGATTGATTTCAATGTTCATAGGACACTACTGTGATTTGCTGATACTAAATTCCCAGGATGAAACTAGACAAAATGGTCTGCTGAGATAGAAGGGTAAGGAGGAGGTGTGAAGGACTCCTTGCCCTGGTGCCTGCGGGTCATCAATCTAGCCATAGACGTCACGTTATTTCTCCTACCACGGGCGTTTGATCCACTCCGGACTCCTTCAAAAATAGGGTGAGTAGCACTAAATTTTCCCGCAATGTCATGGCGGATCAGCTGATTTATTAATTGTGTTGGGGTGCCGAGGCTCGCAGTGAATTTGGGTGCAAAGTTTTGCCCGCTGGAGAGACTCTTGTGAGCAGCTACAATTTCTTGTCTCCAAAAGGTAGGCATTTTCCGGATAGACCTCGGAGCTCAGTAACAGTGGCGCAAAAAACATTGGCAACTACGAGAAAGGTACTGGTGCCACTGCCTCAACATCTCTGCCTCCCAATTAAACAACTGTAGCACCAAATTAATTCATTAGAATGGAGAAATAACCTAATAGAAAGCAAGAAACCTAAAAGTTGGAAAAGCAATGGCGTACGTCGCTTTGAACTTCTGTTTTTTGGCTGTCTGCGATATATTCCGAACATCGCATCATCATGCAGTCCTGGGTGGTAGCTTAGGCAGATACTATGCTTAGACACTCTTCTTTCTTTCTGGAGTTGTCCTCCACTGGGTCGCGGAGGTTAAAAATACGGTTTTTGAGACAGACTGTGAAGATGAGACAAACCCGTTTACCTGGGGAGGAAGGGGTGGGGATATTGTAGTGTATCGTGTTGGCTTTTATGTTTGTTTCTTTTAAAAAACAATAAAGTTGTTTTATACCCATGATATTTTGTATGCTATAGTTGGGAGGTGAAGGAAAAGTGGCTGCACATTCTCTGAAGACATAGTAACCTGTAGGGTATCTATGGCCTTGTGTGAGCCAGTATGCATGCAATAAATTAAATTGGGGTGGTCACATATAAACATTTACAACTATTATGTTCTCAAAAAAGGGGCCTTGGGGGTTCCCATTCCGTGCGGGGTGCTCAGTGGGTCTCTCTCTCTATCATAGGGATAGGGAGTATCAAAATGGCATGTACAGCCACTCTGCATTGCCCTGTAAAAATAAATGTAGGAACCACGTTACATGCATCCCATCTCTCCATCCACAACACCCTGGACAAAGCATTGCAAATCTCTCTCTCACTTAACAGAGGAACATTGCCCCCACTTTCAGCTCGTGGACGGCTCTCGGCGTAGATTGGTGAGAACAGCCTTTTGGGATGTTGATAGGCTTCCCTAGATGCCATAATAACTCGCAACCAATGAGAGAGTATTAATGGCTCACCTCTGCCATACTAATTCCATAGCCCTATATGCCCTCTTTGAAATTTAAGAGGGTATCTCATTTCAGAACAGATTATGTTATTGTTTGTTAATAAAAGTTATAAAATTTCCCAGTTAATATCTCCTGTAGCAATTCCTATCAATTTTCTAGATCTACTGCTTGCTGTCTTCTATAGGAGGTTATTTGTTTAACTTCCAGTGGATAAAATCGACATGGTCACAACAGGTGCACGGCTCTTTTTATCCAGAGAGAGTATCAGAGCCTGTTACCCTGTAATCTGTCATTTGGATTATTTTTTTTATGCAAACGAGCTGGTCTGTACACCAGGGTTGGCTGCTGGTGCCCCTGCTTACTTCTTTCTTCGGCTTCTTATAAGGGTACGGCACGGCGGGCAAACGTCAGTGCACAGGAGAGGAGGAAGCTGTGAGCGCTCTTTGCTCGTGGCCGTGTTGCGCTCACCGTCCCGAGCCTGTTCACCACAGCCGTACATACGTCCCCCTGGCGGTCGTGTGCATGAGCTCTTAGGGGATACCAGCCAGTGTGTCAAGGGTCAGTGCCTAATGGAACTGGATGGTATGAAAAGGAGTGTACCTTTAGGCACAACC
Organism: Engystomops pustulosus; assembly: GCA_019512145.1. Taxonomy (NCBI): domain Eukaryota; kingdom Metazoa; phylum Chordata; class Amphibia; order Anura; family Leptodactylidae; genus Engystomops; species Engystomops pustulosus. The sequence continues at coordinate 23,566,258 of CM033648.1, read as the reverse complement.
TCACTCTTACTGTAGCGCAAATCCATCTGTATAGTCAACCTGCTTGAACGTGGAGGGTCTGCTGGTGGATTGATTTCAATGTTCTATAGGCACATACTTGATTTGCTGATACTAAATTCCCCAATAAAATCTGTTAGAAACTGCGACCCCCCCAACCCGCCAATTTTGGCAACTCCTATGAGGCCTTTTGTAAGATACCCCATTTTTTAAATTTATGAAAAAAATTTTGAAAATGCACTTTCATGTGGTTTTGGGGACAAGGAATATAATTATATAATCCTTATTATATGGTGCACACACATCATGCAGCGCTCGCCAGAACTTGCCAAATCGGTCCCTGTTCACAATGGGCTCAGCATCTAATCAATACCTACCGCGTATGTTTTGGAGTGTGGGAGGAAAATGGGGACCCGGAGGTAACTCACGCAAACACGGAGAGAACATTCAAATGTTTGCAGATGTTGACCCTGGGACTTGAAACTTGCTGCGCTCACATACCTGATGGCCAAATAATAGCTAAGCAAGTGTTAAAATTCGGACCGGCCCATATTATGCAGCATTCAGACACACGTCCAAACAGGAAGATGACTACTTGTGGGTCCTAACAGCTTGATTTAAGGCATAAACATTTAAAGAAAATCTACATCAAGTATGGGTAAAATACTTCCTAGATCCAGGCACCGTGACTGTGGTTGATTCTCTGCACAAAGTTATTAAAAAGTTATAGGTGTTTGTATGTCAAATAAATATATTTTTTAATGTATCAAACATAATAAAATAGGGAGTTTTATCTACTTTTATTCTTATTGACCCAAAGAATGAAGAGGAGTGTTATTTGGACTATACAGAGGAAAGCCTCTAACAGGCGGCGTAATTTCCATGCACTTTCATCTTTTATGGAATTTTTTTCCAGCTTTCACTACATTGCGTGGAGTATTACATTTGAATAGTTTATCGTAAGAGAAGAGACAAATCTATAAATGGAGAAATTATAAATGGGAAAAAAAAAGTTATTGGTTTTGGAAGGTGCAGTGTTAAAAAACGGAAAAGGGCTGCGTTTAATAGGGATCGCAGTGTATAGTTATATTCCTTTTTTTTTTTTTTTTTTTTTGTAATGAGTTTTTTCTTATGAAGCGAGGGATTATTTGGTGGAAAGAAAAATTATTTTTAACCCTTTATGTGAGTTTCCCTGGATACTTTGGATGTGGGTATGTGGACAACATTGTTGCGTGCACAGCGCTGTTAGATAGTAATCAGCGATTACTGATAACTGGGTCTCTCCGCATTTTTAATGGTTCTTTATCATATTGGCACAGTGCTCTTTTGCTTGACTTCCCGCAGCGTGTTGTAAACATGACTGCTCTCAGAGGGGCTTTAACATTATTGCAGAGAACCAATGACTCACATCCCTTTCTTGGCTTGTGTCGTCTTTCCATTATTGCATGATAAGTTGCATGATGGGTCAGTAGTGAAGAATCCTTGGGAGCTATACCGCATAAATAGTAAACTTTAGGAACTGATGTGTGTGGTTACTCCAAGTCTTCTTCTATAACAACAAGTCATCTCTCCATATAAAGTGGTGTACTCACCTAAGATATTATACTCAGTTATGAGTGAATCGATGACCATCGCTGATATTTTATGATACAGTGATGTGAGGTGCCTGCTCTTGCCCTATAGGCATTGGTCTTGGACATTGTAGCCACATAATGCTATGCCCTGAGCCTCAGACTTTCTATTATCGTTATATTTGTCCAGGCACTATTTTGGGAATTGGAAACTTTAAAACCAATTTCCATCCAAATGAACAATTCTGACTTAGACTTACTAAGAGGGAAGAACTAAGAGAGATCCATATTCTTATATTATACCTGTCTACTGTTATAATGTATATACAGCACTTAGAATAAAAAAAATATATATACTCGAGTTATAAGCCTAGTTTTCAGCACAAAAAAAATGTTTTGAAACCAAAATCGGCTATACTTGATGAAAAAAAAATAGGTTTTACTAGGTTTTGTGGTAAAATTGGGGGCCTCTGCTTATACTTGAGTTATATGGTGTGTGCGTGTGTGTGTGTGTGTGTGGGTGTGGATATATATAATATTAATATTAGTCTTATTGTTTAAATGTTCTTGTGCAATTTTTTGCAGTGTTAATATAGACAAAGAAAACTCAGTAAATGTATTCCTTTACCTTTGAAGTCTTAAAGGGGTTGTCCATGTTTCATAAATATGATATGGTTTGTGTAAGTAAAAGTTATTCACTTTTCCAATAAATTTTTTATAATAAAAATTCCTTTATTTGTTAGCGACACACAGATTACGCAGCGCTGCACAGAGCTTGCCAAATCGGTCCCTATCCTTAGCTGCAGAAACTATCGTTTAATCTTTGATCCAAGTGGTTTTGCTCAAAAACAATTATACCTTCAAGGACCTTGGGAAGACGGGTGGAGTAGGTGCCATACATAACACATTACATGGAGCTTCCTGAACTGTCCAGACAGGACTAATCAAACTGATGTATGATCAGCTGGGAGATGTGCAGTGATTGATTACTTATGCCTGTCAGGGACATTGCAATGAGATGTTTTCTCTGCTTATGTTGGGCAGAAAAAGGCTGGAACGGGAATTACCGTATATATCGAGATATAAGCAGGCCCCCAAGTATAAGCCGAGACCCCTAATTTTACACCAAAATGGGAAAACTATTGACTCGAGTATAAGCCGAGGTGAGGAAAGCATGGTCACAGCTCCCAGTAATAGAGCCTGCCCCCTTAAGTATACAGCCAGCCCACCTCACCTAAGTAACACCAGCCCAGCATGCCCCCTTAAGTATCACCAGCCACTGCCCCCTTAAGTATACAGCAGCCCAGCTGCCCCCTTAGTATACAGCCGCCAGCCTGCCCCCTAGTATACGCCACCCAGCCTGCCCCTTAGTATACAGCCAGCCCAGCGCCCCCTAAGTATACAGCCAGCCCAGCCGACCCCAGTAGTCTACACCAGCCCAGCCTGCCCCAGTATTAAGCAGCCAGCCCTTGCCCCCAGTAAGTATACAGCCAGCCCAGCCTGCCCCAGTTAGTATACAGACAGCCCAGCCTGCCCCCAGTAGATACAGCCAGCCCCGCCGTGCCCCCATAGTATACAGCCAGTCACAGCCTTGCCCCACAGTAGTAACAGCCGCCCAGCCTGCCCCCAGTAGTATACAGCCCAGCCCAGCTGCCCCCCAGTAGTATACAGCCAGCCCAGCCTGCCCCAGTAGTATACAGCCAGCCCAGCCTGACCCCAGTAGTATATACAGCCAGCCCAGCCTGCCCCCATAGTATACAGCCAGCCCAGCCTGCCCCAGTAGTTACAGCCAGCCAGCCTGCCCCAGTAGTATACAGCCAGCCCAGCCGCCCCAGTAGATACAGCCAGCCAGCCTGCCCCATAGTATACAGCCAGCCCAGCATGCAGTGTCCAGCATGCCCAGCTGCCCCCAGTATGTCCAGCCAGCCCAGCCTGCCCCCAGTAGTATACAGGCGCCCAGCCTGCCCCCGTAGATACAGCCAGCCCAGCACGCCCCCAAGTAGTATACGCCAGCCCAGCCTGCCCCCCGTAGTATACAGCCAGCCCAGCCTGCCCCAGTAGTATACAGCCAGCCCAGCCGCCCCCAGTAGTATACAGCCAGCCCAGCCGCCCCCAGTAGGATACAGCAGCCCAGCCTGCACCCAGTAGTATACAGCCAGACCAGCCTGCCCCATAGTGGCCAGCACTGCCCCAGCTGCCCCCAGTAGTTACACTGCCCACCTGCCCCCAGTAGTGTCCAGCATGCCCAGCCTCCCCCAGTAGTAACAGCCTGCCCAGCCTGCCCCCAGTAGTGTCCGCACTGCCCAGCCTGCCCCCAGAGTATCACGCCAGCCCAGCCTGCCCCCAGTAGTATACAGCAGCCAGCCTGCCCCCAGTAGTATACAGCCGCCCAGCCTGCCCCAGTAGTATACAGCCACCAGCCTGCCCCCAGTAGTATACCCAGCCAAGCCCAGCCTGCCCCCAGTAGTATACAGCAGCCCAGCCTGCCCCCAGTAGTCATACACCTTGCCCAAGCCTGCCCCCAGTAGTATAGCACCGCCCAGCCTGCCCCCAGTAGTTTACAGACGCCCAGCCTGCCCCCAGTAGTATACAGCAGCAGCCCAGCCTGCCCCCCAGTAGTATACAGGCCAGCCCAGCCGCCCAGTAGTATACAGCCACCCAGCCTGCCCCCAGTAGTCTTACAGCCTGCCCACCAGTAGTATACAGCCAGCCAGCCTGCCCCCAGTAGTATACAGCCAGCCCAGCCTGCCCCCCAGTAGTCCTCCAAGTAGTATACAGCCATGCCCCAGCCTGCCCCATGAGTATACAGCCACGCCCAGCTGCGCCCCCAGTAGTAGTACAGCCTGCCCAGCCTGCCCCCAGTAGTATACAGCCTGCCCAGGCCTGCCCCCAGTAGTATACGCACCTGCCCCGGAAAGCCTGCCCCCAGTAGATACAAGCCCAGCCCAGCCGCCCCCAGTAGTATACAGCCAGCCCAGCCTGGCCCCAGTAGTATTACACCTGCCCCCAGTAGTATACAGCCTGCCCCCAGTAGTATACAGCCAGCCCAGCCTGCCCCCTATTAGTATACAGCTGCCCAGATGCCCCCCAGATATACAGCCTGCCAGCCTGCTCCCCAGTAGTATAAGCCTGCCCAGCCTGCCCCCAGTAGTATACAGCCTGCCCAGCCGCCCCAGTAGTATACAGCAGCCCAGCCTGCCCCCCTTAAAGTATACAGCCTTCCCAGCCAATACAAAAAATAATAAACGTATTACTAGCCTCGGTGACCTCGTGCCCCGATACAGGTGTTTGTTAAATTTTTATTTTTATTTTTTACTATTTTTTTGACCCGCCTAAGGTACTTAACCCAAGACGGTCTGATCGTTCATACCAATACTGCAATACTGCTGTAGTTTCTACATAGGATCATTACAATGTTCCAGGCGCATGTAACGCAGTCTGCAGAAGCTACAGTATACAGCCTCGGTCTTACAAGATTGTCATGGCAACCAATTTGCCGCACCCCCTGACGTCAGGAAGTGGGGATAAAACAAAGGGATGTGTGCGCTGTCAACAAAGCGGTGAGTACTGGGATCGGTTGGGGTGTGGATGTATGACCCCCAACAACTCGATAGGGGTCCTTTTCTGAGGATAGTGCATCACCACTCGCTTAGAGCTCCCCAGAAGACTAGAGCTCGGCAGAAGACAAATGACATGTAAAGCTTTTACAAATAAACAATGTATATTACATTTTTAGGGAAAAATAGTCAAACAGCATCTCCTCTAAAAGAGAGATACAATAGGCCAGATGAGCAGATGTGAACAGTGTGATATTTAGCAATGAAGGATTTTCTGCTTATTCCTAAGAAAGTGGACCTTTCCAGTCGCATAGATCTGTTTCCGCATAGAATTCAAGCGCCAAAGTTCTCCAAAATTTGTTATTCTCCCCCCCCCCCCCCCATCGGTAATATGAAAGTGTTAAGTGATGGCGGGAGTGATGGATGAAGACAATACTTTTTTTGAGGAGCATGTGTGCCGAAATGAAGCATGGAGGTTATTTTCCCAGACAAGGTGAAGCAATATGTGCACACACAGGCAGCCTAAATGGACACTAGTGGATTTCAAAGCAGAAAAATGCTTCAAGAAAACTACTTTAATAACACATAAACTTAGCCATAGCGCGGCAGGCAAAATAGGGCCCCGGATTTCTCTGCAATTCCTGGGTTACAATGGCATTTCTTTCAGGCCTTGTAACTCCCTCAGTCGTCTTCTCTTATCAACTAAAGTGACTTATGCTTGGAAATGTCTTTCTTCATTTGTTTTTGCTCCATTTTTCTTTATTCTGGCCGTTTATTTCTTTAGCACCTAAACAGTTTAATTTTAACTGTATTCTAAGTTTTTGTTTGCAAAGAATAAACTTTTGACAGAGTATTTTGTAAAAAGAAAGTTTTATTATATTTGGTTAAAAATAAAGTTTAAATAGTTATGTTAAAGGGAATGTGTTTTTTTAAGTTTTGCTTGTTTTATGTTAAACTTATGTTTAGGTATTTTTGATTATTTTAATAACCCATGTCTATATTTAAATTAAAAACAAACTCCAATTTTGTCTCTGTCATCCTAATGTTTATGCTCCCCCCTCCCTGTACAATTGACCTCTATATAGATAACGCTGCCCCTCATTACATCACTACTGACCAATAGATGATGTCACAGCTCTTATCTCTTCCCTCCTGTACATGACCTTCATATAGATACGCTGCCCCATCATTATCATCACTACTGAAATACGATGATTCACAGCTTATCTCCTCCCATCCCTGTACAATGACCTCTATATAGATAACAACGGACCCATCATACAATCACTACTGAATGGTGATGTCAACGCCGTTATACTCCTCCCTCATATCTGTACAATGACTCTATATAGATAACAGTGACCCATCATTACAGTCACTACTGACATAGATACGTCACAGCTTATCTCCTTCCCCTCCCTGTACAATGACCTCTATATAGATAACACTGACCCATCATTACATCACTACTGACAATGGATGATGTCACCGCTTATCTCCTCCCTCATTCTGTACAATGACCTCTATATAGATAACACTGACCCATCATTACATCACTACTGACAATAGATGACGTCACAGCTTATCTCCTCCCCCATTCTGTACAATGACCTCTATATAGATAACACTGACCCATCATTACATCACTACTGACAATAGATGATGTCACAGTTTATCTACTCCTCCCCCCTGTACAATGACCTCTATATAGATAACACTGACATATCATTACATCACTACTGACAATAGATGATGTCACAGCTTATCTCCTCCCCCTCCCTGTACAATGACCTCTATATAGATAACACTGACCCATCATTACATCATTACTAACAATAGTTGATGTCACAGCTTATCTCCTCCCCCTCCCTGTATAATGACCTCTATATAGATAACACTGACCCATCATTACATCATTACTAACAATAGTTGATGTCACAGCTTATCTCCTCCCCTTAAGGTACAAAGTCTTTTCTGAAAAGCTGATATGATCTTGTTTGTGAATGATGTTTTATCTTCCTGCGGTAAAGTAAATGCATTACTATAATATCTTGCTGTATATACTTATACACTATAATACACAATTAGTCTTATTCTATTGTATTTTTTTTAAGGAATTGAATGGAAAGAAGCTCAAGAACGTGATCTGAAGACTTGCCTCCTGAAGACCAACCCGGACATCCCAATGGTGTTTGTCAGTGGCAACCATGACATTGGGAACGCTCCGACCCCTGAGACTATACAGACCTTCTGCAACAATTGGGGCGATGACTACTTCTCCTTCTGGGTTGGCGGAGTTTTCTTTCTTGTCTTAAACACACAGTTGTTCTTTGATGCCGAAAAGTGCCCGGAAGAGAAGGAGAATCAGGACAAGTGGCTCTCCGAGCAGCTGGCCATGGCCAAACTGCGGCAGTGCCAGCGAGTCATCATTCTTCAGCACATCCCTCTGTTTCTCAAGAATCCTGATGAAGATAACAACTATTTCAACCTGGAAAAATCACTCCGACAAGAGCTATTAGAGATGTTTCATAAAGCAGGTAGTGTGCCTTAATATTGATAAATAATTCATGGGGATGTGTCCTTGTCTGCTTTGTTGGAGAAGAAATACTTCACTCAGATCCCCAGTATGTTTTGTATGAGATTTACAGAAACATATTACTGGTATCTGATCTGCCCTCCAATGCGGAGAAACACGCTTTGCCTGAAGAGTTTTGATGTGGCCTTAATCCCTATTTATTGAATCTGCCAAAAGGCATAATATATTACTTCCCAGATACAGAGTACACGGCTTGATATTGTCAGTCGCAATGACTTGCGCTCCTATGCTTTTAGATATAAATGTATAAGCTGGATATGAAACGTACATACAAATCTACCAGCATCCAAATCACCTGCAGGTGAACCTTTCCTGTTACCCTGTAATCTGTCATTTGGATTATTTTTTTTATGCAAACAAGCTGGTCTGTACACAAGGGTTGGCTGCTGGTGCCCCTGCTTACTTCTTTCTTCGGCTTCTTATAAGGGTACGGCACGGCGGGCAAACGTCAGTGCACGGGAGAGGAGGAAGCTGTGAGCGCTCTTTGCTCGTGGCCGTGTTGCGCTCACCGTCCCGAGCCTGTTCACCACAGCCGTACATACGCCCCCCTGGCGGTCATGTGCATGAGCTCTTAGGGGATACCAGCCAGTGTGTCAAGGGTCAGTGCCAGATGGACCTGGCTGGTATAAAAGGGGGTGTACCTTTCAGGCACAACCTCACTCTTACTGTAGCGCAAATCCATCTGTATAGTCAACCTGCTTGAACGTGGAAGGTCTGCTAGTGGATTCATTTCAATGTTCTATAGGCACATACTTGATTTGCTGATACTAAATTCCCTGGATGAAACTCAAGAAAAATGGGCTGCTGAGATAGATTGGGTAAAGGAGGAGGTGTGGAAGGAGGTCCTTGCCCTGGTGCCTGCGGTGTCACTCAATATAGCACATAGACGTTACTGTCATTTCTCCTACACAGGGCGTATCGCACTCCGGTACTTCTTCAGCAATTCCGCAATGCATGCCGGATTCAGCTGATTTATTACATATGTGTTGGGGTTGCCCGAGGCTGCAGTGAATTTGGTGCAAAGTATTTGCCCTGCTGGAGAGACTCTTTGGAGCTACAATTTCATTGTCTCCAATGGTAGGCATTTTCAGATATACCTCGGAGCTCATTAACGGTGGCTCAAAAATTGACGACTACCAAAATCTTATATCAGACGAGAAAAGTACTGGCTGCCCACTGCCTTGACGCCTCTCCTCCCAAATTTAAACAACTAGTAGCACAAATTAATTATTAGAATGGAGAAATATACTAATAGAAAGCAAGAACCTTAAAAAGTTGGAAAAGCAATGGCGTACGCGGCTTTGAACTTCTGTTTTGCTGTCTGCGGATTATATTCCGAACATCGCAATCATCATGCAGTCCTGGGTGGTAGCTTAGGCCAGATTACTGCTTAGACACTCCTTTCTTTCTGGAGTTGTCCTCCACTGGGTCGGGAGGTTAAAAATACGGTTTGAGAACGACTGTGAAGATGAGACACCCTTTACCTGGGGGAGGAGGGGTGCAGGGATATTGTAGTGTATGTGTGTGTGTGTTTTTTTTCTTTTAAACACATAAAAGTTGTTCGTTAAAAATTGCTAAAAAAATTATTTGATTTAAAAAAAAATATCTGTATTAAGAAAGGAAAGCTTAGGCCCCTTGCCTGTAATGCATCCACTTACAGCACTCATGTTGAATGCTGACAATGCGGACTGAACTGACATGGTGAGTACAGTTCCAGTTGTAGGTGTTCGGACTGAACTGTCTAACCAGCGCATGCTGGATGCATCACACCCAACCAAAGTGTCCTGCCCAACACAATGCAGGTTTTAGTTGTGTGGGATTTGGGAGGTTTTTAGATGGTTGGCTTGATGGCCCCCAGTCCAACCTGAACATGAAGGAAAAGTAGTCCTCTGGTGTATTTGGTGAAATTCATTGAGAAGAATTTATACCCATATATTTTCATGCTATAGTTCGTGGTGGAATGAAGTCTGCAGATTCTGCTGAAGACATGAGTAACCTGTAGGGTATCTATGCCTTGTGTGAGCCAGTAAATGCATGCAATAAATTAAATGGGGTGGATTCACATCATAAACATTTACAACATATTAATGTTCTCAAAAAAGGGCTGCAGTGGGTCTCTCTCTATTCATAGGTATAGGAGTATCAAAATGGCATGTACAGCCATCTGCAATTGCCCTGTAAAAATAAATGTAGAGAACCACGTACATGAGCATCCATCTCTCCATCCACAACACCCTGGAGATATGCAATTGCAACCTGCTCTCTACTTAAACAGAGGACATTGGCCCCCACTTTCATGCTTGGTGGGCTCGGCAGTAGGATGTGAGAACAGCCTTTTGGGATGTTGATAGGCTTCCCTAGATGCCATAATAACCATCGGCATCCCATGGAGAGAGTATAATGGCTCACTCTGCCATACTAATTCTGTAGCCCTTATAGCCATTTATGGGAATTAAAGAGGTATCCTCATTTCAGAAAATTAATGTTATTGTTTGTATAATGAAAAGTTATACAATTTCCCAATATACTTTATCAATTCCTATCAATTTTTTAGATCTCTGCTTGCTGTCATTCTATAGGAAGGTTATATGTTTACTTCCAGTGGATAGAAATCTGACCATGGTCACACAGGTGCACGGCTCATTAGTATCATAGAGAGTAATCATAGCTGTGTGAGATAGATAGATAAAAATTAGATATCTATAGATGGTGACTATTATGATGGATAGATAGATAATAGATATAGACGCTATATATGGATATAGTGAAAGTAAAGTGTCTGTTACTATCATCTCTTATGTTCAGTTTTATTACTACAAAAGTAATACCGGATGGTAAATAAATGGAAATCCTGACGGTAGTGTGAACGTAGCCTTACCAATCTATCCATCTTAAACACGCACCTTCACATCTATCAGTTACTTATCAGTTGTGGGCTGTAGATGTATATTTCCATCCATGTCTTCGGTGACTGCTGGAGGATCCATCACCCATAAATCACCAGTTCTATGTCAGTGTCCAGTGCAGCATTGCCCCCTTGTGGTGTGCTTGAGGTCATGCAGTGTCATTAATCATTTCACTCTGCATCTACTGTTGGTGTAAGAGGGAAGCAGATTATCATGTCCTACAATACTATCATACTCAGTCTCAGTTCACACTCATTCAACCCACTGGGGGGGATTTACTAATTGTGGCGCAAGCATGTCTGTCGGCATCGGAGATCAGTCTCCGCAAAACACAGCCCGATGTATTTAAGTTGGGTCATGGCTGTAATTACTGGGTAGACGGAACTGATCAGTCGGGCACCATAAAATTGCCGACCTCAATGAGATGTGCGCCAAAATCTTACATGGACTGCGCTTTAATTTTGCTCTCTGACCATTTTATTCCTGGTCTATCGTGTAAAAATTGCGCCTAAAAATGCCGACAAAATACACATAAATGTGACGGATAATGTGGAAAAGTTAGGCCACGCCCACTTGCGGCACAAAATCCCGGAGGAGTTGGGATAGTCGGAAACATCTGTTCTTTCTGGTGCAAACGCATTATAAAAGATACGCAACAATTCTGTGCCCAAAAGAACATTAAAATCCCGGCATTTTTTTGGCGCAGATGCAATAATACATGTGCCCGAATGTATCTTATCTCCATTAAAAAATAATAAAATAAAATAAAGAATGAAGTTTAATGTATTGATTAAACATCCCATTGTCAATTCCATCCTAGACACACAGGGGGACATTAATCATAGGGGGTCTCAGGTTCGCCTATTTTTGCGCCTGGTTTGCTCTTCTTTTTGGCTCCTGATCTATGATGGATCTAGTTCTGCCTTAGTAAATGCGTTTTGGAATTGTCGCATGTCCGATTCATTTGCGCCTAAATTTGTCTCAGATTGTTAGATCTCATTTGTGAGCAATAATGAAAGGAGACTGAGAGAAGGTGACAGAACGTTCAGGGCGTCATCTCTGCACAAAAACCTATCATTGTGATGTAACTGCAGGGACTAAAAGTTACAGAGAGGTAAAAAAAAAAAAATTATTGCTGAAATGAGTCTTTTCCTTTTTTATTATAATTTACAGTAAATGGAGTCTGATAATATTCTCAGATCTGTACAATAAGACAATAATCACTCCCAGAGATGATCCCATAGACCAGTGATGGCGAACCTTTTAGAGACCGAGTGCCCAAACTACAACCAAAAGCCACATATTTTTGCCAAAGTGCCAAATACCAATTTAAAGTAACTTATTGCTCCCTGCTGTGTCACAGATTCAAACGTATTTGCGTCCTGAAGACACCAATACAGTAGAAAGATGGAGAAATTCCATCTAAGGTCCCCTTAACAGGATGAATCACAGGAACTGAGGAGGGGCTTCAATGATAATCCAGCTCTGTCCACACCTCTACACTCTTCCTCTACTTCAAGTCACTATAAAATAGTGCTGAACACTGCACTTTCTGGGCTTCCAGTGACTGCAGGAGGAGGAGTCCTGAATGGTGACCTCTATGCTGGGTGATGGCCTGGGTGCCCACAGAGAGGGCTCAGAGTGCCACCTCTGGCACCCGTGCCATAGGTTCGCCACCACTGCTATAGAATGACAGCAAGCAGAGATCTAGAAAACTGTAAGGATTTCATACAGAAAGTACATTTAAAAATTGTATAAGTTTTCATTATAAAAAAACGGTAATCTTTATTTGCTGAAATGGGAAAACCCTTTAAGGAAATGCCATAGAACATTTGCATGGCAAATACATTGCATTTGCACCACCTTTGAGAAAAAATGGACTGCATACAGATGTAGATAGCTATGGGTGTGTGTGCCAACTGGTAACATTTTGCATTTATATTACCAGGACAACCTCTACAATACATATAATAGACTGTCTTTAAAAAAAAAAAAAAAAAAAAGCTCTCCTCCAAAACACTGGTCGACTGTTTCTGATCGCATGCGCTTCACTGGAAACGCATGTGCAATCGGGTTGAGCCCCAGGCGCCTGCACTGCATTTTTAAACACAACGTAAGTGCCCCATGTGACCACTACCCTAACAATTTGGATTTTAAAAAAAAACTATTTTCATAAAAAATATTTGTTATCTGTAATGAGTATCGTGATACTTAAGATATCGTATCAGACTCCTAGTTCTGGTATCGGTGTAGTAGAGTCACATTGTTGTTCACTCTGCAGTAGATTTTTTTTCTATTTTGAGTTGTGTCATTTGTTTATGGCTTAAAAAAAGAAAGTCGCTGGTTAAACAGCCAAGAATTCTTTCAATGGAACCTGTTTTTATGTCTAATTAAAGGAAGTAACCTAGCATAGAGCAGCCACTTGCTTCAAAGATAGATGGAGTGTGATGGACATCAACATAAACACGTGATGTGTCGTACACAGCCGCCACGTACAGGCTTGGATCATGTGACTTCTTTTGAGACAAAACAGCAACCACAATTGACCGGTAACGAGAACTTGGACCCCTACTGATTCACCAATTGAACTTCTGTACTTTTCTATCTGTGTATCCTCAGGGGTGCAGAATAAGGAGAATTGTGTAATGGCACTGCACGGGCGTTGTGGATTGTACGTTAGACCAAGAGCTTTGTCTGAGTATAATGGGCCCATCATTTTAGGAGATTAGTTCAGAGAGCGACCGAAACATATAGACTCCAGCTAGTAAAATCGCCTGATGAGGCTTATTTTTTGTGTGATGTCTCCTTCATTCCTTCCATGTATGTAATCAGATGAAGAGAGAAACTGCAGCTTCATTCCACCCCCCCCCCTCCTTTTGCCTTGACTATCTCACACTAGTTTGGGATGGTTATAACTTCTGAACATTTTACAAAGAGTCTGAAGATGAAGTTTACGATATTATGTTGTCCTATTTATGCATGCAAAACATAATTGGTAGCTACACTTTAACCCCTACGGGACTCAGTCTGTTTTGGCCTCTAGGATGCGGTCCCAAATCTGTCCTGTGTCACTATAAGTGTTTATAGCTTGGGAACGATATAAGATTGTTTGTTTTCTCGTGACACATTGTACTTATTAGCCGGCTCCAATCGCGGTGTCTGCTCCATTCGTGAGCCGGTGTCAGAAGCGGGACATTATTGCATGTCCTGGTGTGGGAAGTATCTACCCGCAGGGACATACTATAACGTCCATGTGCGTGTAGGGGTTAAACACTGGAGGAGATTTATCAGAAGTGTCTGAAAGCAGGACTGTTCTGGTTGCCTGTTGCCCGAAGATGGAAGTAGAAGTTCCATTGTTTTTTTACAGTCTCCCCTTCCCCGGGCCACGTATATATTTTTTAAACAGCCAGAAAACCCCTTTAATGTTGACAGTTGATGCCATCTTTAAAAATACCCAGACCCCTTGACTACTGCAGCATTATGGGAAAAATAATGTATTATGATTTATGTGGGATACCCCAGGGGTCTCCATGGATTGTACCTGTCTGGTGTGATTGCAATGGGTAAAAGTCCTTGTCCTCTTACTTATCACTTGATAGATAAAGGCAGCAGATTCCTGACAGGAGAAGTCTCCATTTTGTTAACCACTTTGATTCGCTGACAGTTTTGATCAGTTCGGTTGGCAGGTTTTTATGCGATCACACCTGCCAAAACATTGTTAGGGTGAACAAGTGACACCTACTTAGATCTCCAGCCTGTTTTCATTACCGACCTCGATGGACAGGTTGTACCAGCTCTTATGTACGTGTTCTGGAGATGTAACAGGCTTGTAGCTTTCATACAGCTGCTCCTGCAAAGACTAAAATACAATAGAAGAGCGAGATTATTACCGTCTTGCATATAGACTGCCCGAAACTGGCACTGAATGTTAACCTTAATGGCGTGACATTTTGTTGCATCTAGCTTATGCCACACCTTGGTGGCTTTATATGTTAGTTGACATTTCAGTTTACATATATTAAACCACCACACTCCAAATATAAATAAAAATTCGGAATGCTAGTAAATTAAATCAGTGATATAGCTGTTGTGGCCAGACTATGTCGCTTGATAAAAAAAAGAAACAATGTGCCCAATAGTTTGGGCAGAAACTACTTGGAATACGGGTTCATTCAGACACGTGTTTTTCACATCCATACGCGCTTTGTGGTTTTCCACAGACAGTCCATTTATTTTCAAAGCAGTGGAAGGACCCAAATGTAGTTTCGGAGGCTTGACGAGGCTGGAATCCCGAGCCGATACGCATTATAATAAAAATATCTTTAAAAGAAATTTGACTGAAGAACTCTACATGTCCGAGGGCCAGTAACATCTGATACCTCCGAAGCTACATTTGGGTCCTTCCGCTGCATCGAGATAGAGTCCAGGGTTCCCCTGGAGCAGATCACTGCTAGGAGGTGGATGTCGGCAGTTAATTAGAGATCACTCAAAGCGCCCTAAAAAGTGCTAAAAAGGTGAGCGCATCTACCATCTTATATATCCTGAAAGTTTAGTTGACATACTGCACTAGGATAGCAAAACAAAATTGTCTAAAATGATTTGCCCCCCCCCCATGAGAATTTTTGTATTCTGGCAACTAGGATCAACATCTGGCGTGCACCCCTACCTATGAGTTACCACTAATTTGTTGGCTGACCGGATGCTGTTCCACACATGAATTTCCATGATCATCTCTTCTATTTCATGTTGCATAATATTACCATACATACATTGACATCTCATCCAATCATCACACACCTCTTCTACAAGTATCATGGTCCTCCATCATGACCTGATCCACCATATCTGTTGTGAACTGTAAAAAAAACAAAAACGTGAGCCATGGGCCAGCATTCAGAAGCGTTGAGATGTCGCCATCCTTAGAATAAAGAACTTTGCGGGAACTAGGACTTGGATAGTAGAAGCTAAATCAAGGTTTCTTTGTATCCTCCATATTACCGCAGGTTGCTATAGAAACAGATATATTCTGCTTTACTTTTGTATAATTTTTTTTTTTTTCATCCCCTTTATGACTGTACGTTTTGCATGCAACAAAATATTGTGAAAATGTACAAGTAAGCAGTTATCACGGCAGGACAGAGACGCAGATGTGCACTGACACCGGCTATTTTCCCTTTTAGTGTCTTGCCCGGTGATAATCAATTTCCAGCACATCCTCGCTCATGAAATTGCCTTCTTCCTTAAATCAACCCGTGCCTACTTGGAGGACGAAGAGACAGACAGTAGATAATGAAATCCATCACACATTTTTTTATTCTTCCCACTTTGCATTTTTTTTTCTTTATAGGAGCTTAACCTCCTGAACGTTTAATATTTATTCCAATTTTCCGAAAACCTAATGAATACGGAGCAAAATTATTCTGTCGCTTTGATGAAAGTTCTTCCTGCCTTTCTACGATCTGTTGCTCTCTTGACTATCCATAGACTTATTGGAAGTGTGTAAGATAAGGAACTAGGTCAACTGGTAATTATGGAACCTGAAAAGTAGGAAAGATTACATTTGTAGACGGTGTTCCAGAAATGGAAGGAGGACGTTTCTCAAAGATGCCTGGCTGATTCGAGGATCTGTTTACAAGGAACTTAAGGAGGCATTCATGTTTTAATTTCCCTTCTTTTTTTGTCAAGTTTTCACTAAGGATATGCGGATTACAGTATGTTTCAGAAGAAGAAATGGCTCAGAGAAGTTTGTGTAAGTTAGATATGGATACAGCACTATAGCAAAAGGTTTATCAGCTAGTAATACTCCTATCAGCGCCTGCTTAGGATTATATTAATAGTGTCTTAAATACACATTTATGTAGCCTAGGAGATATCAGGAAAACGGATGCTATTTAAAGTCCAGGTTTTACTCAGCTATTCATTGAGGATGCCTTCAAAGAATTCCTGTAGGAGATTGAGATCTTACTTTCTGAAGAATTGTTAAATAGTTAATATATTCACATTGACAGGACCTTAAAGGGGTTTTATAAAGTTTGCATGAAGACATTCTGATTGGTGATCCGGGAGCCTCACAATCACGAGAACAGCATCCCAGTCATTCGGAGAATGGGAGTTCTCACTATCAGGATGAACCATTCAATAGTATGGGAGTGTTGAAGGTTGACTACCACATAATGGAATGGAGCAGTAGGACACATGCTTGACTTTCCGCTTCATTCAATTAATGAGCATGCAGTCAAAGCCCTCGTGCTTGATGTTGGGTTGGCCCCCTAATGGTCTGGATGCCACCATAGATATATATGGCGCAAGTCCCAACAGCTGCTTTAGCTGATTTCACCTAGAATGCGTCTTGGAAGTGGGAAGAAAATCTGTTCTTTCTTAGTCCCTTGACCTTGTAAATCATAGCCATTTCAACAACACCTTTGCTGTTCGCTTCTTTTTTTATGCCTCTAAAATACTAGGGACCCAAAGTCTCAGACACTACTCACTTCCCATCACAGATATTTAGCGTCATGATTTTTCTGCCAGATGTCTGCTCCTCCCCATTTACAGATTGATAGCCTATCCAGACAATTTCTGGACAACCTATTTAAGCTTTGGAACAAGAAGACTGCCAAACTAAATGGGCTGTCCAGGAATCCATGAGAAGATACTTGTAACATGTCCGTCCATGGGTCGTGGCTGAAGCTGCAGAACCCATGGTGTTCATGGAAAGGAGCTCCAATACTACAGCAACCAGGGTTATCCTGGAATAAAACTACTGTAAATATTGAGGCTTATGATAAAAGATTTTACTAATGTAATACAAAATACATCCAGAATGCCCTTAAGCTCCCAAGCCTCCTACCTGTCAACTACATAAAGAGTGGCAAATCGGTAATTATTTTCCTGGTCGCCCCAATGAAGAACTTTGTGGCATCTTTGGAGAATAATTAATCCCATGAGGATTAATCCCGTCCCCTGAAGAACTGCCCGGCTCTTAAATTTAAAAATCCATTCGTAATCATACAATATCTTATTTATCCTTGTTTAATGGCCAAAATAAGACAGTCGCAACAAGTCATGGAAGCTTATCATTATAAAGGTATAAGGGGGGGGGGAGAAGTAAGATAAGGAAGCTTTTACACGGACTTTTCCTATAATTAACAGTCTTTAACTTTTATCAAACTTTACATACATCTATAGTACAAGTGAGTACAAGAAACATTGTAATAATCTCAACAGAGAAAGATGCTTCCGTCTCCACTTATTGTACTCTTCCAGAGATGCAAACTCTCAAAATGTATTAAAGGAGCGACCGTTCAGGTTCAGAGCTGTGCTGAAAATTGAAGGACACTTAGGCCTCATGCACACGACCAGATTTTCCCTTTTCAGTTTTGTGATCCCTTATTTACAGACCGCAAATACTGACTGTTAGACACTGGTGTGCAACGTATGTGATCTTATCTGACAAAAAATACAGCTCTGATGCTCTGCGAACCCCTACCAGACCATGTCCTTCCACTACAGGTGTTCCTGGAAACCATCCACAAATACACCACCCATATTTTTTATGTCCTATAGACTCTCTATGGGGCTGAACAGGTCCAGATCTGGAAAAGAATAGGACATGCTATATATTTGCAGACCATGTATACAGACCATAAGGTGCGGAAGGTTATACAGCAGAACTCATTTAGAGAACCATAATGTAGGTTCTACATTTGCTTCTGGCACACGACCCAAATATCTGAACGTGTGCATGAGGCCTGAGCTGGCTTCACGTCGATACAGTGTTTCGATGAAGTTTTGATTTCCAAACCAGGAGTGGAGTAAAAAAAAAAGGAGAGTAGCATCACCGAAACCTCCATGAAATGGCCTTGTCTAGATCCAGATCATCACTCCGTCTTCTAAACAAAGTGTTATTGATAGCAAAAAGTGTTCTTATAATATGTTGATTACACTGTTGTAAAAGAGTAACCAAATTCTTAAGACTTCTTAATTAAAGGGGTTGGCTACTATTACAAAACTTTACCAGGCTAAGTGCAAGACCTTAATGGGTTACCTATATACTACTTACCCTTGTAGAGTTTCTACTAAGCAGCCAGGACGGGGATGTCCCATGTCCTATTGCCTTCCGGCAGACGTAGGGGGGCTGCAGGCATTACGACCTGGCATGCCCCTCCGCCACTGCACAGGACGGGGGGGGGGGGGTACCGTAAGACCGGAACACCCCCATTTCTGCTTAGAAGCCGAAGAACGGACCCACTGGACCGGTGGCTTGCAGAGTCTTTACCAGGGTAAGTACTACGGTATGTGGGGACCCCTATTAATGTCTTACTTGTACTCGTTGTAAAGTTATGTAATGGAGGCCAACCATTCAAATTGAGAAAAGTTCTCTACATTATTTAAAGAAGGCACCTGGGACTTGTTGTACCTGTGTCTTCATAGGAGCTGCATACACAAAAAACGGTAGTTGGGTTTTTGCGTTGGGTTGTGTCACAAAGGTTTATAGCTGTCGTGTGTAATTCTTGATGCAGATGTGTTTCACTAGAATGGGCGTAGCCACAGTTTGTTGGATTGTTCCCATCTGTGAGCTTCATCTACTGCCTCTAATCCACCAACAATTAAGCAATGAAACTCACAATTCGATGAAAAATGCGCAGTGGTGAAATCGTTCGTCTTCTTGAATTTCCATTGAGTCAAATCAGATTTACCGATGCAATCTCCACCTTTTTCTGGCCTTGCGGTGCTGGAGCGGCTGTCTGTAAATGGAGCTTGATATGATTAGTACCACTTGTGTTCGAGCTTTCTCCCGCTCTCTAATCAGACTAATGATGCAAAGATAAAAATCTATTTTGTTAGCTAAAAAAAAAAACATTTAAAATCTGTTGGCGCTACCTCACAATAAAAAGCCGTTTTTTTTTTTCCCCTTAGCCTACTGCTTTACTAATGTGATGGCATTCATCATTAGCCATAGATAAAAGGCCGACTGCAGAAACTGCATCTGCTGTTCAGTAATGAAACACATTTCTCAATTTGAGGTACATTTAACTTTCAAGTTAATTGAACAAAAATAGCGTCTTTATGGAAATAATTAAATAGAAAATAATACTGATCGTCTCTCAATCAGAAGTATTTGTTTAGTCATTTATCCACTGTGGGATCCTCGGGTGTAGTCTTCAATGGGGACCACAGTGGTTTAGCACCGATCCCTTTGAGCAAAACATGGGATCTGGGATTGCGTGGTGGCTTATGATGTAGCAGAGCTGAGTCGCCGTTATGATGTAGTGCGGCAGCTGGATGGCGCGTATATGTGTGCAGCAGCTGAGGTGCGCGCCCTATGATGTAGTCGGCTGCTGAGTGTGCGCTATGACGCAGTTGGGCCAGCTGAGGTGCGCGTCATGATGTAGTGCAGCAGTTGAGGTGCGCGCTATGATGTAGTGCGGCTGCTGAGGTGTGCGCTATGACGCAGTGCGGCAGCTGAGGTGCGCGTTATGATGTAGTGCGGCAGCTGAGGTGCGCGTTATGATGGTAGAGCGGCAGCTGAGGTGCGACGTTCATGATCGCCAGTGCGGCAGCTGAGGTGCGCGTCATGAGCAGTGCGGCAAGCTGAGGTGCGCGTCATGACGCAGTGCGGCGCTGAGGGCGCGTATGACGCCGTGCGGCAGCTGAGGTGCGCGTCATGACGCAGTGGGGCAGCTGAGCGTGCGTGCATGACGCAGTGCGGCAGACTGAGGTGCGCGTCATGACGCAGTGTGGGTGTGTGTAGGCAGCTGAGCTGGTGCGCGTCATGACGCGTGGCCAGTGAGGTGCGCGTCATGACGCAGTGGGAGCTGAGCGTGGCGTCATGCGCAGTGCAGCTAGTGACACTAGTGTAAGGCTATATTCACACTGCCGTGCCCGCCCGTACTGTAGCGGGCAACGGCAGTGTACGGGGAGAGGAGGAGGAGGTGAGTGCAGCTCAGCCCCGCCCCTCTCCATAGGAAGTAATGGCGCACGGCGCCGTAACGGTAAAAGTAGGACAGGTCCTATCTTTTTTCCAGGACGAGCGGTATGGTGCCGCACATGTGTGCAACCGTCCGCTCCCGTAGTCGCGCCCGTGCGACCTTGCCGTCTATGAAGTACGTATATCAGGCCGTATAGTACAAATCGGCCGTGATATACGTCCTCCATAGCAGAGGTATAATGGTGTATGTGTGAAGTAATGTATGCTTCTATCTACGATTGATATAATTAGATGAATTGATGTATGTATTATGATGTGTAATAGATATTTTGAGTGGGAAAGGGGGCACATTCAAAGTCTCCTTTTATGAGGTGACCCTTTTTGTATTTTCCTAGTGCTTAGAGCTACGGAACATGACCAACGCGGCTACTAAGGATCCCCCTCCTGTGTCCTCTGCTAAGGTGCAAACATTTTGTATCTCTCGGCTCGCTTGAATGTTTCTCCGGTCCACTGCTTACTATAAGTACAGAGGACGACTACTGTATCGAGCGTAGAGGATCTGGGTGACATAGTCCTGTATACAGTTCTGTCACTTTACTGTTCTGATCTGTTTGCTTCTTGCAGGTCCACCAGATCTGAATACATATTCTAATCCAGCTCGAATGAAAAATGCAGCAATCCTGAGATATTTTCTCGACATTAGGAAAACATCAAGGGAAGTGAGTCAAGATAAGGGCTTTTTATAAGTATTTACTACAGATTTATGAGAGCAATTCATTAAGCTTGTACGGTTTTTTTTTTTTACTTTTTTAATTTAAAACTGGCCAATAAGTTTCATCAGTCGCTTGAATCTGGTAGACACAGTTAATTGAATTGGGGAGGTGTTCAGCATGATGTATAATGTATTGAAGTACATGATGATGGATTTGATCCCTCGATCTATACATGCTGTAACATGGCATTCAGGTGGAGAAGAAAAAGAAGGATATTTTACCTGTTGGTATTTAGCATAGTCTGGATTGTCTGCAGCACATGTTCACTATGGAAGCGGGATCTACACCGGACCATTCCATAACACTGAATGCAAATCCAGGATACGATGCTTCAGGTAGAGCTTATATCCATAAATAAATTTATTTGAGTATGGACGGATACGGCTTTCAGACGTCCTGAGCTTGCATCTTCAATCAGTCAAACAATATATGAAAACCATATAAACAATACAAAAATACAATAGTATGGAACACCATTATGACTGAGAGGTAGTGTGTAAGCCATATAGACAGAGGATATAAACTACCTCTCCGCTCATAATTGTTCCATACCAATTGTAATTTTCCGTAGCGTTTTTGTTTATTATTTTCATAGTATTGTTGACTTGATGAAGATGCCAGTTTCGTTGGTTGAGAAACGCGATAGTGTGTCGATAACTCAAATAAATGTATTCATCATACTACCTGGTATAAGCTATTAAGTTGCGACACTTTAGTGAGAAAAAGGGAGAAAGGGAGGGGAATCTCATACATACTCCCTCACCTATATCCCTCCTCGAGCCTCCCCACCCTACCTCTCTCTTCCAACCAGCCTAGTCTACCCTGTCCCCGTACCCCCCTTCTCCCTTCCCCCCCCCTCCGCCGCATCCTCTTACTTACCCCTGCGTTATAGCCCCTTACTCCCGAAACCAGCACTATCCCCCGCTCACAGGAAAAAAGCACCCGCACGTTCCCGGAAATCATGCCAACAGCACGCCACTTTTCCTTGATAATAACCTCATCTGTAAAGGAGCCCACCCATAGCCCAATCCTTCCATGAGGGAACGTTCGGTTTCGCTGATAAAGACACATTTACGCGCCGCATACCTAGGCAAGCCGCTTACCCCTCCTTGTGCTCTATCTCCTCACTTCTCCCAATTTCTTCAGAGTGCAGATACGTCCTTTGAAGAACCCAGAGACCGCCTCCTCTCGTGCTCACAGCCATCGGAACTTCCCTCTCATAAGACATCTTCTCAAACTAATCCCTCTCAACCCCACTTGCTCAGCCCCCGTCGGCCCTTCCCCACCCCCCCCTTCAGACTATCCCCTACCCCCCCCCCCCCTCCCGCGCCTTTTTAACCCCCACCTATCTCCACTCGGGAGGTGAAAAGCTCTTCCGGCCCCGTAGAATCGCCCCCTCATCTATCGGGTAGCACACTAAAGAGTACGAAACCCCACCTACTGGAGTCATCGCTACCCGTCTAGCATCCAAACGAGGTATCAGCCTCCCGCCCACCGCTACGGCGAGTTTACCATGCTATCATCGCACTACTCTTCCCGGCCACCGCTCTCTCGAACCTACCAACCGTTTAGTTCACCATCATTTCCTCCTCCCCACCATCACGTCCTAAAGACTCGCACAGGAGGTACGTCGTTCCTCCCAAACCCTTATACCTCCTTTTTTACCTAGTGCGCAGCGTAATCGCCATCCACGTAATGCTACCTACTGCATTTTTTTTGTGTTTGAGGTCTCGTGGTGCTGCCATTACGTCCTTCGGGTTCGGTCTCTCAATTCCCCTAGGACCCCGGACGGATAGTAGTCCGCCCCCCCCCTCTTCTCCACTCATGATAATAGAATGTTCCTCTTTTCCTTACAAACATCTGCTGTGTTGTTGTCCGCTACTGCAGCTCCAGCAAATTCAAGTGAAAATGACATTGGAGACATTTTATCACGCATCCGGTTGCCGCTAATTTACCAGGATGCGCCTGGTTCATTTGAAGATAGGGAAGTACAGAGTGTTGCCACTACAATACACCCCCCCCACCTCCCCCTCATAATTACTCTAAATACTGAGGCTGCACACTGAACATCGCAATGTTTCTTTGGCGGGAAGCTTGAAAAAATGATGGACAAAAATATTGCCTTTGCGCCCCTTTACTTTTTGTCGTCATTGATCAGAGACAAAGTGATAGGAAGTAGCGTTGTAATGTTATGTAATGATCCTAATTACTGGCCCATGTAGAGCGATGCCGCCTCAGAGGTCACATAAAGAAGGTGTTTATAGCGCGTGTAATGGCACCGCACCTGGGCAATGTGAGAATTTGCGTATTCTATTACTTACGTGAAATAATAAAAAACTAGGACTGGGGACTGCTTATAAAGTAGAAATGTGGCTCTGGCGAATTAATTGCTCAAGAAGTAGGGGCTATGATGTGTAAGGGTACACCCTACCTATAGGCTATGTCTGCAGCATATGCATATATGTATATAGGATGTGCCTGTATTTTATCACGTCCCGTGTAATTGCCTTCTCTCTCATTATACACATTCACACAAACGGCTGCAGAACTATGGACGAAAGTCTGTTTGTAGTCCAGCTGTGTAATCAGCAATTGTGCAGATTAACGACCTCGCGAGCCACAAACCTGGGGAGAGGAGAGAGAAGGGAAGAGGAGACCTTCCTCAATGCAGCCCTTGTGCACATGAACGAAGTTTTGTTTCGTTTATAGGACCACAAAAACCGGATGAGTGGTATCTTGTTGGAGACGGGACGCCTGTAGGTGCATAAAGATTGCCCATGTTTTGCCGACATGGGGAGCAGAGATACTGGGGATGCAGGACCGTGGAAACAAATGTAGACACAGCCGAAAACAATGTTTGTTTATACATAAGCATTTGGGGTCAATCACCCTAATCTAGACAATGTTACCATGTTAATGGCCCCAGCGATACTTTTTTTTTTTGGGCATTCATGACACATAGTTTAGTGTTCTGTAAGCAAAGGCATAACATTTAGTACATAGTACTGGAGATAAACGACCTGAAAAAAAAGCCAAGGCACCTAATTTACACACAATTGGAAATCGTTATAAAAGTGTAAGCAAGGGGGGTGAAATGCAGCCGTCACTGGTAACATTGAATAATTATAAAAATAGATACCATAAACATTATGATAATACTGTAATTGCACGAATGAAATTCCAGAAGCCACCCTCTCCATTAATAAAATATATAGCTGCAGCTTCCTCTTATTAATAAAATACCATCAGTTAGCAATCCCCTCATAGATGAAAGGCTCATGAGCAGCATTCCCTATTAATGAAATGTCCGACTGCAGCATCCTAATAATGAAATGTCCGATGCAGCATCCTAATTAAGTCGCCCAAATGTACTGACTGCGTCAGGCATCCCCTCATTAATGAAATGGTACCGTACGCCGCAGTCCTCACCCTCATTTAATGAAATGTAGTCCGAGAGCAGCATTCCTTCTCATTAATGGAAATATCAGAACAGGCAGGATCGCCTGTTAATGAAAAATGTCCAGCTGCAGCATACCCGATCATAATATAAATGTAAGATGCATGTCCCAAGAAAACACGATAGAATGTCCCGCGGTCCACTATCACGCGTCATTTAAGTCATGACATGAAATTGAAAGTCCAGCTGCAGCATCCCATACTCATGTAATTAAAGTCCAAGGGTACTGCAGGCG
The DNA here is from genome assembly GCA_019512145.1 of Engystomops pustulosus. NCBI lineage: Eukaryota > Metazoa > Chordata > Amphibia > Anura > Leptodactylidae > Engystomops > Engystomops pustulosus. The sequence continues at coordinate 23,541,238 of CM033648.1, read as the reverse complement.
TTCACCCTCATTAATCTATGTATAAGCAGAATATGAACGAATATTACAATTCGATTTCATCAATTGTTATAGAAATTTAGGAAACGTACCTACTTTGTTTTGCTGCAATAAGCACTTTGCAGAGGTCGGACTCCACGCTAGATAATTAGTCTTGTATGTACAGTTTGAATCCATTAAAGAGTGACAAGGATACTTTCGCCAGTGTCAATATATCAACAAATACCAGAGTACATAATGACTGTAATATAACAGACACACCACATATATGTGCACTGTAAGGCAGAGTGGCCATGTATAAACAGATCGAAAAAGTGGACATATTTAACAATCGAAGGATGTGTTCTGCTGATGTATGAAAACTCTCAAATGAATATGGTGCTTGCAGAGTGTGATGCATTGCAGTCAATGATGTGTGTTCGCCTGCAACAGCGGTTTAAAGAAATCATTACGGAAAGATGATCCCACAAATGACTTTTCGCTGCGTACGGCGGGACCGCGAGATATTAGGTCCAGTCACTGCCGGCCTATGGAGCTAGCGGGGCGGTCTGGGGAAGAGGGAGCGCCTCTGACCGCCCCCTCATGAATACATCGGACAGCTTTACAAGCTGTCCGATGATTACACTGTACCCGCGGAGGTTTCCGGTAACGCTATCACTATAACACTGCGGCGTTTGATCAAGCACTAGGAGCTGCTTACTTTAGTAAGAATAATTAATCCCATGAGGATTAATCCCATCCCCTGAAGAACTGCTCCGGCTCTTAAATTCTAAAAATCTGTCCGTAATCATACAATATTCTTATTTATCCTATTGTCTATTGGCAAAATAAGACAGTCCTGCAACAAGTCATAGAAGTTTTATCATTAAAACGTATATAAGGGGGGGAGTAAAATAATGCAGCTTTTACAGGGCTTTTTCTATTAGTTAACAGTCTTTAACTTTTTATCAAACTTTACATACATCTATAGTACAAGTGAGTACAAGAAACATTGTAATATATCTCAACAGAGAAAGATGCTTCCGTCTCCACTTACTTGTACTCTTCCAGAGATGCAAACTTCTCAAAATGTATTAAAGGAGCTGACCGCTTCAGGTTCAGAGCTGTGCTGTAAAAATTTAAGGACACTTAGGCCTCATGCACACGACCAGATTTTCCCTTTTCAGTATTTGTGATCCCTTATTTACAGACCGCAAATACTGACTGTTAGACACTGGTGTGCAACGTATGTGATCTTTATCTGCAAAAAATACAGCTCTGATGCTCTGCGAACCCCTACCAGACCATGTCCTTCCACCTACAGGTGTTCCTGGAAACCATCCACAAATACACAACCCATATTTTTTATGTTCCTATAGACTTCTATGGGGCTGAACAGGTCCAGATCTGGAAAAGAATAGGACATGCTCTATATTTTGCAGACCATGTATACAGACCATAAGGTGCGGAAGGTTATACAGAACTCATTTAGAGAACCATAATGTAGGTTCTACATTTGCTTCTGGCACACGACCCAAATATCTGAACGTGTGCATGAGGCCTGAGCTGGCTTCACGTATACAGTGTTTCCGATGAAGTTTTTGATGTCCAAACTAGGAGTGGAGTAAAAAAAAAAAAAAGAGGAAGAGTAACGTCACCAAAACCTCCATGAAATGGCCTTGTCTAGATCCAGATCATCACTCCGTCTTCTAAACAAAGTGTTATTGATAGCAAAAGTGTCTTATAATATTGTTGATTACACTGTTGTAAAAGATTAACCAAATTCTTAAGACTTCTTAATTAAAGGGGTTGGCTACTATTACAAAACTTTACTAGGCTAAGTGCAAGACCCTAATAGGGTTACCTATATACTACTTACCCTTGTAGAGTTTCTACTAAGCCGCCAGGACTGGGGATGTCCCATGTCCTATTGCCTTCTGGCAGACGTAGGGGGGTCGTGCAGGCATTACCGACCTTGGCATGCCCCTCCAGCCACTGCAACAGGATGGGGGGGGGTGTACCATAATGACCGGAACACCCCCATTTCTGCTAGAAGCCGAAGGACACGGGACCCACTGGACCCGGTGGCTTTGCAGAGTCTTTACCAGGGTAAGTACTACGGTATGTGGGTGACCCTATTAATGTCTTCTACTTGTACTCTGGTAAAGTTATGTAATGGAGGCCAACCCATTCAAATTGAGAACAAGTTCTTACAATTATTTAAAGAAGGCACCTGGGACTTGTTGTACCTGTGTCTTCATAGGAGCTGCATACACAAAAAACGGTAGTTGGGTTTTTGCGTTGGGTATGTTGTCACAAAGGTTTAGCTAGCCGTCGTGTGTAATGTTCTTATATGCAGATGTGTTTCCTAGAATTGGGCTGTAGCCACAGTTTGTTGTGATTGTTCCCCATCTACTGCCTCTTAATCCACCACAATTAAGCAATGAAACTCACAATTCTCGACGTAAAATGCGCAGTGATGAAATCGCTTCGTCTTCTTTGAATTTCCAATTTTGAGTCAATCAGATTTACCGATGCAATCTCCACCTTTTCTGGCCTTGCGGTGCTGGAGCGGCTGTCTGTAAATGGAGCTTGATATGATTAGTACCACTTGTGTTCTGAGCGTTCTCCCGCTCTCCTTAATCAGACTAATGATGCAAAGATAAAATATCTATTTTTGTTAGCTAAAAAAAAAATACATTTAAAATCTGTTGGCGCTACCTCACAATAAAAAGCCGCTTTTTTTCCCCTTAGCCTACTGCTTTACTAATGTGATGGCATTCATCATTAGCCTAGATAAAAGGCCGACTGCAGAAACTGCATCTGCTGTTCAGTAATGAAACACATTTCTCATATTTGAGGTACATTTAACTTTCAAGTTAATTGAACAGAAAATAGCGTCTTTATGAGAAATAATATTAAATAGAAAATAATACTGATCGTCTCCTCTAATCAGAAGTATTTGTTTAGTCATTTATCCACTAGTGGGATCCTCTGGGTGTAGTCTTCATGGGGACCACAGTGGTTAGCACCGATCCCTTTGAGCAAACACTGGGATCTGGGATTGCGTGGTGTGCTTATGATGTAGTGCAGCAGCTGAGGTGCGCGTTATGATGTAGTGCGGCAGCTGAGGTGCGCGTTATGATGGTAGAGCGGCAGCTGAGGTGCGCGTTATGATGGTAGAGCGGCAGCTGAGGTGCGCGTCATGACGCAGTGCGGCAGCTGAGGTGCGCGTCATGACGCAGTGCGGCAGCTGAGGTGATGAGTACATGACGGCAAGTGCGGCAGTGAGGTGCGGTCATGACCAGTGCGGCCACGTGAGGTGCGGTATGAAGCAGTGCGGCAGGCTGAGGTGCGCGTCTGAACGCAGTGCGGCAGCTGAGGTGCGGTCATGACGCAGGCGAGCTGAGGTGCGAGTGCAGGACGCAGTGGCGGCAGCTGAGGTTGCGCGTCAGACGCAGTGCGGCAGCTGAGGTGCGCGTCATGACGCACGGTGCGGCAGCTGAGGTGCGACCAATACAGTGTCAAGGCTAATTCACAATGCCGTTGCCCGCCCGTACTGTAGGGGCAACGGCAGTTTACGGGGAGAGGAGGAGGAGGTGAGTGCAGCTCAGCCCCGCCCCTCCCATAGAAGTAATGAGATGGCGCACGGCGCCGTATTACGGTAAAAAGATAGGACAGGTTATCTTTTTTTCAGGTACGAGACGGTACGGTGCCGCACATGTGCTGCACCGTACCGCTCCCGTACTAGGGCGGTGCGCCCATTGCCGTCTATGAAGTACGATATCGGCCGATATAACATCGGCCGTATATAAGTCCTCCATACGGCAGAGTGTATAAATGTGGTATGTGTGAAGTAATGTATGCTTTAATCTACAGTGTGTATATTAGATAGAAATTGTGTATGTATATAGAGTGTAATATGTATATTTTGAAGTGTGGAAAGGGGGCACATTCAGAAGCTCCTTTTTATGGAGTGACCCTTTTGTATTTCTATGCTGTAGCTCAGGAACAGGACAAGGCGGCTACTAAGGATCCCGTCCTGGTCCTGCTAAGGTGCTAAATTTTGTATCTCTCGGCTCTTTGAATGTTCTCCGGCTCATGTTACTATGAATTACCGAGGACAGACAGTAATGTATAGAGCGGAGGATCTGGGTGCATAGCCCTGTATAAGTTCTGTCACTTTACTGGCTGAGTGTTGCTTCTGCAGGCCTCACCAGATCTGAATACAGATCATAATCCATCTAATGAAAAATGCAGCAAGCCATGAAGTATTTTCTCGTCATTATGAACATCAAGGGGGTGATCAAGATACGGCTTTTATAAGTATTTACTAGACAGATGATGAAGCAATTATTAGCTTTGTAGTGTTTTTTCTTTTTTTAATAAAACTGCAAAGTTTCAGTCGCTTGATATCTGGTAGACCAGTAATGAATTTGGGAGGGTGTGTTCAGCAATGAGGTATATAATGTATTGAGAGTACTGATGATGTGCTTCCTGATTAACAATGCTGTAACATGCAGTTCAGGTGGAAGAGCAAAAAAAAGAAGGAGATTTTACGTTGGTATGTTTAGGCATAGTGCTGGATTGTCTGCAGCACATGCACTAGGAAGCGGGATCTACACGACCATCCATAAACCTGAATGCAAATACAGGGAAATACCGATGCTTCCCGGTAGAGACTATATCCATAATAAATTTATTTGAGTATGGACGGACTACGGCTTCGACGCCTAGCTGGATCTATCAGGTCAAACAATACTAGGAAAACCATAAAACAATACAAAAAATACAATTAGTATTGAACAATTATGCTGGAGAGGTAGTGTAAGCATCATATACACGGGATATACTAACCTCGCCGCCTAATTGTTCCATACGACTGTATTTCCGTACTGTTTTGTTTATTATTTTATAGTATTGTTGACTTGATGAAGTGCCAGTTCGTTGTTGAAACGCGTAGTCTGTCTATACTCAATAAATGTATTCTTCATACTACTGGTATAAGTCTCTTCCGTTGGAGCGCACACGTATCCCTTAGGTTCCCCGAACCTGAACACAGGGGAGATACAATTACTCGCCTCTCATGTCACTCATGTCACTTCCTTCGGTCCATGTAAATGGCCGATGCAGTTGAGTGACAATCAATGGCCCATCCTTAGTATCCGCATAACAGTGTGTGATCAGCGGGTGTATGGGAAGGTCTGCAGTGCTTACTCAATGTACATCGAAGTTTCCTCTTTTCCTTACACCACATCTGCTGGGTTGTTGTCCGTACTGCAGCTCCAGCAAATTCAAAGTGAAAATGACATTGGACATTTTATCGCATCCGGTTGCGCTAATTTACCAGATGCGCCTGGTTCATTTGAAGAATAGGAAGTACAGATGGTTGCCCTACAATTACACCCCCCCCCTCCCCCTCATAAATACCTCTAAATACGGGCTGCACCTGCACTCGCTATCGTTTCCTTTGGAGCCTTGCAGATGACAAAAATTGCTTGGCCGCCCCCTTATACTGTCGTCTTTGCTCAACAGTGATTAGGAAGTAGCGTTGTAATTGTAATCCTAATACTGGCCCATGTAGACGCGATGCCGTCAGAGGTTCACATAAAGAATGTGTTTTATAGCGCGTGTACATGGCACCGCCTGGGCACATGTGGAATTGCGTATTTTATTTACTTACGTGAAATAATAAAAACTACGGGGCTGCTTATAAAAGAAGAAATGTGGCCTGGCGATTCATACTTGCTCAAGAAGTAGGGCTATGATGTGTAAGGGCACCCACTATAGGCTTGTCTGCAGACATATTGCTATATGTATATATGGATGTGCCTGTACTTTTATCACTGTCACCGTGTATTGCTTCTCTCTCATTATACTTCACACAAACGTGCTGCAGAATATGGGCACGACAGTCTGTTTGTAGTCCGTGTGTATCAGCAATTGTGCAGATTAAGACCTCGCGAGCCACAAACCTGGGGAGAGAGAAGGGAAGAGGAGAGCCTTCCTCAATGTCAGCCCTTGTGCACATGAACGTTTTTTCGTTAGGCCACAAAAAACCGGAACGGTGGTATCTTGTTGGAGACCGGTGCCTGTTAGTGGCATAAAGATTGCCCTATGTTTTGCGACTTGGGGAGCAGAGATACTTGGGGATGCAGGCGTGGAAACAAATGCTAGCACACAGCCGAAAACAATGTTTGTTATCATAAGCATTTGGGGTCAATACCCTTTAATCTAACAACTGTTCATGTTAATGGCCAGGCTACTTTTTTTTTTTTGGCATCATGACACAAGTTTAGGTTCTGTAAGAAAGGCATAACATAGTACATAGTACTGGAGTATAAACGACCTGAAAAAAAAGCCAAGGCACCTAATTTACACACAAATTGGAAATCGTTATAAACAAAGGTAGCAAGGGGGGTGAAATGCAGCCGCTACTGGTACATTGAACTAATAAAAATAGATACCAATAAAATTATGATAATACTGTAATTCACGAATGAAATTTCCAGAAGCCACCCCTCATTAATAAAATATATAGCTGCAGCTTCCCTTTTAATAAAATACCATCCAGTAGGCATCCCCTCATATGAAATGTCCAATGAGCAGCATCCCCAATTAATGAAATGTCCGACTGCAGCATCTAATTAATGAAATGTCCGACTGCAGCATCCATTAATGAAATGTCGTCGCACAATGTCGACTGCGCATCCCCTCATTAATGAAAATGTCCGTACTGCAGCCTCCCCTCATTAATGAAATGTCCGACGGCAGCATCCTCTCATTAATAGAATATCAGAACGGCAGGCATCCTCGTATAATGAAATGTCCAGCTGCAGCATCCCGTCATATATGAAAATGTCTACCAGATGCATGCCAGCGAATCAAACCTACTATATGAAATGGTCCAGCTGCAAGCTATCACCGTCTTATTAATGAATGTCCAGCTGCAGCATCCCATCATAATTAAAGCCAAGTCTAGCAGCGTCCACCTCATTAATTATGTATAGCAGAAAATATGACAGTATTACATTCGATTTCTCAAAGTTTATAGAAATTTTAGGAAAGTCATACTTTGTTTGCCAATAAGTCTTGCAGAGCGCGACTCCACGCTGATAATGTCTTGTCATGTAATTGAATCCATTAAGAGTGAAAGGAATTTACGCCATGCATATCATATCACAATCAGAATACATAATATGTATATAACAGTACACCACATATATGTGCACGTAGGCAAGTGGCATGATAAATACAGATCGAAAAATGTATATTAACAATGAAGGATTGTTTCTGCTGATGTATGAAACTCTCCAAATAATATGGTGCTTGCAGAGTGGTGAGCATTGCAGTTCAATGATGTGTGTTGCCTGCAACAGCGGTTTAAAGAAATCATTAGTGAAAGATTTATCCACAAATTGATTTTGCGCTCCGCGGTGAGTGACTAGGTATTATGACTTATCTGAGATTTGGCTACACACCAAGAGATCCCCACCTCCATGTAAATAGACAAAGGCGCCTTGCAAGAATGGAATGACAAAGTTGTAATGGAGAAGGCTGTCATACTCGCGATAAATACAGACAAACGAAGACATCGCAACAAAAAATGTAGGTTTGAGTAGCTGTTGAAGTCTACTAGTGTACAAAAAATTCATTGGATGGAAAATTGCAAATAAATGACACTCCGATTAAGTTACTGTTTTCAACGACGTGATGGTTCACAATGCCCATGTTAGCTTGTGGCACATTAGACCGATCGTATGCAGTCTTTCATAGCCACAGTGTGACAAGGTCGGTAGTGGCAGCCTCCAGAGAAAATTGGCTTATAACCGGTTGTATAAAGGTCATGGAGTCGGAAGAGTTTAGCACTCGGAGATCAAGCTGTGACTCCTCACTCAAGGAGACACCCAGAGAATAGGGGGGCATTTGAGGCATGAGGAGCTTGACTTCAGTGCCTAAATGCCGGTGACTTTACGTACACACGGAAATATAGTACAATGTCACTTCAAAATATATCTGGATGTTTGCCGTAGGCCTCAAGAGGTCTGATAGAAACTTCAAACGGAAAGGATTGTTTAAGTTGCGTGATGGACCATGAGCTGGTAGTGGTATCTAGTTAGGTTCAATTTCTTTCACAGACAGGGTTTGTGTTACAGGACATGGTGAAACGGATACCCCCCCCAAGGGGGAAGCTTGTAGCATAATTCAAGACTTCTGTGTAGAAAATATTTGAGGGTTTGTTAAAGAGTATGCTCAGTGCCACTTTGTAGAACAGCAGTTGTGTCATTCATGGATCATGTCCATTTGGGTAAGACCTATTTGCACCCAGAGCTTAACTCCTGGCTAATTCTGGGTACTTATCCTCCAGTAATACCAGACATACTGTTCTTTCCTTAATGATGCATTAGGTTTGGTGAAGATGTGCACCAGTACACCTCCGACAACATGAAGTGCGCCCCATGTCATCATCCGAGTAAGGATGTAGGTTCCTCTGGCTGCATGAAACAGCTCATACCTTTTCCCCCCAAAATAATGAATGGAGTACTCATGGGCTAAACTGATGTCAAGTGTGTATTTTGTGGAGTTTCGTGTAGTGAAGCTGCACGGAACGTCATGATCTGTCAAAGATTCTGTAGTTTAATAGTAATATCGTGGTCTTTTGTTTGTTGCATCTGCAAAACATAAAATATTGTTTTGGTTTGATTTTATGGCGTTATAATGAGTACGGCAGCTGAGGTGCGCGTCATGACGCAGTGCGGCAGCTGAGGTGCGCGTCATGACGCAGTGCGGCAGCTGAGGTGCGCGTCATGACGCAGTGCGGCAGCTGAGGTGCGCAATATCAGTGTAAGGCTATATTCACACTGCCGTTGCCCGCCCGTACTGTAGCGGGCAACGGCAGTGTACGGGGAGAGGAGGAGGAGGTGAGTGCAGCTCAGCCCCGCCCCTCTCCATAGGAAGTAATGGCGCACGGCGCCGTATTACGGTAAAAGATAGGACAGGTCCTATCTTTTTCCAGGTACGGAGCGGTACGGTGCCGCACATGTGCTGCACCGTACCGCTCCCGTAGGGCGCCGTGCGCCCATTGCCGTCTATGAAGTACGTATATCGGCCGTATATACATCGGCCGTATATACGTCCTCCATACGGCAGAGTGTATAAATGTGTGTATGTGTGAAGTAATGTATGCTTTATATCTACAGTGTATATATTAGAATAGAATTGTGTATGTATATATGAGTGTAATATGTATATTTTGAAGTGGGAAAGGGGGCCACATTCAGAAGTCTCCTTTTTATGAGTGACCCTTTTGTATTTCTATGCTGTAGCTCAGGAACAGGACAAGGCGGCTACTAAGGATATCCCCGCTCCTGGTCCTGCTAAGGTGCTAAACATTTTGTATCTCTCGGCTCCTTTGATGTTCTCCGGCTCTCTGTTACTATGAATTACAGAGGACAGACGTACTGTATAGAGCGGAGGATCTGGGTGCATAGCCCTGTATACAGTTCTGTCACTTTACTTGGCTGAGCTGTTTGCTTCTTGCAGGCTCCACCAGATCTGAATACAGATTCATAATCCATCTAATGAAAAATGCAGCAATCCATGAAGATATTTTCTCGTCATTATGAACATCAAGGGAGTTGATCAAGATACGGCTTTTATAAGTATTTACTAGCAGATTGATGAAGCAATTCATTAAGCTTTGTACGTTTTTTTTTTCTTTTTTTAATAAAACTGCAAAGTTTCAGTCGCTTGATATCTGGTAGACAAGTAATTGAATTTGGGAGGGTGTTCAGCAATGATGTATAATGTATATGAAGTACATGATGTGATGGATTCCTCTGATTATACAATGCTGTAACATGCATTCAGGTGGAAAAGCAAAAAAGAAAGATATTTTACCATTGGGTATTTTAGCATAGTGCTGGATTGTCTGCAGCACATTGCACTATGGAAGCAGCATCTACAAGGACCATCCATAAACCTGAATGCAAATACAGGGAATACCGGTGCTTCCAGGTAGAGACTTATATCCATAAATAAATTTATTTGAGTATAGACGGACTACGGCTTTCGACGCCTAGCTGGCATCTTCATCAGGTCAAACAATACTAGGAAAACCATAAAACAATACAAAAAATACAATTAGTATTGAACAATTATGACTGGAGAGGTTAGTGTAAGCCATATATACAGGGATATACTAACCTCTCCGGTCATATTTGTTCCATACGAATTGTATTTTCCGCACTTTGTTTTATTATTTTCATAGTATTGTTGACTTGATGAAGATGCCAGTTCGTTGTTGAAACGCGTAGTCTGTCTATACTCAAATAAATGCATTCATTCATACTACCTGGATATAAGTCTCTTCCGTTGAAGCGCACACGTATCCCTTCGGGTCCCCAAAGACAGGGGAGATACAATTACTCGCCTCTCATGTCACTTCCTTCGGTCCATGTAAATGGCCGATGCAGTTGAGTGACAATCGATGGCCCATCCTTAGTATCCGCCATAACAGTGTGTGATCAGCGGGTGTATGGGAAGGGTCTGCAGTGCTTACTCAATGTACATCGAATGTTCCTCTTTTCCTTACACCACATCTGCTTGTGTTTTTGTCCTGTACTGCAGCTCCAGCAAATTCAAGTGAAAATGACATTGGACATTTTATCCGCATCCGGTTGCGCTAATTTACCAGGATGCGCCTGGTTCTATTTGAAGCTATAGGAAGTACGGATGTTGCCCAACAATTAGACCCCCCCCCCCTCCCCCTCATAAATTACCTCTAAATATCGGGCTGCACCTGCACTCGCTATCGTTTCCTTTAGGAGCCTTGCAGATGACAAAATTGCTTGTGGCCGCCCCCTTATACTGTCGTCTTTGCTCAGACCAGTGATTAGGAAGTAGCGTTGTAATGTTAATTCCTAATTACAGGCCCATGTAGACGCGATGCCGATCAGAGGTCACATAAAGAATGTGTTTTATAGCGCGTGTACATGGCACCGCCTGGGCACATGTGGAATTTGCTTATTTCTTATTACTTACGTGAAATAATAAAAAACTCAGGGGCTGCTTATAAAGTAGAAATGTGGCCTGGCGATTCATACATTGCTCAAGAAGTAGGGCTATGATGTGTAAGGGCACCCCTATAGGCTCTGTCTGCAGCATATTGCTATATGTATATATGGATGTGCCTGTACTTTTATCACTGTCACTGTAGTAATTGCTTCTCTCTCATGATACTACATTCACACAAACGTGCTGCAGACTATGGACCGACAGTCTGTTTGTAGTCCGTGTGTCATCAGCAATTGTGCAGATTAAGACCTCGCGAGCCACAAACCTGGGGAGAGAGAAGGGAAGAGGAGAGCCTCTCCTCAATGTCAGCCCTTGTGCACATGAACGTTTTCTTCATTAGGCCACAAAAACCTGAACGGTGGTATCTTGTTGGAGACCTGTGCCTGTTAGGTGCATAAAGATTGCCCTATGTTTTGCGACTTGGGGAGCAGAGATACTTGGGGATGCAGGCCGTGGAAACAAATGCTAGCACACAGCCGAAAACAATGTTTGTATACATAAGCATTTGGGGTCAATAACCATTTAATCTCTACAACTGTTCCCCATGTTAATGACCAGGCTACTTTTTTTTTTTTTGGCATCATGACATACGTTTTAGTGTTATGTAAGAAAGGCATAACATAGTACATAGATACTGGAGTATAAACCGACCTGAAAAAAAGCCAAGGCACCTAATTTTGCCACAAAATATTGGGACTCGTTATAAACAAGTGTAAGCAAGGGGGGTGAAATGCAGCAGCTGCTGGTACATTGAAATAATAAAAATAGATACCAATAAAATTATGATAATTACTGTAATTTCACGAATGAAATTTCCAGAAGCCACCCCTCATTAATAAAATATATAGCTGCAGCTTCCCATCATTAATAAAATATCCATCAGTAGCATCCCCTCATTAATGAAATGTCCAACTGCAGCAATCCTAATTAATGAAATGTCCGACTGCAGCATCCCTAATTAATGAAATGTCCGACTGCAGCATCCCCTCATTAATGAAATGTCCGACTGCAGCATCCCCTCATTAATGAAATGTCCGACTGCAGCATCCCCTCATTAATGAAATATCAGACTGCAGCATCCCCTCATTAATGAAATGTCCAGCTGCAGCATCCCCTCATTAATGAAATGTCCAGCTGCAGCATCCCCTCATTAATGAAATGTCCAGCTGAAGCATCCCCTCATTAATGAAATGTCCAGCTGCAGCATCCCCTCATTAATTAAATGTCCAGCTGCAGCATCCCCTCATTAATATATTATGAGCAGAATTATGACAGTATTACATTCGATTTCTCAATTTTTATAGAAATTTTAGGAAAGTCCTACTTTGTTTGCCAATAAGCCTTTGCAGTCCGAGACTCCACGCTGATAATGTTCTGTCATGTACTTGAATCCATTAAGAGGGAAGACTTTAGCCATGCATATCATATCACAATCCCAGATTACATATCTGTATATACAGTAAACACACATATACTGTGCACGTAAGGGCATGTATAAATACAGATCGAAAAATGAATATTTAACAATGACGGATTGTTGTTCTGCTTGTATGAAACTCTCACAATGAATATGGTGCTTGCAGAGTGGTGATGCATTGCAGTTCAATGATGTGTGTTGCCTGCAACAGCGGTTAAAGAAATCATTACTGAAAGATTTATCCACAAATTGATTTTCCGCTGGTGGGGACGGTATTATGTATTATCTTTATTTCTACACACCAGAGACCCCTCCATGTAAATAGAAAGGCGCCTTGCAGAATAGGAAGTAGACAATGTATGGAGAAGGCTTCATACTGCGTATAATACAACAAACAGAACGCAACAAATAAAGAGGTTTGAGAGCTGCATATTTCTACATACAATTCACTTGATGGAAAAGTGCAAAATAATGCACTCTGATTAATTATCTGTTTTTCACACTGACGGTTCACATGCCCATGTAGCTTGTGGCACTTCAGACCGGATTATGCTTCTTTCATAGCCCAGTGTGATGGCAGCATCCAGAACACCAGCTGTAAACAGGTGGTATAAAGTCATGGAGTCGGAGAGTTTAGCACTGAAGTCAAGCTCTCCTCACATCAGAACACCCAAGAAGAGGGGGCATTCTGGGGCATGGAGAGCTTGACTTTAGTGCTAAACGCCGTGACTTTATACAACAAATTTACATGTCACTTCAAAATATTCTGGATGTTGCCACCTCAAGGCGTCATGATAGAAACTTCAACGGAAAGATGTTAAGTTGCATGACCATATGCTTGTAGTGGTTTATTAGGTCAATTTCTACAGACAGGGTTTGTGTTACAGGACATGGAAACGGACAGACTTGTAGAATTCAACTCTGTGTAGAACATATTTGAGGGGTTTGTTAGAGATGCTTAGGCCACTTTGTAAACAGCAGTGTCTTCAGGTCATTGTCCATTTGGAAGACCTATTTGCGTCCAAGCTTAAACTTCCTGGCTAATGTCTGGAGATGTTCCTCCAGTAATACCACATAATGTTCTTTCCTTATGATGCATCTAGTTTGTGAAGTGCACCAGTCCCTCCACAACATGATGCTGCCCCATGTATCACAGTAAGGATAGTGTTCTCTGGCTTGCAAGCTCCTACCTTTTTCCCCCAAACATAATGATGGATACTATGGCTAAACTGATCAATTTTGGTTTCGTTAGACCACAGGACATGTCTTCAAATATTATGGTCTTTGTTTCTGTGCATTTGCAAACATAAATATTGTTTTGTTTATTTTGGAGTAATGGCTTCTTCCTGCCAGAGTAGCCTTTCAGGTTTCATGTTAATACATGACTTGTTTCACTGTGGATAATGACACACTCTTACCAGCTTCATCCAGCATCTTCATGAGGTGTTTTGATTTTAATCTTGGGTTGATACGTGTCGCGGGTGCTCCTGCGACCTTCCCCTCAGCCCTGTGCCCCCTCAGCTGTGCGGCAGGCTCACTTACCTGTCTGCGATCTAACGCTGTCTCCCACCTCCTAGGGCACGCATGCGCCGGGTTCTCGAGATTTAAAGGGCTAGTGTGCCGCTAATTGGCGCTGGCCACCTGGCAATCTAATAAATAGCCAGCCTCTTAACTCATGCCCTGACTCTTTGTACCTCGTGCCTTAGAAAGAGCTTGTTCCCTTTGTCCTGTGCATTTATAGTGATTTCCCGTTGTGACCTTGATTCCCTTCCTGACTTCCCTCCTGTGCTGTCTGTACTGATCTTCTGCTACGTCCCCGACTCTGATCCCATGTTGCCTTTCCTGACCTCCTGCCTGTCCCCGACTCAGTCTCTGCGTCACGATTATGCACTGAGAGGCGCAGGAAGTGATTTAAAATTGTCCACACAACTTCTGTATAGGGCACAACAATAAATCACAGCCCTGAATGGCTATAAGACCCCTTTCACTAGCCTCAGTGAGACAGAATTTTATCAACCCTGAGCTGCCCCCAGTTCTTCTTTAATATAAGCCCAGTCCGTAACAAAATTATATAGGGTGAGACTCAGATGTGGGGATTCGTGGATCGAGATAAAAGAGCAACACAGATTGGATTTTTATATTTAATTGCCTTAAGGGCACACTGCACAAAACAATATATACAGTAGATATATATACAGTTACACAGAGTACAAAATGCAAGGTAGCACTACAAGTAACAGCAGTTCAGTACGTTCATGACCTTGTGTATGGCCTAATGGAACCTGATAGTCCACACCTTAAGATCCTTCTCTGTTCTTGATGTTAAAATGGTTCCCAGACAAAAGACAATGGGGATTCAGAGGTGTCTGATTATATCAGGTGGAGTCACACCTCTGCCTACCCCAAAGGAGGGATCATGGGTCCCTCCTACCTGGTATTACAACCAAAGCCCTAGAGAAGCCATAGCTTCTCAAAGGGAAGTTGTAGGGTCATGGTTCTGGTATCATTGGATCCGGGTGAATCCCTGGATCGCATTGATCCCAAACAATCTAGCTCAATTAGGCCAATTAAGCTGAGGCTGGGGGAAAGTGGGAAACTTGAGTAGAATAAGGCCTCCCCCTGGTCACATTTATCACGGTTATCTTATTGTATGTAATCGTTTGACTCTACAGAAAAGCATAAAAACGTCTTAAAATCTCTCTCTAAAATTTAGCAAATATAAATAATTTTGTTACTCCTAATTTAACCAAAAATGGGAAAGGTTTATTCTAATTTCATGTGAGAAAACATGCACATGTATCTTCTTATATAGTGTATGTGAACTTCTGGTTTCAACTGCAGGTGCCGGTCCTAGAGCTGGGCATCCCTATGACCCTATTCCTATGGAACTATAGAACTGAGGGAATCCTCCATACAGTAGTTACAGATAATCTGAGCAGCAATATCAGATATCCGATACCAGATCTCCGTTTAGTTCAATAAAGACGCTTTTCTGAGAAATATTATTTGAAACATCCTATGAATGTACGTCAGTAACTATGACACTTTCCACCTTCTATACAGATATTTGTCATAAATATTTCATATTTGTGAAGGGTGTCATAATTATAATTACATATTGTAACCTATGAGTACACAGTCTTCCTCTCTATAGCCTGGCAGGTGCTGTCAGAATACTAATGCCAGCTTCGCGCTTTCTATATATTGTGGCCATCACCTCGCCTGTCTCAATTTCTTCTTTAATTCCGGCAACATGAAAAAGTTTTACGAAGACTTTTGATTTTTTTTTTTTTTTTTTTATTCAATTACTTTGTTGGAAGGCTCCAGCTCTGCCAGGAGAAAAAGACTTTTGAAGTTTAATGCACTGAATTATAGATGTAACTGGTACCCTAGGTGGATATTCATGGCTTGTACAGAATAAAGGAAACTTGATCAGCAAATGAAAGCAGTGCATCACATTCAGCTGACAGAGGAATGGCTTTGGATCCAATCAGATCTGGATTTTCCTGATTGTTTCACACCGAGGGTTTCACAACCGAGGACCATTTCAGGAAAATAAACAAATCTGTGACGTTTGTTACTCATTTACCGGCTTTATGAGAAAGACGAATTGTTTGGCGTGATGGAGAGCAGCAGTTCCCTGGTTGGTTGCTAAAAAAACTGTGGGATTTTAGGGAACAAAATCGGGGACATAAAATTGTCTTAACAGAATACAGTGCAAAGATAGACTAAGCCAGATTTATCAAATGGTCTGCTGCAGGATTGGAAAATTGTCCTTGTTTAGGACTGTCTTGTCTAACTACCTATTGGTTGGCGGAGTCATACTCGAGACATGTACAACGTAAGCCACAACTTTTTTTAAGATTAAACCCATTTCATGGGATTCATGTATCCCACAAGCAAAAGTTATCAGTGGCTAGTGGTTAATCCGTGATTATTAAGAAACGCCTTTTTTGCTTGTGCCCCATTTTTGCCCGTATCTTAGTAAGTTCTTTCTTTTTAAAATCTTTTTTACGATGCTTTCTACAAATTTTTTTCCCCTACTTTTATTACGTGCCTCTTTTGTCACCCTTTTCTTATTAAGTGCCCCTTTTCTTGGACGCTAAGAGAAGGGGCAGGAAAATGGGCACTTACTAAGAGAAGGGGTGAAAAAAGGGGCATTAATGAATGAGTCAAGAGCCGGGGTAACAAAAGGGGCACTTAATAAAATTTCTCTTAGTACCCCTCTTCTTGTTGCCCTCTTCTTTTATAATGCCCATTTTCATTGTTGGTTGTAGCAGAGGACAGGGAAAAAAAAATACTTACTCGCCTCCATGTTGTTTCCTGTGATAGTTCTTCTCTGAGGTCTTCGGCTCACTGAGTAACGTGTGCATATCCGGCCGACATGATTCCTTCCCGTGCGCTCTTGCTGCAAAACAGAGCAGGAAGTGACAGTATGCATCACTTCCTGCTCTGTGCAGGTGTTCGGCTGTAAGGGAGGACGGGTCCGATAAATTTGGAAGCTGTAATAGGAAGACCCAGCCGGAGCGGTTGCACAGATTGCAATCTGTGACAGCCACAGGTGGCCGGCTTTTCCCCCAGCGGCATAATCATGATACTAAAGGGCCGCGACTCAGATCCTTCTCTCTCTATCAATGGCCGCTTTATTTTTTTTTAAAAACATAATCATACTAGAGCTGGGTGCAAGAAACTTCAGTGAAGCTGACATGTACACCCCTGCATCATTGCACCCGCTATACCTATTAGCTATACCTAATACCTATTAGCAGTGAAGCTAGGGTGTACTAGGTTTGCTTCATTGAGAATGTAAGGATACATGTTTATTTTTATGGTTGTCACAGAAAGAAATGATCCATGGTCCGTTGTTTGCAGCCATTGACTGCAATAAATTCCGCCCGAGCTGCAAACTTGGGCCGGAATAGGATCTTCTCTGAATTCTGCGGCTCTGAAGTCTGTTCCCACAGTGATTTGAGAGTTTGGGTATATTTACTTCATGTATTTGTATTCTATCAATCTATGAAAATTTATTTTTTTGATCTGCTTAAACCAATATGTTGCGTTACTAGTGATTTCCAGACCAAGGTCCTTGCAGCGCTATTACTTTGGGTTCAGGTCCCTCTTTCTTTGAGACACCTACCCATCATTAACTTTGCCTTCCGTGCTGGATTGGATCTAAGTCTTTAGTATAAACCATAGTTTGTCTCTACTAATGGTCTATTGCACATCATCAGGGTTACCGCTCCTCTGTACAGATATCAGCACCTTATACTCCCCGATGTATCCACAGAGTACATTTGTGATTGATTGAAAATGGATTACATCTCCAAATTATATTGAGACATACTTTTTTTTGGAAACCGTTAACATGTTGCTTTCCTAGCCAAATATTTTTACATCAATTTTGTGATGATACCATTAACTTGTCCTTTTTATCTCTTGCAGGAGTAAAAGCTGTTTTCTCAGGACACTACCATAGGAACGCTGGAGGAACGTACAAAGATCTAGAGATGGTTGTGACCTCAGCTATCGGGTGCCAACTTGGAGAAGACCAACATGGGCTCCGTGTGGTGGTGGTCACCGAAGATAAGATTGTGCATAGATACTACAGCCTAGACAAACTCAAAACCCAGGGTCTGGATGAGGACCTCATGGACTTGATCAAGAAGAAATAGAATACATGACGCATCGGTTTTCCAATTTTAAACACAATTTATCTCAGGTTATTGTAGGGGATTCTTAAATGTCTTATTTTATAATATAGCAGTTTACTTATTTTATTCTTGATAACTGAATTTTTTATAAAATTTAGGAATCGAAAACAATTTTGACATGCATTGATTCCCTTTTAGACAGAATGTGCACAAGATATGTCAGAAATATATGATAGAGGCAGATCCTAACTCTGAGACTTGCAATTATCTCAGAAAACTCTATGAGAGCGCCAAGCATATAGTCTCAGCTATTTTCTTGTTCCCATAGAGTTAAATGGAGTGTGTGGCTGAGTCTCTCCGTTCAGGCCAGCTGTGGAAAGTAGGTGTGCGGACCCTTGTTCTCGAGATAAGTGCGGTCGCAGAGCTGGGACCCATATCAATCATCTCTTCATATTTATGACATATGCTGTGGATATGTCATAATTAGTCTAGATGGGAAAAACCCCTTTAAGTCAAAAAATTATTGTAAATGTATGTCCTGAAGACCTCTATTTTGCTATATTTTAGCTATATTATTTTTGGTAAAAGCATGTATGCATTCTGTTAATATGCTGCTACTGTATGCACAAACAAGTGGGTTTTATGTCTTCTGCCTAACGTATCCTGGAGACCAGATGTGGAGCATAGACAATACCCCTGACTCTTTAACACTAACATTCTTTATCTGACCTGGACGATCGCTTATCCCCAATAAACCCTTGGGGTTTACATGCAGGTGTGTGCACCCTCTGGCAGCATCTGCTCCTTTTTTATATACTTATGCCCTTGCTTTAGAATGTATGCAAATAAACCTGAGGGGCTTCAGGCTCAATTAAGATATGAAGCACAGAGCCCCTCTGGCTTATTTGCATAATTTGTAAATCCTTATTTTAAAAAATGGCATAAGAAGCTAAAAGAAGAGCAGATCCTGAAGGGGGGGGGGGAGCACACACCAGTAGGTCAGTGTGCTTGGTTTATAATCCTTCATCCTGGTGGTAGATTTCCTTTAAACAAATTCCAAGATAATTGCTGGATTATTATTCTTTATATAATTTGTGTATTTGTTTTAATGTGTGCTTATACATGCAGGGATACAGAAGGGGTAAAGGCTGTGATTCAGAAAGGAGCATAGAACATTTAGAAACGTAATAAGCTCTTTACCGTTCGGTAAGGTCCAATTCCCATCTGCTTCTGTTTGCTGTTTCCTTTCCTGTAAGTCAAAGGGATGTCTAAAGAGATCCATTAAAAGCAAAGTATCTGTTTAACAGATCTGTTAAAAAGGATCCCTTGCTTTCCATTAGTATCAGTTAGTTTTCGAGTTCTGACAATTTTTTTTTTTTTTTTTCACATTGAAACTCTGTAACGTAAATCTAAATACGAAAAAGTGGATGGCTAACTAATTGAACAAACTAATACAAACCCAGAGCATCCATTATACCGGAAAGGAGTCTTTCATTAGTCTTCTGTTATTTCTGAAGAAAAATTTGTTCAAAAATCTTCACCCACCTATCCACTCAAATAATGGAAGGTCTAACAGAAGATGAAAAAATGGTTACTAACAGACACCATTACAAGTCCATTGCAGATCCGTTATTTATTCGTTATTAAATGGAAAAACGGGAGTCAGAACGCAGATGGGAACGGGCCCTAAGCAGGGCTCCTCTGAAGCTGAAACTACACAAAAAAATTTGAAATGGTGGAGGAGGTGAAAGGTCCTTATTAATAACATGTCGGTGATCTTGTTAAAAATCATACAGTCTACCGCATTACTCTTCTATCCTACTATGCAAAAATTTACAATGGAAACAAACCTATGCAAAATAAAGGATTTGATTTTTCATGTTTTACAGATTTTTTTTTTTCTTTTGTTCATTAAGATTAAACTGATTTGACTATTTTTAGTGTTTTTTACAGTAGACTTAGTTAAAAAATAAATTCAATTTCAATTGACCAAAGTGATTCCCTGCCTCCCAATGGACAGGAAACAATTAAGGAGTCCCTCCCCCCTCATCTCCAGTTGCTTCCTGTCCCTTAGGATGCATTGGCTTGGTGCAGTGTCTGGAGGGTTGATGCAGGAATTGGGGGCGTAGGGATAATAATTGAGGTGCATCTCAGGCTGCTTTGTACCAGATGAATAAGCTGAAGAGCTGGAGTATTGTCTGTGTGCATTATAGTTTATCATTTCTACCATTATGTCCAGTTCTCAGACCCCCTTTACGTTCACATGTGTGAGGATATTAGCAGCCAGTGACTATAAGTTATTGTTCCTCTCAGCATTAGATATGGCTACCCAGCACATCCAGTCAGCAGAAAGACCCCTCACAAATAATGTTAGGATTTAGACTTTGCTGCAGTGGTGTAAAAGTAATATAATTTCATCCACAGAGGTATGATGTATGCAATCCAATAAAATCTGGCAGATATATACACACACATTACACACATGGGAATATAACACCAGCAAAATGAGTGGTATATTATTAACCCCTTATCACCGGCACTTGTTTTCAGCTCAATGACCAGACTCTATTTTTCAAATCTGCCCTGTGTCCAATATGGACCTACGATTTAGAAACTTTAGAATTTTTTTCGGAAAATTCTTTCATTTAGGCCAAAACTGACAGTTTCATAATGAATAAAATGTACTGATGCCCCATATGTGGTGGTAAACTTCTGAATGGGCGCATGGCCGGGCATAGGATCAAAGCAGCGCCATTCACAGCAGATTTGTATTGTCACATTGTACAAGCTATAAATTTTTAATTTTTTTGGTAATGCGAACATATGAGAGCTTATTATTTGCGGGATAGGATACAATGTATGGATAAGTCATTTTGGGTGGTCTATAGCTTATTCATGAGATTTTATTAACTATTTCAAGGGGGACACAAACAAAAGCATCCATTTTTATTTTGGATTTTTAGGCGATAGGGTGGTCATTAAGGGATTAATAATCTACTATGTAAATCGCGGTGTCTGCAAAATGTAAAACACTAGTGACCTCACTAATTTAGACAACCATTATAATAAAACTAAACAATTATACCCACTTAAAATATTACCCCCTCGGGTTTGGTATGAAATGTCCTTTCTAGAAATTCCTCTAATGGTGCGTTCACATGTTGCGTTTTCAAATGCATCACAACACCTGCAAAGAGGAGATTTGTCTAATTACATCGCTGTCAACATTGCGTTTACAAATTGCATGCCAATACGTTTTGTAAACACAATGTTGACAGCAATGTAATTGGGCAAATTCCCTCTTCTCGGCTTCTTTACGTTAAGGCTAGGTTAGTGGTCCCTAGTAAGGCCCTTCGGCTTTCATCATAGGGATCATTAAAAACCCAAAGACCTAGTAGGAAAAGAGAAAAATGTACCTAGGGAGAAAAAGGAGAAATATATTGTCTAAACCCCTTAAAGGAAATCTATCATCAGAGTTTCACTTTATTAACACTGATGGGTAGATCCCAGCAGCGTGCATAGAAATTTGTTTATTAAGAGCTCTGCTCCTTTAGTTAACAATAAAAAATTACTTTATTCGCACGGAGCACTAGTGCTACGAGGAGTGTCCTCAGAGCCCCTCTGTGTTCCCGGGCTCTGGCTATTACAGAGCCCCCGCCACCCTGCTCTTTCTGTCGGAAATCTTATGGCAATATAGAGTACTAGCTCTGTGCTGCCGAAATATTTCTGGCACAGAGCCTGGAGCTCCGTAGTCTCATTTGCATAATTTTAAAAGCCTTAAAAAAACAAAACCAGGAATAATAGAATAAAAGATATAAGATAAAAGAAGAGTGGATCCTGCCAGAGTGGGCGGGGCGCACACCAGTATGTGAGTGTTCTTGGTTTACAATCCTTCATCATGGTGGTAGATGGTCATGTTTAAAGGACATCTACCACCTAGATCAAGGATTGTAAACCAAGTACACTGATATACTGGTGTGCACCTGTCCTGGTTTTTAAGAAAAAAAGGCTTTAAAATTATGCAAACACCTATGGAGCCTGGAGCTCCTTAGTCTCATTTGCATAATTTTAAAGGCCTTTTTTTTTTTTAAAAAAAACAGGGAATAAGAGCATATCCTGCCAGAGGGGGCGCACACCAGTATGTCAATGTCCTTGGTTTACAGTCCTTCTTCGTGGATGTCCTTTAAACATGTCCATAGGCTCAGGGTCAGGTTGTGTCAGGTCTGTTTACTTTTTAAAAACTAATAAGGCCTTTGACATGGTTACTTTTACATACATACAAATAATAAAAAAAAATATATATACTATAAATTACAAAACAAAGCCTATTGTCCATTTGTAACCCCCGAATAAAACTAAAAATAAAAATCTTAAAGATCTTATAAACTTTTATAATGTTTTAACTAGCCCATTGTGTCCAGAAAAAAACACTGCAAACTATTTTTAGGTAACACAAAAATAATGAAGTTGTGGCCCTTAAACTACATCCAAAAATTTGTTAGGAAACATTGTGCATCAATTTCAATATAAACATTGCAAAAAATAAATTTTTTCTAGGGTGCTGTCACACATTCAGTTTTTCAGATGCAGACAAATAATTAAAAGGTGCTGTTCCTCCTCCTGCTTTTACTCCATTCCTGGTTTGGGCATCAAAAACTGAACGTGTGACATCACCCAAAGGGTCGTGCTGCCACTTTCGTCGGACTTGCCTTTTTGACACATTCCAAAGGCCTCAGCCTTAGCAGATGCAGTTAAAATGTAATGTAACCTCCGCATATGATCAAGGCTGAAGCCTTCAGAATGCATCAAAAACCGCAACGCAACGTGTGAAAGAGCCCTTAGGGATTTATTTAGTCAGGAATAGAGACGGCTACGAGGGGACATGATTAAGTTATATAAATATATGAATGGTCCATACAAAAAATATGGTGGTAAGTTGTTTCAGATTAAATCTAATCAAAATACGAGGGGGCACTGCCCTTCTCGGAGAAAACAAGGTTTAATCACCAAGGCGACAGGGCTTTTTTTTTACTATGAGAACTGTCAATCTGTGGAATAGCCTGCCTCACGCGCTGCTCACAGCAGGACAGCAAGAAGACTTCAGAAGGTCTAGATGCCTTTTTTACAGCTATAATAACATTGATGGTTTGTTATATAGAATTGTTACCCGTAAATCCCTTCCTTGGTTGATTTTGATGGACATGTGTCTATGAATTAGCAGGGGTCTACGCTGGGATTGTGTCGTACGTGATCTTTTTCTGTCGCAGCGGCTGCGGCTTTCATGCAACGCAAATCAGGGGATGTGCCGTTGGATGATTCGACTGATTTGTACTGAGCGCAAGATTAAACTTTCAAATTGTGTCGCAAGCACTTAGATGCACCAGGAAGAAAATGGTGAACTCCGGCGGACCTGAGCGAGGAAGCAACACATGCAGCGATATCCGGGCGCAACGATCCGACAATGCACTTCTGTGAACTTCAGCGGACGGGTAGTAATGTGCCCCAATGATATTTGGCAAATCTCCTCTTCTGAGCTGTTGTATTGCGTTACAAAAGCCGTGTGTGACACACCTTGGTCTCCATATAGCGCTATAATCCAATGAGAAATAGTACCCCCCCCCCAGTGTGCTTTCCTACAGTATTGTACTCCACACCTAACCACTCACACAGAACTGCAAACATAGATTTAGAAGAATAAAGTCATGACAGTGACTAAGTAGTGAGCAACTTTGGCATATTAATTAAACAAATTTATGCAAACGAAGAGCTGTTTAAAAGTTTTAGAGTAAGCCTCACTCCATCTCTATTGGGTTAACTTACCATACTAATAAACTTGTAAATCTGCGTTCCTTCTCTAAGTAAATCCTTTTTTTACTGAGGCGTGATTGGAGTGTTTTGTTGTCAGGATGACCACCACCACCGCTTGGTGATTTCATTTTTGCTCTTCGCAGCACGAGGATCTGGCTTAAAGGAACCTGTCCTCAAACAGCACATTAAGAGTGATGGCACACATGGCGTTTTGAACCCATTTTTGTTCCGTTTGTTACATCGCGTTAAAACGCATCATTTTTTTTTAAAAAGCATCCATTTTTGACCATTTTTAATTAAGATAATTTGAAAACCCTGTCAAAAACAATGTCGTTTTTTAACGGACTGCTTAAAAATGGACCAAAAATGGGTTCAAAATGCCATGTGTGGCATCACCCTGAGGGCGCGTTCACACGTTGCGCTTTGGTTGCGTTTTAAAACGCATTACAACAGCTGAGATGAGGTGATTTGCCCAATTACATTACTGTTAACATGCGTTAACATTGCTTTAATAAATGTAAACAGTAATGTAATTAGGCAAATCACCTCTCCTCAGCTGTTGTAATGTGTTTAAAACGCAATGAAAACGCAGGACAAAACCGCATGAGTTTTTTATTAGACGGCTTAAAACGGGTTCAAAACGTATGTGGTAATATGTGAGGTAATATGATAGATATAAATACCGTTTATGTATGTGGTAATATGTGAGGTAATATGATAGATATAAATACTGTTTATGTATGAGGTAATATGTGAGGTAATATGATAGATATGAGGTAATGTGATGCATAATACAGCTTATGTGCGAGGTAATATTTGTGGTAATATGATAGATATATGGTAGATAGAGAGATAGATACTCACTCCAGTCACATCCAGAGCTGCAGTCTTATTCTTCCATTATCTAACTCTAGTCACATCCAGCGGTGCAATCATCTATTTACCATTAGATCATCTCAGATGCCTGTAGTTATAGCTAAGAGCAGTAATCCCGGGCCACACTGGGGCTACAGCTAGCTATCAGTATGTTTATAATAATGGGCAGTAATTTTGTGCATGAAAGTCTACACGTAATATGTGACCTGTGCAGCTACCCTAATGGCACCCACACACCTTGCCTATAACATGTGGATTTTCCACAGCATAACACACTAGTAGTGTAGTGTTTGTGATATACACACAGTGCAGAAAAAATATTCAGCCAAAATGGCTTCCCACTGTGAATTTATCATCTGCTGCTTGTCAATTATGTGCTGCAGATTCCAAATGTGTGGAATTTAATCTTTGCAATACCAAGTTTGAGCAAAGCCCATGGCCTGTTCAAACAAACTTATAGAATAGCAAGTTTCTATTGTAAATTTAGTCCTCTATGATAGAAATCTGTCATTCTTTGTGTGAAAACAAAATGGCTACAATGTCTTACACCACAAAGTGTTTTTAGACACTTTATCAAGGGTACAACCAAAGTGGGGATCCATAACCCCACCCACCTACTTGAACTCCATTATGTCTCTAAGATTATTGCAGAGTATTATCATGAACAAGCAATCAGATGATTGCTTGGTCATTTCCCATGGTGGAAAAAGTGGGGGAAAAAAAAAAAAATGTTATTCAATAAAAAAATAAAGTAATAAATCAATAAAAATGCCCATAAGCCCCATAACATATAAAGAGACATATAACCCCCAAAAAAGTCTAAATCATAACAAAAACCCCACATATATAGTATCACCGCGTCCGTAACAACCCGTAGAATACAAGTAAATCATTATTGAACCCGTACGATGAACGCCGTTAAAAAAAAACTATTGAAAACCCACCAAAAATTAACATTTTTACCTATTCAATCTTACAAAAAAATGCCATCAAAAGTGATAAAAAAAACCTGCAAAGTACAGCATGTCCCGCAAAAAACAAGCCATCAACCAGCTCCCAAGTCAAAAAAGTAAAAATGTTATGCCACTTGGAAGACGGCAATGCAAAAATGATCGATTTTTTCCCACATTACTGTTTTATTTGACAAATTTAGTAAAATGTAAGAAAATATATTCAAGTCTGGTATCCCCGTAATCGTATCGACCCATAGAATAAAGATAACAGGATTATTAGGCTAAACGGTGAACACGAAAAAAAAAAAGTCAAAAATCATTTATAAAGCTGTAAATGAAGGTCTCTGCCAAACAAATTCAGAAACCAACTGATACAGAAACAATATATATACTTACTATTGTTACACAATAGGGGAATTTATAAATGCATTTGCGCCACAATTCTGGTGGTTTCTCACCAAAAGCACTGTCTAAAATGCATTGCACCAAAGTAATCAAGGCTTTTTGACCTTTTTTTGGCACTTTCCAGACTTGTCCGGTTAAGAGGGCATGGCCTTCGGGAGATGGGTGTGGTCTCTTGAGAAAGGGGCGTGGCTTGCATATCAGCTAAAGGTAAGTCTAAAGTAGGAATATCTTATAGCGATATCTTATAATGCACCGGAATTCATCATCATAGTGATAAATCCGGCACAGCAAAGACAAGTGTTTTCCAGCGAGAGACTGGCGGAACCTGAGACACATTGTTAAATCCCTCCCAATATCTTGGTAGTAAATTACTAGTAAAAGCTTCATTTTTTATTTACTTTACAGTGTTAATCTGGCAATATATTTTTTATATGTGTAAGGGATTAGGTTCAGGACCGTTGTCAATTCACAATCACACAGGCAAATTGACAATCCACACTCTACGATTTTTGTGCAGGTGATCTGAGCTTGGTTTATTGAGCAGGAATAAACAAAACAAAATAATGTCCATCCTCTCTGGCACTCAAGAAGACATAGAGGTTCCCTACCTCAGCAGTACAGGCCTAATGTCTGGCACCACAAAACACATAGGGGCAGATTTATCAAGTGTCTGAAAGTCAGAATATTTCTAGTTGCCCATGGCAACCAAGCACAGCTCAGCTTTCATTTTATCAGTGCTCATGAATATTTTAAAGGGGAGCTGTGATTGGTTGCCATGGGCAACTAGAAATATTCTGACTTTCAGACAGCTTGATAAATCTGCCCCATAGTTCACAATTGCCACAGCTCCACACATCTTTGGCATGCCCTGTCTCTTCCCCACCAGAAGACATTGTGTTAACATTTGTTTTTGTTAATGGTATAGGTGATAACATTGCATTAACAATTGCGATTTCTATACACAAATGTTAAAAACAATGTAAATACCACGTGTGAATGCAGACAAAATACACATTCATTTAATGCCCATAATATTCTTTGGTGGCATCAAACCTGCTACAATATATATATATATATATATATATATATATATATATATATATATATATATATATATATATATGATTTAATTTAAAGGCTGAAAAGAAGTCCCCCAAATACTTAATATTAAATTAACAAGTTTCCCTAAACTAAAAAAAAAAAGGGGACGGCATGCAGAGGCAGCGGCAGCAGTGGCAGGCTAGAGAGTGTCATGGCGACATACCCTAAATGGACTCAGGTTTCACCAAAAGAGTTGAAATGATTTCCTATGTGAACAAAAGGTTGACGGTATATTTAGTCGATAACACAGCATGGTGGCGACATAGTGACCAAGTTCCATAATATATGGCGTTTTTGCAGGTCTTACATTACAATGAGCCACTGGCTCATTGTAACGAACCTGCATAAACCATGTAGCCCCGTGTCAAGAGAAGACCCGAGGCTACCATGGTAACCGATCGCCGCCCCCCGATGACGTTCGGGGGCGTGGCGATCGAAAGAAAGATGGCGGCGCCCGCGCGCCGCCGTCTTTTAAACGCCGCCCGCGAAATGCAAAAACCCCCACCTCTGTATGAAGAGGACTCAGCCCGTGAGCCCTCTTCATACTTCCCTTATACCTCTGCGCCGTAGAGCTACGGCGCAGAGCGTTAAGGGGTTAAAGCTGTCTACTACTTAATTGGCTTTTGCAATAACCATGGATTTATAGTGACACAGGACAGATTTGAAAAATGGGGCCGCGTCCTTTAGGCCAAAATAGGCTGAGTCCCCTAGGGGTTAATAGATTTTTTCGGAAATGGTTCCATGATTAAGAGCGACAGTATGGGGCATCCATATTGCGCTGCTATGATTGCAACTTCAGGTCTCCAGCATGGCGGCGACAGATGTGCCGAGTTCCATTATGTATCTGGTGAAACACCCGAAAATTCTGCCTGACACAGCTCGTTTGAGAAGGGGACGATGTATGGAGGCAGTAAAGTAGTAGTAGATTAAAGGTGCTGCATTTAAAAGTATGTTAGTTGGATCTTGGGATGGAGCTGGCGGTCCGCTGCCAGGCGACCTTTCGCCTGTCCAAGCCCCTGTCTCTCGGCTCCTCCCCAAACAGCACTTCTAAGAACCTTTTGTATAAGATCAAGTGTAGTAGTGTTCTTGCAAGTTTTGGTTATGGCGGGTGAGGGGAATGTAAACAGATGCACAAGAAGCGCTGAAATAATATCGGTAAATACTAAAAGTTTGCCAGTATATTTTGTGAATAACACAGCAGGGTGGCGACAAAGTTAACAAGTTTGATGTGGAATCCATGAAAACAACCCAAAATTCTGCCTGACACAGCTTGTTTGCTAAGGGGCTGATTTATGGAGGCAGCTATATGGACAACTTTTGGAGGCAGCTATGGAGATGACGTGTGGAGGTAGCAATGGAGACAACGTGTGGAGGTAGCTAAAAAGATGGCGTGTGGAGGCTGCTATGGAGACAATTTAATTTGGACAGTGCCTGTATGTGGCAGTCCAAAAAAGATTTCAAACCAGAGGAGTAGGTAGGTGGTCCTCCAGAAAAATTAAATAGATTGAGTGCCTGTATGTGGCAGTCCAAAAAAGTTTTCAAACCAGAGGAGCAGTTAGGTGGCCCTCCAGAAAAATTAAATAGGTTGAGTGCCTGTATGTGGCACTCCCAAAAATTGTTTAAAAACAGAGGACTGGGTAGGTGGCCCTCCAGAAAAATTAAATACATAGAGTACTATAGCTAGAGCCAGTTAGCCCTGGCAAAAAATAGCCAGTTTCCTCTGCTTTAGTGTACAAAGAGGAGGAGAAGGAGGAAAATTAGGAGGAGGCGTGCATACATTATTCAGGTTGAGCTTCCTTCACCTGGTGGAGAATGGAAATCCTGTCAGTCAACAGGCGTGTACGCTTATCGGTGATGATGACACCAGCTGCACTGAAAACCCGCTTGGACAACATGCTAGTGGGAGGGCAGGCAAAAACCTCCAAGGCGTACAGCGCCAGTTCGTGCCACATGTTCAGCTTTGAAACCCAGTAGTTGTAGGGAGCTATGTGATCTTTTTCGACGATGGTATGGTTAGCTACGTACTCCCTCACCATCTTTCTGTAAGGATCAGCCCTACTCTGCCGAGACTGGGGACAGGTGACAGTGTCTTGCTGGGGTGACATAAAACTGGCAAAGGCCTTGTAAAGCGTACCCCTGCCAGTGTTGGACAAGCTGCCTGCTCGCCTACTCTCCCTCGCTACTTGTCCCACAGAAGTACACCCTCTGCCGCTGGCGCTGTCAGAAGGGAAATACTGTTTCAGCTTATGCACCAGGGCCTGCTGGTATTCATGCATTCTCACACTCCTTTCCTCTCCAGGGATGAGAGTAAAGATTTTGCTTGTACCGTGGGTCCAGGAGAGTGAATACCCAGTAATCGGTGCTGGAATAAATTCTTTGAACGCGAGGGTCACGGGATAGGCAGCCTAGCATGAAATCTGCCATATGCGCCAGAGTAGCAACGCGCAAGAATTCACTCCCCTCACTGGCCTGACTCTCCATTTCCGTTTCTGGCCGCCAAAAATCACAACGGCAAGAGATGCCATTTTCTCGAGCGGGCGAAGTATTCGTCCGAGCAACGAGCAGTTTCGAGTACGCTAATGCTCGAACGAGCATCAAGCTCGGACGAGTATGTTCGCTCATCTCTAGTAGTAATGTGGCCACAATGCAGTAGGATTGGTTCGCCCAGTAGTATGGGATGGAATAACAAATCCATCAGGTGGAGTTCTTACAAGTCACAGTTTACAGGTAGTAATGCAATCTAAATTACTATATTAGTATGTGCTTATGTGGTCCAGCAAATTTGAATCTTTCCTTACAGTAGGTGTGTTATGGCTGCCATTTCTGACCCCCCATACATCTCAGCTTCACAGAACAGAATTTAGATGGAACCACCTGTGCCTTTCTGCTTTTACACCCATAACACCTGATTCAGCACATTCCTGGCTGTACCAAACTACGTAGCGCTTTGTCCCTTTGACTATATGCCCAATGCCCAATGTTCGGAAGGTCTGTATGTTATCAGAATCAGCCATGTGAGATATGTGGCAATACAGGATCAAGAGGCAGATACAGGGGGGACAAAAACACGAACGAGCATCAAGCTCGGACGAGTATGTTCGCTCATCTCTAAGTAACAACCCATAGAATAAAAATAAATCATTATTTAAGAACCATGTAAATAAATATGTTAAAAAGCCACCAAAGAGTAGGTTTTTGATTATTTATTTAATCCCACACAAAATGCAATAAAAAGTGCTCAAAAAACATATCTACTCCAGAATGATACCAGTACAAAGTACTATATGTCCCGCAAAAAACAACCAGCTCTGTAGACAAAAAAATAAGAGTGTTATGCCGCTTGGAAGATGGCAAAAACAGATTTTTTCCCCATATTAGGTTTTATTTTAAGTTTAGTAAAATGTAAGAATAAATATCTAAATATGGTCCATCATGCTGTTTGGTGAACAAACAAAAAAATTGAATAAAAAATCAATTACGTAACTTTCTTTTCTACCCCCCAAAAAAGTTAGTTTTTTAACAATAGGGCATACCAACCTCAAAATGCATCTCATCCCCAGAAAATTGCTCACACATGGCCCAAATAACAGAAAAACTTAAATTTTGTAGCCAACAAAGGGGGACTAATGAGGGGTAATATGATAGATATATGGTAGATAGAGAGATAGATACTCACTCCAGTCACATCCAGAGCTGCAGTCTTATTCTTCCATTATCTAACTCTAGTCACATCCAGCGGTGCAATCATCTATTTACCATTAGATCATCTCAGATGCCTGTAGTTATAGCTAAGAGCAGTACCGTAATCCCGGGCCACACTGGGGCTACAGCTAGCTATCAGTATGTTTATAATAATGGGCAGTAATTTTGTGCATGAAAGTCTACACGTAATATGTGACCTGTGCATCTACCCTAATGGCACCCACACACCTTGCCTATAACATGTGGATTTCCACAGCATAATAAACTTATAGTGTAGTGTATGTGATACACACACACAGGGGCACATTTACTAAGGGTCCGCGGACCGCATTGCCGTCGGGTTGCCCGCCTATTTCCAATTTGCGCCGCATTTAACAGGAGTTTTTGGTGCACGCGACCGGATTTTGGCGCAATCGCGATGACTTTCATGTGACAGAAATCAGGGGGTGTGGCCGTCGTACAACCCGACTGATTCAGACTAAGCGCGGGATTTTAAATTCAAATTGTGTCGCAAGACAATGCACTTACATGCACCGGGAAGAAGAAGGTGAACTCTGGCGGACCTGAGCGGGGAAGCGACACATGCAGGTTATCGGGGGCAGGATCTTAGTGAATGGCGCCGGACTTCATCCTCGTCGGACAATGCACCTAGGGGATCGCATCAGGAATGGGTAAGTAAATGTGCCCCACAGTGCAGAAAAAATATTCAGCCAAAATGGCTTCCCACTGTGAATTTATCATCTGCTGCTTGTCAATTATGCGTTGCAGATTCCAGATGTGTGGAATTTAATCTTTGCAATACCAAGTTTGAGCAAAGCCCATGCCCTGTTCAAGCAAACTCATAGAATAGCAATAGTTTCTATTGTAAATGTAGTCCTCTATGATAGAAATCTGTCCTTGTTTGTGTGAAAACCAAATGGCTACAATGTCTTACACCATACAGTGTTTTTAGACACTTTATCAAGGGTACAACCAAACCGGGGATCCATAACCCCCCCCCCACCTACTTGAAGTCCATTATGTCTGTAAGGTTGGTGCCACACGTAACGCTTTGTCTGCGTTTGCAAACGCAGACAAATTGGTACGTGTGTCATCACCCTTAGCGTGATGCTACATGTGGCGTTTTGAACAAGTTTTTGGCCCGTTTTTAAGCAGTCCATTGAAAAACGCATGCGCTTTTTTGAAAACATATCCGTTTTTGACCAGTTTTAACTAAGATCATTGGTAAATCTTGTCAAAAACGGATGCGTTTTTGTAACAGACTTCTTAAAATCGGACAAAAAACCGGGTTCAAAACGCCATGTGTGGTATCACCCTAAGGGGGATATTTATCTTTTAAAGCAGAACAATTTTAGTTGCCCATGGAAACCAATCAGAGCTCAGCTTTCTTTTCCCCACAGCTGTTTATAAAATTAAAGCTGAGCTCTGATTGGTTTCCATGGGAAACTAGAACAGTTTTACCTCAGAAACTTGATGATAAATCTTCCACTATGTGCCTATGAGGCCTACCAGTTTCAGCTTTCACCTTGACCTCCCTTCTCTTTCTTTAGCAAATAGAGGTATTAAAAATAAGGAACATGAACAGGCCAGGCTGCCACTAATCTGCCTGTTTTGAGAATAATATTTGCTGAAATTACTGTAAGTTTCTACATAGGCCATGTTTATCGGTAGTCGCTGCTGCTACCTGCAAGACAGGGACAAGCTAATATGCAGCTGACGTGGATTTCTTAGAAAGCAGTAAATTACTGCACAGCTCGTGATTGTCACGAAGTCCATGGGAGCTGCGATTCGCATTGTGTACGGTATACTTAGTATGGCTTCTCTCTTCTCAAAGCTCATAGGATTTGTGCTGTAGTTTCCCTGGTGTAAGTTGTGCACTGAAATAACTGTGGCTGTAAATATATAATTGTGGCAAATTTGGTTTTTCCTGTAAAATGACTGTAAATATTCGATAAACCTCCAGCGGTGTAACTAGAAGCTGATGGGCCCCATTGCAAAGTCTGTGCCAGGCCCCAACTATAATGTATGGTGTATAGTACATGTATTCTCATATGGGAAAGTGACGACTTATGGGCCCCCTAAGCCTCTTGGGCCCGGATGCGACCGCACTCTCTACACCCCCTCAAGTTACGACCCTGATAATACATACATAAATCCATATTAGGGTGATGGCACACGTGGTGTTTTGAATGCGTTTTTGGACGGTTTTAAGCAGTCCGTCAAAAAACGCATGCGTTTCTTAATTGAAACTGGTCAAAAACACATGCGTTTTCCAAAAATGAATGCGTTTTTCAAAAACGCATGCGTTTTTCAGTGCGACCACGGCATTTAACTTGCCTTTTGGGGGTCTCTCCCCCGCGCCGTCTTGGGGGGCGCTGATCGTTTCTGTGGCAGTCCTGAGGCCTGCCACAGAATAGAAATGCCCAAAAATCCCAAAAACACATAAAATGATATATAATGTGAAATTGATAACACCATCCCCACACATATAGTGTCACCACATCCGTAACAACCCATAGAATAAAAATAAATCATTATTTAAGAACCATGAAAATAAATATGTTAAAAAGCCACCAAAGAGTAGGTTTTTGATTATTTATTTAATCCCACATAAAATGCAATAAAAAGTGCTCAAAAAACATATCTACTCCAGAATGATACCAGTACAAAGTACTACATGTCCCGCAAAAAACAACCAGCTCTGTAGACAAAAAAATAAGAGTGTTATGCCGCTTGGAAGATGGCAAAAACAGATTTTTTTCCCCATATTAGGTTTTATTTTAAGTTTAGTAAAATGTAAGAATAAATATCTAAATATGGTTGATGCCATCATGCTGTTTGGTGAACAAACAAAGAAAATAAATAAAAAATAAATTATGTAACTTGCTTTTCTACCCCCCAAAAAAGTTAGTTTTTTTAACAATAGGTCATACCAACCTCAAAATGCATCTCATCCCCAGAAAATTGCTCACACATGGCCCAAGAAACAGAAAAACTTAAATTTTGTAGCCAACAAAGGGGGACTAATGAGGACACTAAGTTCTATAGAACAAAACTTCCACCTGCAGGGCGCACCTTCCCTTCTGCGCCCATACAAAAGAAACATCCCCGTGTGGGGTGTCTCCATACTCAGGAGAAATTACATAACAAATTTTAACTGCTTAGTGACCAAGCTCATTTGCGCATTAATGATGAAGGACTTTTTTTTTTCAAAACCAGCATGTGTCACTTTATCCAAGTGTTTTTGAGTTTGTTTTTCTGTTACATTTATTTACGAAAAAAGGTGAATTTGGTAAACATTTTGAAAAAATTTGCTATTTTCAAACTTCAAAATGTTCTGTTTTTCAGACTGATAATAACTAATTTGGGTAGAAAGACCAGATACCTAGCCCCAGCACACGCCACCCCATAGATAGCTAGCCCCAGCACACGACTCCCCCATAGATAGCTAGCCCCAGCACACGACCCCCACAGTGAATGATGAAGGGATTGGACAGAATTACCGTATTTTTCGGCCTTTAAGGCACACCGGACTATAAGGCGCACCTCTAATAAATTCCTGCTAAGACATCTAGGTGCATATATAAGGCGCACTGGAGTATAAGGCGCAGGATCAAATGCAGTACCTAAAAATGACCAGCAGGTGGCAGACCTGTGCACAGTTCAAGCCAGCTACACTTCCCGGGAAACTTGTCTTCAGCTTGTCAGAGAGCTCTGATCTCAGAGGTATGGGCTGCTGGGGGTTAATGCAGGGTGATGCAGCAGGGGTTAAGCGGTCTCCCTCTGCCCCTTCTCCTTCCCTCCTCAGCCAGGGTGTTATTCCTGTGGGGTTCCCTGTGGCTCCTTCTCTTTCCCCTGTTACAGGGCTGTCAGGTATGGGGGATTTCTTACTGATGATGATGATTGCCTCGTGGTGGGCACTATGGCAGCTCCGGTCTCTCCGTGCTAGGGGAGGGCAGGATGGGTGCACTTCAGGAGCCAGGGACCCTGTGTACTGTGTGGGAAGGTGCAGGAAATTTCTGGGGATGGAGCTATTAAACACTGGTAACTGTACAGTGCATCTTGTCTGTAGTACATTTCTGTATAAGCTCATATATAAGGCGCACCGACCTATAAGGCGCATCTTTGATTTCTGAGAAAATTAAAGGTGTGCCTTATAGGCCGAAAAATACGGTACTATATACTATTCTGAGAATCATTGGGGGTGGGTGGGTGAATAGAGTGGTTATTGATGGGAAATACCAAATGCCAAAAACCTTTAAAGTTTCCCAAAAGTGGAGCATAAGGTTATGGGATTCCATTACTAGTTCGATAGTTTCTCCATACCAGGTTGTTTACCGAAAAGAACAAAATCTGCAGTGTATAAAACTGGCAATGCTGATGCGTCAACTAAGATTTTGTTTCCGCGTTTGTTTGAGCCTTGTTGTGAGTGTTGCAGGAAATGTCTGAATTCTCATTACATGAAAATGAGGCAGAAAACAGACCTTGTATCTCAGCTGCCACAGCTGCTGCCCTTTAGAAGGTTTGATCATCGCTTTATTCAATTTCTGCAGAAAAATAAACATATTGTCATATCACTTTATGATTTGTCATGTTTGAGCATTGTTGTCTATAGCTTTATTTGTATTGTGTATTACGGGAAGATCTCCAGGAAAAGGAAAAAAAAATGCAAAAAAACTGTTATGACAATACGAATGGGATAGAATTTTCTTTGTCATGAAGTTGCGTCCTTGTACCTGGATTGATTGAGGAAGAAAAGAGATGCCCCAGAGGCATAACAGATAAGTAAACTTTAACCGATTATCAGCTGATTGAGGGCAGTTCTAGACTAATGTGATAGGTCTGTGAATCACGAAGCATGCATTGTCCTGTTTCACGCACCAACCACACTTGTGATTGGTGAGGTGTTTTGAACTCCCAGGAGACTGCATGATGTTTGTGTACGTGCACTGAGGTCTCGGAGGGATTGTGTACTTTCTCTGAGGTCTCGGAGGGATTGTGTACTTTCTCTGAGGTCTCGGAGGGATTGTGTACTTTCTCTGAGGTCTCGGAGGGATTGTGTACTTTCCTGAGGTCTCGGAGGGATTGTGTACTTTCTCTGAGGTCTCGTAGGGATTGTGTACTTTCTCTGAGGTCTCGGGGGGATTGTGTACTTGCTCTTGAGGCTCGGGGGGATTGTGTACTTGCTCTGAGGTCTCGGGGGGGATGTGACTTGCTCTGTTTGCTCTGGGTCTCGGGGGGATTGGTGTACTTGCTCTGAGGTCTCGGGGGATTGTTACTTTCTTGAGGTCTCAGAGGGAATGTTTGTACTTTCTCTGAGGTCATTGGAGGGATTGTGTACTTTCTCTGAGGTCTCGGAGGGATTGTGTACTTTCTCTGAGGTCTCGGAGGGATTGTGTACTTTCTCTGAGGTCTCGGAGTGATCGTGTACTTGCTCGGAGGTCTCGGAGTGATCGTGTACTTGCTCGGAGGTCTCGGAGTGATCGTGTACTTCCTCTCAGCCAATTTGAGACCTCATGGAATGGTGAGCATTCAAGACCTGGTCAGTACTGAATGGTGTCCACTGTTTCTGGGCTACTGGGTGCTGATGGGTCTTGGTCCATGCTGGTGCCACATTGTGACTGTGCCATGTGATGCTGCACCCTCTAGTGTAGTGACCACTTAAACGAGGTCACCATGAAGTGGCTCGTGGACTTACTAACTAAGAACCTCCAGTTCATTTTGTTAATGTAGCGGCAATAAATCATTGTATAATGTGAGGATGTGCAGACCAGATCTTCCTCTCTCCAAATGCATTATAATGTACATGCACAATTATGTCCATTGGCCAACCTGAGTTTACTTCTAAGAAAAAGTTTAAACAAGTAGTGTACTTCCAAAGAAGGTCTCATTTGCTCAGTTTTATTGTTGGATACCAGAGGTGTAACAACTACTGATCTCCTCATATTGGGAAGATACACTTTATGACCAGGGGTGATTGCAACATCTCAAGTTATACCCCTACTACGTACTTTCACTTTCCATGCTGGTAAAAGTGTGTAAAGTGTGATTGACTTTTACACTTACCATGATTTAGCTTTAATTCTCCTGACAACTCCTAGATTCAGGAGAATAGGCCTACTTTCCCACTCACTTTTCAAACATAACATGTAAAGGTAACAAAAATGGTACAAATTTTTTACACATTCAAAAGGTACGGTAGGGCATAAAATTGGGCAATGTGGGCTACTGATCTATTTATTTACACTGGATTAAAGGGCTTTTCCAGGCTGGGGGTCCCTTTTTTTATACTTTTGACCTGTTATCAGAAAAGATCATCAGCATCATGTTAAAAGCCTCCAGAGCGGAGGAAGGAAGCAGATGGCTCTATCCACACCATAGTGATCATTTTGGGTTGATGCATCTCTATATTTCATATTCAGAAAAGAAGACAAGATTAAAAAATTGTTTTGAAATCTA
Source organism: Engystomops pustulosus (assembly GCA_019512145.1). Taxonomy (NCBI): domain Eukaryota; kingdom Metazoa; phylum Chordata; class Amphibia; order Anura; family Leptodactylidae; genus Engystomops; species Engystomops pustulosus. The sequence continues at coordinate 23,503,814 of CM033648.1, read as the reverse complement.
TTTTTTGTCTGACGTGGAACTTTGATGTAATGGAGAAGGGCGGATCTGAACTTCCCGTTCGGGTGTGTCCCGCACGACCCAAACATATTGCTACTAGCCATGACTGTAATTCGCCAAGTGGACACCCCTGGCCAATAAAAACCGTTTCTAGGGGTGTTAAAATGCCAGAAGGGCTATTGTCAGCCAATCTGGCAATTTGTTCAGGTTCTGGGGGCATACCTGAACCCCAACAGGAAGTTCAGGTATGTTCATCTCTAGTAATAGAGAGTTTTTGTTTATTCATAATACCCATCTATTGAGTGGGTTGGGAAAAAAATTTTCAGGGCATTTTTCATGACTTGACTGAATATTAAATAGACCAAGACTTGTGTAATATTGTGCCATTACTAAAGAATGGAATATTCTATATTCATATAAAAATGGCTGGCTCTGTCGTATTCATCTGAAGGATTGCAGAAATCCTTGTGTCCACCAAGACAAACCCACATGAATAAAATTAGTTTTAGCTGCAGAAATTTCAGCAACACATCTGCTGTAATTATTAAATGGGTGAAGTATCTGGCTGAATATCTATAACGTAACCTGCGATTCATTATATTGTGTCTGCACACGCAGCATGGGGGGCTTTAAACCCAACCTCAAGTGCACTTTATGCAGCAATTCAGCAGTAATATCCTTCCTCTAATGTCATGGTGTTCTTTGAACTTCATCCGATTGTGAGACACAGTGAACTCGTCATGTTTTAGCCTTTCTGTAGAAAGGTCCTTTCTGTTTCCAGCCTGGTTATCATTAAGCCACATATTAAACTATTTCAAGGTTTTATAGTTTTGATTTTTTTTTTTTTTTTATTCGCTTGATAAGATAAGAGACCTGGCCTCACTAGATCCTGTGGTATCCAGGTCAGAGACACAGATAATGTAATTCATCAGATTTGCGCCAATTTCCCCTGTATTGCCCCGGGATTTTGGCGCATGCGATCGGATTGTGGCGCATCGGCGCCGGCATGCACGCTACGGAAATCGGGGGCGTGGCCGAGCGAAAACCCGACTCTCTCTGTCTAACTTGTTCAGACTCTCTGGTCTGACTGACTAGACTGTCTTTCAGACTCTCTGGTCTGTCTGGAACTCCTCTAAGAGTCTTCTCTAGAACATTCCTGGCCAGGGGTTTTATTATCTCCCCTTGGTCAGGTGGTGGCTGCTCCTCCAATTACCTCTCAGCTCACAGAGACAGGATGCAATGCATGTGATTGGCTGACACATATGACATCACATAAAACAATTAACTCCTGCCTTACCAGGCAGGATCTACCACTGCAATGTTCCCCTGTGTCCTATAAGGACTATGTAGTGTGATGTAGTGACATGCTGTGGGGCTGACTAGACCCTACACAGGCTGCAAGCTACATGGTGGGACGTATTCGCAAACACAGCTCTGCCTTGCATCGGCGAGGGTGTTGCATATGCATCAGACCAGCCATTATTAAGTCATGGTCCACGTTGTAGGTGCCTCCAGTGGTGAACAGGAGTTGGCATGACCACCCTGAAGCTACAGAGCACCACAGGCAATCATTGTGGTATACTGAATATTTTTCAGCAAATATGTGACAGGAATTCTGTTGGATTGACTAATTTTCATTCTGCATGTGTATCAATGAGTTTTGGGTATTTATAACCCTGTCATCTGTTCATTGGTTGTCCCTTCTTGGGTAATGAATGGCAAAAGAGGAGAAGACAATGGGGGTCATTTACTAAGGGCCCGATTTGCGTTTTCCCGACGTGTTACCCGAATATTTCCGATTTGTGCCGATTTCCCCTGTATTGCCCCGGGATTTTGGCGCACGCGATCGGATTGTGGCGCATCGGCGCCGGCATGCACGCAACGGAAATCGGGGGGCGTGCCCGAGCAAAAACCCGACGGATTCGGAAAAACCGCCGCATTTAAAAAAAGAAATGTGTCGCTTGGGACGCGCTCACCTTCACTTGGTCCGGGTCGGTGAACTCCAGCGCGTTCAGATGCTTTTCAGCGCAGCAGCGCCACCTGGTGAACGGCGGAGGAACTACTTTGATGAATCCCGGCCGGACCCGAATCCAGCGCAGAGAACGCGCCACTGGATCGCGAACGGACCGGGTAAGTAAATCTGCCCCATTATGACTGGGTAAGAAGGATGGTCTGGATGTTGTTCTAGGAAACCTTTGGTTCTGACCAGTGAATTAACTTAAAGCTGCCAGGGCCCAGTGCAAAATGTTACCGCCAATATTAACAGGCCTCTTAGTCCCTGTTGCGATGGCACCCTCCCCACAAGTTATGCCCCTTGGATGTTACTTTGAGATTTACATTTTCCGAAATTGCTGCAGACTAAGTATTATTCAAGCCAGCAGTGGTCTCTTCTAAGAAGATTAATGCACTACACAAATATCATTTAGGAATGGCTTGTAATTGTAAGAAGTTTAGTGTCGAGTTGGCCTCTAATTTCCCCATATTATTATATTTTATTTATTTATAAGCACACTTCATTCCACGGTGATGTACATTTGATCAGGGGTCCACATACATTAGAACAAACTAGTACAAAAGACACTAACCTGCCATGAGTGGAGGGGGGACCACAATCTACATCAGAGGGAGAGATGAAGACACACGGTGAGGAAACAGCAGCAGAGTTATTGCATGTTGTAGGCAATTGTGACAGGGTGGTTTTTGGGAGGTAGTGGAGTGTCACACGTTTTGGCGGAGAACTCTAGATAAAGCAGGAAGCGGAAGGTCTAGGTCTAAGGTTTTTTTGCATTGTTAGTATTTAAAACTGGATCAGTAGTACAATGGCTATAACCAGTGGAGACGTGGATAAACCGGAAAACACAGCGTACGATGTATTATTAGATGTATTATTAGCTGGGAGTCCACAGAGAAGAATGCTGCAGTAGTCCGAGCTGATGATGATGATGAGCATAGAGTAACAATTTTGTAGACTCCAGACTGAAGAAGGATCAGATGTGAGAGATGTTCTTGAAGTGGAGGTGGCTCATTGTAGTGAGGACCTGATTGTGGGGCTTAAAGGATATGGAAGAGTCAAAGGTTACTCCAATGCAGCAGACTTTTGAGTCTGGCAAGATTTTGGAGCCATTAATTGTGATTGGGGTGTCTGGTGGGAGGGATCTGTTTTAAAGGTCAATCTGATCATATAGCAGACCCAACCACGTAATCATTTTGGTGGTAGACTTATTGATCCAGCATGATAAACCAGGGACAGTTACTATATAGACTTATAGATCCAGATACAGTGACTGTAATCTTCTTATATTTGTTATCCATGCCCTTCTTCCTACAACATCAACTTTTAAAATTATGCTTATGAGCCAGAAGGTGTACAGGAACATTTCCTCCTTCCACTGTGTGCTGTCACAAACTCTGCTGCAGTGAGATCAGATGACAAACCAATGATATTTGCTCCACATACAAAATAATACCAAACAACAATAAAGCAATAATAAATCCATCTCCCCCACCTCTTTTGCTTGGGGGGAGATGTGCCATATAGAGGTGTAATTTAAAATTGCTCTTTGCAATCCAAAATCTGTATCGGGCCCCAACTATAATGTATTATTTGTGGTAATTGTCTAATACATTTTATAATGTGTATATTATTTATTTGCAAAAAGTTGTTTGCATATGCTATCCCATAAAGCTAATCTGCAAATCTTGGCCAACCCCTTTAAGGTCACTTTTTTTTTTGTAATTTTTTTTCCCCCTCACTTGGGCCATGATTTCGGAAAACTTTTTTAAAAACAATAGTTGGTTGGTTCAATCTATATCATCAAGAATAGTGCTCCCCCCCCCCTTCTCGAAAACACTATATTTAATGGTGTCATTTTTCATTTTTTGAGCTCTTTGTGTTAGGCAAAATAAACATAAAGAATAATTTGACTACAGTCATATAATTCCAGCCAAGACATTTGCGAGAATCTCTGTTATTCTCACTTATGTTGGGATTTGCTAAAATGTGAAGAACATTTCCACAGCTAAGTTGCACCAGAGGCGGCTCGACATTGTATCATTACTGCCTTTATGTGATTTCACTTCCATAAAAAAAGGAACTTCAAAGATTAACAAAGTACAAGCAGAATTCACTTTGATAAACCTTGGGATGATATTTTATCTGTCGGTGTCTTTGTGAATCTAGACCAAGGTCTGTCTGCATGGAGAGGGGTCTGACCCACAGGAGTGTTGAATATGATAAGAGCACTTTTGATGTTGGCATCAAGGAACTCCTAAAATAAGAATGATAATAAATATAGTTCCATTGCCTACTGTGCACCAGAAAACAGAAGATAAATATTTATTCGTATGCCTGTGACCAGGGAGTTCAACCTTCAAGTCCCTTTTAAAGGAAATCTACCACCAGGATGAAGGATTGTAAACCAAGAACACAAACATGCTGGTGTGTGCCTTTCTGGCAGGAGGTGTTTTTTTTTAGTTTCTAATAGCCTCATTTTTACAAAAAAACTGGCTTTAAAAATAATGCAAATGAACCTGAGGGCTCCGGGCTCAATAAACAGCTATGGAGTCCAGAACCCTTTAGGGTAATTTGCATAATTCTTAAAGCCTTTCTTTTGTAAAAGCAAGGACATGAGAAGCTAATAGAATAGTAATGTTCAGAGAGGGCACACACCAGTATGTCCTTGGTGTGCTTGGTTTACAATCCTTTCTTCCTGGTGGCAGATTTCCTTTAGAGGACATCTACATTACTTTCCCCCTCCCCTACCCCCCAAATTGTAAATATTTATTTTATGCCATGTCTCTTATAATAATAATTATATACAGTGCAGATAATAAAACAATAACGCTGATAATTTAAAGCATTTAAGATGTAGAAAAATAAAATGAAACTTTTTTTGTAACAATATACAAGAACCTTAAAATGATGGCAATAAACAGTAGAACTTCTCTTACAAAAAACAAGCCCCCTGACAGCTTTGTTGATTTAAAACATTATATCACAATGTGTATTTTTATAACTGATTATGTACTATAATGCATTACTTACAGAAAATTATATGAATATCCTAAAGCATTTATGCCTGGGTGAAGCTACTCCCCCTCCGCCCCTGGTTGTAGGTATGGTACTGATAAAGCACCAATTCTTCTTCTATATCATTAGATTTTTGGTGCAGTCTTATTTTACATACTATACCAATTATTCTCATTTAAAGATTCAATCTTCTGATATCGAGCAAAACGTACAGCGATATTTCAATTAGGATAAGCAAGATACCCCACAGTCTGAATATAGATGCATTTTCTAATTAGTCGAGGCATTACCCCTTATGGTCACAACGCCTTGCATTGCTTATATGTGTCAAACAAGAAAGATCATACTGGGCCAGATTATTAAATAATGCACCCCTAAGGTGAAATTCAATCATTACTTAGGAAAATGTGCCTTTGATGTGATGACAATGTATCTGTTCCTTCCCACAGAGAGGAGAATGTGTGCACAATCTGTATGACTGTCACTCAAAGATGGGTATTTCCCTTTCAATATGTACATGAAAGCAACAGGAAAATGGATTCTTCACTTTGTTTTTTAATATTATATAAAACCGTGAGGAACCTGATGCTTTTTACCTATCATGCTACCCAATATTATTCAGGAAAACCCATGTGTCCTTCACAGTGATAAGTGGCAATTCTGAAGTAGCTATACAGTATGCCAAGAATTCTAAGGAGCTTGTCTGAAGCCAGTCTGTACATTATATACACCTTATACATATGTATGGATTGAATAGTTTGTATAAAAAAGCTTAAAGGACACCTGTCATCAGGTCTCTGTCACTATTTCTGTCACATCTACCTGTTGGAGAAGCTCACAAGGAGCCATCACAGCCTTTATCTAGTCATTTCATACATTATTCATTATAAAATCATCTATTCTTTATTATGTAAATGAGGTTGGTCACATGGTCAGAGGCAGTGATGTCACTCCTGGTACCCTTTCCCTCTCTTCCCCCTGCTCATGTCTGTGTGTAATGTATAGTAAAGCATTGCTAGTGTCTGTGCTTTACCTGCTGACATGCTGTGTCCTCCCATACACATGTGTGATACACAGACATCAGCAACACAAGTACCTGACATGTCCTGGAGCTGTTGTATCTCTCCTATACACACACAGGCTGCATTGTTTCATGTCACCTTGCCATGTTATAAGAGAAACTACTCAATGGCTGTTTTTCCCCAGTGCCCTGTTCCACAAGGAACCTATTGCATTAAGTGACTACAATCTTGCCTTCTCATAAATCCAGAGTTTCACAGAGAAAAGAAAATAATATGGTGCATCTAAGGTAGGGGCACATTTATACTGGCATGGACCCTGGACTGTATGAAAATTTGGGGCCCTCACAAGTACTTTAAAAAAATATATATTTTTGATAATGATAGTAGTACTGAACTAATCAGTCCAAACATAACCTGTTAAGGTTTAGTTTCAACAAAATTTTATGGATGGTGGGGCATAAAAATGCCTTAAAAAATAGAACATGACAACAGTAACCCCTCCCAAGGGGAACTTGTATAAGTTAATCCTGTTAGGTGCATAGCCAGCCTGTTAAGGTTTAAAATCAAATATTTAAAGTTTAACTATGAAGTCATATGGCCAAAAATTGTTTTAGCACAGCTGGAGAGAGCCATTTACAACAATTCCAACAATACCTATACCATGCTGCTGGATTCTTCCTAGCCTGAGATCTAGCCCAGTATATCTATCAGCCCATTCTGCTGAAGTGGGTGGGCACTTCTTAGTTGTGACATCAGCTAAGGGCACTGAGGCCAGAGCAGCTTCCCTTACTTCCCCTAATGCTGAAGTCTTCTCAGCATGAATCTGGACAACACAGATGTGACCCTAACCTGACAGATAAATTCTAACATGCATGTTAACATGCATTACAATTACAGTGACCTATACACATAGATTACACATATATACACCTATGCACTGTTACACAGATAATATATTACAGGCTTATGACCACCATACACACTACCCAATATAATGGATGTGTCAGCCAGGCTGTTCAGCTAATGCCATTACTCACCCCTCTTCCAAGGACGGTTGGGGAGGAAGTACAGAGAATGGAAGAGACAGAGCACACACAGAAGTAAATAGTTTTCATCCTGTGTATCTGACTTTGCTAATCTTTCCCCCTTCTCCACAGTGTCCCGACTACAGCCTTGTAGAGAGATTGAGTTTTGTAAAATTTACAGATATGCTTCAAGTCCTGCCACATCAACGTCCCAAATATGATGCAAATTCTCCACAGTACCTCAGCATCGCTGTATAATATCTCCTCAAAATACTTTGATTAGTGTCGGACACGCACTCTTGTTACTCACACGTTGTGCAATGTAACAGCATAAAACCGGAGGTATGTCATAGTTATTTCATTATTTGTAGCTTTTCTTTGGGGGATAAGAAATAGAGACACTGCCTAATATTTAGCAAGTCTGATACACCGGGGGGAGGGGGGCACAGATGTCACTTACTGTGAATACAAAACCAACATTAGGAAATAATACATCAGAAATGTCAACCTGACCCTTATCATTCTTAAAATATCAGTCCGCTCCTAAACCACTCACCGATTTCTGACTAACCTGAACTCCATTTATGAATTTCTATAATGAAAGACTTTTACGTGAATGTATGAGCGTTATCCCGGACTAGTGATGAATTCAATGGAACAAAATGTACATTTAGAATTTAGAACATTTGTAATGAAACTATTTTTTTTTTTTGTTTTGTTGTCTTGTAACTGTTTGACCAATTGAAATTATATGAATCATAAGAGGGTGAAAAGAAAGTGACCTTTCACAAAATCCAATCCTGATTTCAGACAGAAAAATTATTAAATTATGATGACATAAAGTATCATTTTCTCATTTATTTTTCATTGTACAATATTTTCTTTAAAGGAAATCGACCATCAAAATCACACATGATAAACACTTACTCATAGATCTAAGTCCTGTGACTGTGGTAATCCGCTTATATTTGTTATAAGATCAACTTTTAACATTATGCTTATGAGCCTTAAGAGCTCCTGGGGGTGTTACCAGAGCCCTATCATGCTGTTGCTTCACAGGCTGTTACACTGTACAGGAGCACTTCCCCCTCCCACTGTGTGAAATTACAGAAGGCAGAGGGAGGGGGAAGTGCCGAGTGAGCAGGGTGGCAGGTGAGACAGTGTAACAGCCTGTGAAGCTACATGACAGCCCTGGCTATGAAGAACAAACATAAGAATATTACCAAAGTCACGGTGCCTGGATTTACGCGTAAGTGCCCCTGGCTGATCATGCTTGGTTTTGGTTGTAGATTTTCTTAAAATCTTAGACCTATTTCACTTCATCTTTTTTCGTGTACTTTAAAAGTCTATATGAAGGTTTTCCCACGCAGATACCCTCATTTTAGCATATGTTTAGTTTTATACACAAAGGATACTTAAATAACAAATGGTTATATACAAGGCTTTAGAAGGGTATAGAAGGGTTTGGGAAACGACTGCACCTTTTATGTCACTTGTTTTTTCTTTCGCTTTTATATTTGATGAAATAAGCAATGTTTCTCTCTGCATAAAATACTGTCTTCCCTGTAGAAATAAATGAGCAGCAGCAGGATTCTGAAGCCATATAATCCTAAGCAGTCTTTGTGGAATAGCATTACCCGCTACTCTTGACCAAGTCAATTCACATCATCATGTGTTAATAAAACCCCCTGCTGACTTTACTAGATTGTAAAACAACATCCTTAGCATATGTGCTGTCCTTGTGCTTCCAGGTACCGGAGAAACATTAGAGTCCTACTAAACGTGCTAACTAGAATTTCCCGATACAACCCTCGATATCTCCTCTGAACATGGGCAGACCATAGGAACGGGGTTTAATAGTATTCACAGCCCTAGTTTACTTTTCAGGTTTTTCTTAAGGTGATCTTATTTGTGAAGCTATAAATGTTCTGCCCAAAAATGCAGAACCTCTGCCACCAAGAAAAATTTTCTGATGCTTCAGTAATCCCTGGCTGCATCCGCACCAACGAGGAATATACAAAAGTTGTAATCAGCAGAAACAACCTGGTTCTTCATGGTGTAAAGACCAAGGAGTCTAACTCTATGACCAGATAGTGGCCAAAATAAAGCAATTAACCGCCCCCCACTCCCAATGCATTATGCACTTATTTTTACCTTAACTTGTATTTTGTTTTTGCATGACTTGACTCTATATCTGGATCCGTATTGTACAAAATAATTTCTCTCTGGGATAAGGTTCTATTCTTTTCCAATTTTGTTGATTGGTTTCCCAAAATCTAATATGAAGGTAATCTGGCATCCAGACATTTGTAGCAGCCTCGATCTTGCTGGTATTTTCCATCTCATGGTGTCTGACAACCACATGATTTGGTGGTTTGATGGGTGATGAATGTAGGACATACCATCCTCTAAGGCTCCTCCCCTGCGGTCCAGTATGGTGCCCCATATTCAAGGGCAAATGTTTGCAAACGGAGGCGGCAGGGTTGTGATGTCTTATGGCATCAGCACTGTTGGGCTGAGGCCTATACTTGGTTGAAGCTGGAGCACACTGTACGAGGTGGGGGGAGGGGAAGTAAGTGTAGTCATGTTTGTTATTGGTAAAATAATAATTTACAATATCCAAAAAGTATGAAGATGTCCAACAAAATGTGCAAAAACAATATTTTATTAAACATGTTAAAATATCTACAACTCGCATACTGTACAAAATCACTAAGATTTCCAACTCATAGCTATAGCTTAAAATGCTCGAGTTTTTTCCAAGCTAGATTTTTTTAACATATTTAATAAAACATGTTTTTTTTTTACCTTTTGCACAAGTTGCTGTACATACTGTTTCATACTTTTTTTGGGGGGGATATTACTGTCTACAGACTTGTGGGTCCCGTGCACCATGGATTATATAGAAGAAATTCTGTGTTGATGCTCAGAGTTGATTTCAGGAAACAAGTGGTGTGTGCTTTAACAAAATCTTGGATTGGCCCTTTTCCTACGACGGGGTACATTTTGATTTTATCAGTGCTCCTTACTTGGGCTCCTCTTAAATTAATGATGTGAGTTTTGACATTTTTAAACAGAATCTGCTAAATAGACTGGACCCCCAACACAATGTAAATGCTGTTTTAATTTGTTACAAACCTAAAAAAAAATCACTTAAAGGGGCGGGCCTCTTTCAGCAAATAATTGATGGTTTGTGTAATGAAAAGTTATACAATTTTCCAATATACTTTCTGTATTGATTCCTCTTGATTTTCACCATCCCTGCTTCCTGTCCTTGTATAGAAAGCTTTTATGTTTACTTCCAGTGGATAGAGATCTGTCCATGGTCTGTGATGGACACGCAGGTGCAGGAGCCGTTATTATCACAGAGAGTAATAGAAGTTGTATGGTACTAGCGGCTCCTGCGCATGCGTGTCCATCACATAACCATGGAGAGGAGAGAATTCTATGTACTGCTAGTTAACATAAAAGCTTTTTATAGAAGGACAGCAAGCAGAGATGTTGAAACCCGAGAGGAATTGATACAGAAAGTATATTGGAAAATTGTATAACTTTTCATTATACAAACCATATCAATTATTTGCTGAAAGTGGACAACCCCTTTACCCAGTAATCGGTGCTGGAATAAATTCTTTGAACGCGAGGGTCACGGGATAGGCAGCCTAGCATGAAATTTGCCATATGCGCCAGAGTACCAACGCGCAAGAATTCACTCCCCTCACTGGCCTGGCTCTCCATTTCCTCCTCCTCCAACTCCTCCAACTCTTCTTCTGCCCATACACGCTGAACAGTGAAGGACTGAACAATGGTCCCCTCTTCTGTCTCGCCAACATTCTCCTCCTCATCCTCCTCCACCTCCTCCGATATGCGCTGAGAAACAGACCTGAGGGTGCTTTGGCTATCAACAAGGGAATCTTCTTCCCCCGTCTCTTGTGACGAGCGCAAAGCTTCCGACTTCATGCTGACCAGAGAGTTTTTCAACAGGCCAAGCAGCGGGATGGTGAGGCTGATGATGGCGGCATCGCCACTGACCATCTGTGTTGACTCCTCAAAGTTACTCAGCACCTGACAGATATCAGACATCCACGTCCACTCCTCATTGTAGACTTGAGGAAGCTGACTGACCTGACTACCAGTTCTGGTGGAAGTTGACATCTGGCAGTCTACAATCGTTCTGCGCTGCTGGTAAACTCTGGATAACATGGTTAATGTTGAATTCCACCTCATGGGCACGTTGCACAACAGTCGGTGAGCGGGCAGTTGGAGGCGGCGCTGTGCTGCCCTGAGAGTGGCAGCATCTGTGCTGGACTTCCTGAAATGCGCACAGATGCGGCGCACCTTCGTGAGCAAATCAGACAGATTGGGGTATGTCTTGAGGTAATGCTGAACTATGAGATTTAACACATGGGCCAGGCATGGCACTTGTGTCAGTCTGCCGAGTTGCAGAGCCGCCACCAGGTTACGGCCGTTGTCACACACAACCATGCCTGGCTTCAGGTTCAGTGGTGCCAGCCACAGATCAGTCTGCGCCGTGATGCCCTGTAATAGCTCTTGGGCGGTGTGCCTTTTATCACCTAGGCTCAGCAGTTTGAGCACCACCTGCTGTCGCTTAGCGACGGCACTGCTGCTGTGCCTAGAGCTACCGACTGATGGCGCCATGCCCACGGATGGTAATTCGGAGGAGGAGGTGGAGGAGGGGTGGGAGGAGGAGGAGGCATAGTAGGCCTTTGAGACCTGGACCGAGGTAGGCCCCGCAATCCTCGGCATCGGCAGTATATGACCAGCCCCAGGGTCAGACTCGGTCCCAGCCTCCACCAAGTTAACCCAATGTGCCGTCAGCGATATATAGTGGCCCTGCCCGGCAGCACTCGTCCACGTGTCCGTGGTCAGATGGACCTTGTCAGAAACGGCGTTGGTCAGGGCACGGATGATGTTGTCTGACACGTGCTTGTGCAGGGCTGGGACGGCACATCGGGAAAAGTAGTGGCGGCTGGGGACCGAATACCGAGGGGCGGCCACCGCCATGAGGTTTCGAAAGGCCTCGGTCTCTACCAGCCTATAGGGCAGCATCTCCAGGCTAAGCAGTTTGGAGATGTGGACGTTGAGGGCTTGGGCGTGTGGGTGGGTTGCACTATACTTCCTTTTGCACTCCAGCGTCTGGGGTATGGAGAGCTGAACGCTGGTGGTTGCTGTGGAGGATCGTTGAGGCGAAGATGGGGTTTTCGCACGGGAGGTGTTTGGGCCGGGGTCCTGGGCAGGGGGCTGACTAGCAGATGACACAGGGGAAGGAGCAGTGGTGTGCCCGGCCGGAGGTGAACAGGCTTGGTGCCATTGAGTGGGGTGTTTAGCATTCATATGCCTGCGCATACTGGTGGTAGTTAAGCTAGTAGTGGTGGAACCCCTGCTGATCCTGGTTTGGCACAGGTTGCACACCACAGTCCGTCGGTCAACTGGTGTTTCTTTAAAGAACCTCCAGACTTCTGAAAATCTAGCCCTCGCCGTGGGGACAGGTGCAGTGTCTTGCTTGGTTACATAAAACTGGCCCAGGCCTTGTAAACGTACCCCTGCCAGTTGCTGGATAAGCTGCCTGCCTCGCCTCTACCTCGTCCTCCGTACTCTATTGTCAGCACAAGTACGCCCTCATGTCACTAGCGCTGTCAAATGAAATACTGCTTCACAAGCTTGTGCATCCCCAGGGCCATGCTGGTATCTTCCTGCATTCTCAACACTCCCTTTCCTCTCCAGTGATGTAAGTGGAAGATTTTGCTTGTACCGTGGGTCCGACGTGAATACCCAGTAATCGGGTGCTGGAATAAATTCCTTTGAAAACGCGAGGTCTCGGGATAGGCAGCCTAGCATGAAATCTCATATCGGCCAGAGTCCAACGCGCAAGAATGTCACTCCCCTCAAACTGGCCTGACTTGTCCTTTCCTCCTCCTCCAACTCCTCCAACTCCTCTTCTTCTGACCATACAAGCTGACCATTGAAGGACGAAGAACAAGGTCCCCTCTTCTGTCTCGGAACCACATTCTCCTCCTCCTGCCTATCCTCTCCTCCACGCTCCTCCGATTTCGCTGAGAAACAGACCTGAGGGTGCTTTGGCTATCAACAAGGGAATCTTCTCCCCGTCTCTTGTGACAGCGCAAAGCTTCCGACTTCATAGCTGACCAAGAGTTTTTTTCAACAGGGCCAAGACAGCGGGATGGTGAGGCTGGATGATGCAGCATCGCCATTTCTGTCATCTTTGTGGTTGCTCTGCCTGTACAGGCTACTAAAAGTTACTCAGCACCGTTGACAGTATCGACATCGTCCACCCTCATTGTAGACTTAAGGAAGCTGACTGACCATGACTACCAGTTCTGTTGGAAGTTGACATCTGGCAGACTAAAATCGCTCTGCGCTTCTGGTAAACTCTGGATAACATGGTTTAATGTTGAATTCCACCTCGTAGGGCACGGCAGACACACGTCGGTGAGCGGGCAGTTGGAGGCGGCGCTGCGCCTGAGGTGGCAGCATCTTCTGACTTCCTAAATGCGCACAGATCGGCGCACCTTCGTGAGCAAATCACAGATTGGGGTATTTTCAGGAAACGCTGAACTAAGAGATTTAACACACTGGCCAGGCATGCGCACATGTGTCAGTCTGCCTGAGTTGCAGATCCCGCCACCAGGTTACGGCCGTTGTCACACACAACCTGCCTGGCTTCTGTTCACGGTGCCAGCCACAGATCATTCTGCGCCGTAATGCCCTGTAATAGCTCTTGGGCGGTGTGCCTTTTTATTATCGCTAGGCTCAGCAGTTTCGAGCACCGCCTGCTGTCGCGTAGCGATGGCACGCTTGCTGTGACCTAGACTACCGACTGATGCGCCATGCCCACGATGGTAATTAGGAGAGGAGGTGGAGGAGGGTGGGAGGAGGAGGAGCATAGTAGGCCTTTGAGACCTGTCCGAGGTAGGCCCCGCAATCCTCGGCGTCGCAGTATATGACCAGCCCCAGGGTCAGACTCGGTCCCAGCCTCCACCCATTAAACCCAATGTGCCGTCAGCGATAATAGTAGGCCCTGCCGGCTAGCACTCGTCCACCGTGTCCGTGGTCAGAGTGACCTTGTCAGAACGGCGTTGGTCAGGCGCACGATGATGGTGTCTGACACGTGCTTGTGGCAGGCTGGGACGGCACATCGGAAAATTAGTGGAGGCTGTGAACCGAATACCGGGGGCGGCCGCCGCCATGAGGTTTTCGAAAGGCCTCGGTCTCTGACCACCTATAGGGCGCATCTCCAGCTAATAGTTTTGGAGATCTAGAATCTTGTAAAAAACGCACTAGTGCTTGTTGCGCAAAAAGCTTACGTGGTAGTTTTGTGTACGGACACTTGCATGCATAATCACCAAACGGGTTCACGTAATCAAAAATAGCCTCATGTGTGGCAACTCACCCCTACGGGCGTGGCTTTGAGCGGATAACCTTTTATTGCCTCGGCCCATCCTGATGCTCCTTTCTTTTCCCCCGCTGTTGCTAATGACGTGAAGCAGCTAGTGGCGAGGAAATCTCTGACTGCTTAGTGATTGGCTGATCAATAAAAAAACTTGGTACGTGGGCCCTGGAGCATAAGTCTAGGCGCCGCGTGCGGACCTCTCCGCTAGGCTCCAGGAATTCCGGGCTTTCATCACACTCATTCAGCTTTCAGATTCAACCTTGACCCTCCTCCCTGTCTCTTTCTTGTGCAATAAAGGGGGGGGGGGGAAAGGTAAAAACAAAACAAATGAGGACAAGAACAGGCGGCTGGCCGCTAATGACCTTTGTTTATGAGAATAATTTGCGTTGAATTACTGTAAATTTTCTACATAGCCATTTTTCGGTAGTCTGCCCTCTACGCATACCTTGCAAGACGGGACAAGCTAATATGCAGCTGACACGTGTGGATTCTAGAAAGCAGTGCTAAATTACTGCGCAGCTGCGTGCTTGTCACGAAGTCCAATGAAGCGCGATACGTACATAGTGTACGGTATATTATAGTTAATGGCTTCTCTCTTCTCAAGCTCATAGGATTTGTTGCTTTAGTTTCCCCTGGTGGTAAGTTGTCACTGAAATAACTGTGGCTGTAAATATATATTTGTGGCAAATTTGGTTTTTCCTTCCGTAAAATGACTGTTAAATATTACGATAAACCTCCAGTGGGTAACTAGAAAGCTGATGGTGCCCCCATTGCAAATGTCGTGCCAGCCCCAACTATTTAATGTATGGTTCTGAGGTACATGATTCTCAGATGGGTAAAGTGGCACCACTTATGGGCCAGCCACTAAGCCTGATGTGTGGCCCGGATGCGGACTCGCACCTTCACAACACTCCCCTCAAGTACACCCTCTGTAATACATACATACCATAAATCCCTATTAGGTGTTGGTGATTGCAAACACGTGGGTTTTATTTGTAATGCGTTTTGGCTGGTTTAAGCAGCTCCGCTGCAAAAAACCGCTGCCGTGAAGAACTGCATCTTGCTTTCTTGACAACAATCCGTTTTGTGACAGGTTGACCAATATCGTAATGAAACGGTCAAAACACATGCGTTGTTCCAACAAAATGAATGTCGTTTTTCATAAAACGCTGCGGTTTGTTCATGTGCGCACAGCGGAACAATTTACTTGCCCTTTTTGGGGGTCTCTCCCCCGTCGCCGTCTTGGGGGGGCGCTGATCAGTTTCGTGGCAGTCCTGAGGCCGGCCACAGAATAAAAATGCCCGACCGAAACAATCAACACCAAAACACTAAATGTAATAAGTGAAATTGATACAGCCACTCCCCACACATATAGGGCAGATCTTATCAAGTCTGTCGAAGTCAGAATATTCCTGTTGTTCCATGGCACCCAATCACAGCGCAGCTTCATTTTATCAGTGCTCTGAAGTATTTTAAGGTAGCGTGTGTGTGATTGTTGCCAGTGCCAACTAGAAATATCTGCTTTCAGACCACGCTTGTGATAAATCTGCCCAATAGTTGTCCCACCCACATTCGTAACAACTAGGATGAGTCGAGCACACATGCTCGGGTAACCGTATCTCGCTAGATCAAACTTTTCCCGATGCTCGATGTGCTAGCTTCGCATACGAAACGACCATTGAAGTATGGGAGACTCAAGCATTTTTCCAAGGGGACCAAGGCATTGCACAGGGAAGCTTGCCAAACACCGGGAACCTCAGAAAAGGATGGAAACCACCACGGAAATGGACAGAAACAAGACAGGGACAAGCATGCGGATAAGCCCTCTGAGGGCTGCGAATGCGCAACATTATGGCCAAAATGTATGGGCAACAGCATGGCCATGACAGAGTGACCGAATTAAGCTAGTAGCATATAAAAATTTCCAATATTGACCCTGTACCCACAGAGGGGACGCATGCGAGGCAAGCGGGGCAGCAGTGCAGGCAGAGAGTGGCATGGCGGAACATACCTAAATGGACTCCATGTTTCACCAAGGAGTTGAAATGCTTTCCTTGTGACACAACAGGTTGACGGTGATATTTAGTGCGATAACACAAGCATTGGTGTCGACATAGGAACAAATTACCCATAACGTATCTGGTGAAACACCCACACAACCGAAATGAGGCCTGACCACGCTCTTTGGATAAGGGGACGACATTGTGGGGCGCATGAAGACGACTTCCATGATTAAGAGCGACAGTATGGAGGCATTCATAGTTGCGCGCGTAATATTCAAACTCAGGTCTCCAGCATGGCGCGACAGATGGGCCGTAGTTCACATGTATCTGGTGATAACACCTTGAAAATTGAACTAGAGACATATGGTGGACGTGTGGAGGATCGTTGGGGGCAAAATGGACAGGAACAGCAGGCGGCAGAGCATGGATGTCTCTGAGGCTGGCCTTATCTTGGTAGGTGAGCTGGCGGGTCCACTGCCAGGCGAGCTGTATCACCTGTCCAACCCTGGTCCTCGGCTCCTCCCCACCCCAAAAGTGGGCCCGGGGGCCACAAGACGTTTTTTTTTTCTTTTGAAAAATTATAAATTTTCAAGAAGCAGGCCGGGGTCGTTTGAATATTTCAACCTAGGAATAAATGGAAAAGCATATGGTTCTATTTTTAATTGTTTTTACGGAATGGTTCCATGATTAAAGGCGACAGTAAGGGTCAATCCCATATTGCGCTGGATATGATTGCAAATACTTCAGGTCTCTCAGCATGGCGGCGGACCAGATGGGGCCTCGTTCACTATGTTAAAATCTGTGAAAACGACTGAAAATTCTGCAGACACAGCTCGTTGATAAGGAGGGCATGGCTAGTAGTAATTAACGACCCTAAGGACGGAGGGTTCTTCCGGCTTAGTTCTCTCGTTTCTCTCTCCAACGTTCAAAAATCATACTTTTTCATGTTACCGTTGTACAGCCCTGTGTGAGGGCTGATTTTGTGCGTAACAACATTTAGCTTTCCCCGTAATGTTATCTTATTTTAAACATGCCGGTGTACTGCGAAGACTGAAAAAAACTTCCAAATGTGGAAAATTGAAAAAAAAAAACGCCGTGCGTCACGTTCTGTGTGGCTACCTCAGTTTTTACGACTTTCACCTCTTCGCTCTCCAACATAACACCCCTACTTTCTTTGGTTCGGTTCTGCTGATCGCGGGTGGATACCAAATTTATATAGGTTGTAATTGTGGTTTTAACACATTTCATCAAAAATTAAACGAATGTGTACAAAAAAGAAAAAAATTTTTTTTGCTCCATCCTTCATGACGCTATTGGAGGAAATACTTTTTCATACTTTGGCGCACGGAAATGTGTGAGGGTCTTTTTTGCGAATGAGGCGACGTTATTGCTAGCCCAATTTTGAGGTCTGGTGCGACATTCTTTGATCATTTTATTTTCTTATTTTTGAGTTATGTAAAAAGGTGTTAAAGTCGCAGTTTCGACATTTGGGGCGCCATTTTCCGCCTCGGAGGTCACCGCCGGCCGTAACCGTTTTTATATTTTGATAATCGGGGGCGGGGATGGAAGGTCGGGGGAAGGCGGAGGGTGCGAGGTGCAGATGGGGAAGATAGAGGATGGGGTGATTTGAGCAGGGGGGGAAGATCGGACGTAAGGGGGACTAGGCCGCTGAAAGTATTGTAGTGAGGTGGTGGATTATTTAGGGGACGGTGGGGAATATGGATGCCGCGTTGACGTAGAGTATGGGGGTGGGTGTATATTAACTGATAACTGTGGTGAAACAGGGTTGAGCGAGAACAATGTGTGATTATATTTCTGTTTGTAGTGATATCGTTCTGAAGGTGATTTGAACTTTTATATTTTATTAATTTTTTTATTTTTTAAAACTTTTTGTTTTTCTTTTTTTTTTCACTATTTTTTTCAGACATCTAGGGTACAATAACCCCTAGTATGGTCAGATCCGTTCCTCCCATATACTTGCATACTTCAGTTATTGCCAATATAGTGGCGTTTTTGCAGGTTTACTTACAATGAGCCACGGCTCATTGTAACGAACGCAGCATAACCATGTCGCCCCGTGTGCAAGAGAAGACCGGTAGGGGGCTTACCATGGTAACCGATCGCCGATCCCGCCCGATGACGTATCGGGGGACGTGGCGAGCGAAAAAAAAGATGGCGGCGCCCCCGCCCCGCCTGCCGCCGTCTTTTTAACTCCCCGCGACTTTGCGGCGGCGTTAGAGGTTAATAGCCGCGATCGGGTGCAAACACCGACCACGCGGTTATTGCGTGTGGGGGTTTTGTGCAAATGCAAAAACCCCCCCCTCTGTATGAAAGGACTCAGCCCGGAGCCTCTTCATACTTCCCTTATACCTCGCGCCGTAGTAAAGCTAACGGCGCAGGAGCGTTTGGGGTTTTTAAATGTGCCTGCAGTTAAAAAATCATGTTTAGTTGATCTTTGGGATGGAGGCCTGGCGCTCCGTCCCTGCCAGGCGAGCTTTTGCCAATCACGCCCCTGTCTCTGGTCTCCAAACAGCACTTCCTAAGAACCTTTTTTATAGATCAATGTGAGTAGCGTTCGTTATAAGATTTAGGATAGGGCGGGTGAGCGGGAATGATAAACAGTGCGCAGAAGGCTTGAAATAATATTGGTAAATGATAAAAGTTTGTTCCAGTATATTTTGTGGATTACACAGCAGGGTGGGGCAACAAGTTAACAAGTTTGATGTGGAAGCCATGAAAACAACCCAAAATTCTGCCGACACATTTCGTCGTTGATTAAGGAGACCACGTTATGGGGCATGCTATATGGACGACTTTTGGAGGCCAGCTATGGCGATGACCGTGAGGAGGTAGAATGGAGACAACGTGTGAGCCAGCCTAAAAAGACGGACATTGTGTGGGCTTGCTATGGAACAATTTTAGTCCAAAAAAGTTTTTCAAACCAGAGGGAGCAGGTAGGTGGCCCCCCAGAAAATGAAATAGATGAGTGCCGTATGTGGCAGTCCAAAAATGTTTAACCGAGGAGCGGGTAGGTGGCCCTCCAGAAAAATGAAATAGATTGAGTGCTGTCATGTGCAGTCCAAAAAGTTTTCAAACCAGGGAGCAGCGTAGGTGGTCCTCAGACAAATTAACTAAATTGAGTGCTGCTGTATGATGGCAGTCCAAAAAAAGTTTCAAACCAGGGAGCAGTAGGTGGTCCTCCATAAAAATTAAATAGATTTAGTGCTGTTCATGTGGCAATCCCCACAAAAATGCTTAAACAGAGGGACCGTGGGTGGGCCCTCCAGAAAAATTAAATCCCATAGAGTTACTATAGCTAGAGCCAGTTGGCCTGGCAGGTTCTACGCTTTCTTTAGTGTACAAAGAGGAGGAGAAGGAGGAACATGAGTGAGGGCGGAGAGTGACATCACATTATTCAGGTGAGCTTTCTTTTCAATCTGTTGGAGAATGAAAATCCGATGAGAAATCCAGGGCTGTTATTCAATCTTGATAACGTCAGGCACTGTTCAGCGAGCTGTCACGTCGACGCAGTGTAGTGTACGTATCGGTGATGATGCCCCAGCTGCACTGAAAACCAAGCTCGGACAACATCGCTAGCGGCAGGTCAGGCGAAAGAACCTCCAAGGTCGTACATCGCCAGTATCGTGCACGACGAGTTGATGGACCACTTTGATATCCGCAGTGTTGTAGGGAGCTGTGTGTCGCATTTAGGGACACATGGTATGGTCGTAGTACTCCCTCACCATCTTTCTGTAAAGATTCAGCCCTCACTCTGGCCGAGGACTGTGGGACACGGTGACAGGTTGTCTTGTTGGGGGTGGCATAAAACTGGCAAAGAGCCTTTAAAGCGTTTACCCCTGCCAGTGTATGGACAGCTTGCCTGCTCGCCTAGCTCTCCCTCGCTAACTGATCCCGACAGAAAGAAGTACGGCCCTCTGCCGCTACAAGCGTACAGCAGAAGGCGAAAGTGACTAAGTTCAGACTTTGTGCACCAGGGTCCTGCTAGTCTGGAATGCGAAATGCTCAATGATCTCACGACTCCTTCCTTCCTCCCAGAGAGGAAAAGAGTGGAAAGATTTAAATGCTGATCAAAAAGAATAGTTAAGTGGGTCCAGGAGGAGGTGGAATACACCATAATCGGTGCTGGAATAAATTCTTGAACGCGAGGGTCACGGGGGATAGGCCACCTAGCATGAAATCTGCCATATGCGTGCCAGTAGTCCCAACGCCAAAAATTCACCCACCTCACCTGCTGACTGTCCATTTCCTAATCCTCCACAACCTCCTCCAACTCCTCTTCTTCTGTTCTCTGCAACCGCTGAACAGTGAAGGACTGAACATGGGTTCCCTCTTCTGTCTCGACACACATTCAGTCCCTCCACTTCCTCCTTCCTTCCTCTCACATCCTCCTCATCTCGCATACTGCTGGATAACAGACCTAGTGGTGCTTTGGCCTATCAAAACAAGGTCTTCTTTCCCCCCGTCTCTTGTGACGACGCAAAAGTTTCCGAATTCATGCTGACCAGATTTTTCAAAACAGGCCAAGCAGCGGGAGAATGGTGAGGATTGATGATGGCGCATCGCAACTGACCATCTTGTTGACTCCTCAAAAGTTTACTCAGGAGGCATAGTAGGCCTTTGAACTGGGACCGAGGGTAGCCCCAAATCCTCGGGTTCGTTGGCAGTATATGAGCAGCCCCAGGGTAGACTCGGTCCCAGTCCTCCACCAAGTTAAACCCAAGGTGCCTGCAGCGATAATTAGTGGCCCTAGCGCGGCAGCACTCGTCCACGTGCTCGCCTTTGGTCAGGTGGTACCTTGTCGAAACGGCGTTGGTTCAGGGCACGGATGATGTTCTTCTGACACGTGCTTGTGCGGGCTGGGACGGCACATCGGGAAACGTAGTGGCGGCTGGGGACCGATACGAGGGGCGGCCCGCCGCCATGAGGTTTTCGAACGGCCCGGGTCCTCACCAGCCTATGGGCAGCATCGCCAGGCTAAGCAACTGGAGATGGGGATGTTTGAGGGCTTTGGCGTGTGGGTGGTTGCGCTTATCACTGTTCCTTTTGCGCTCGACAGACGTCTGGTGGGGTTGTATGGAGAATCTGAACGCCTGGGAGCATGGAGCAGAAAGTGGCAGTGATCGGTGGAGGGCATATGGGTTTCACGACTGGGTATTTTCGCCGATGGGAGCTTAGGGAGGGCGTCGGTCACAGGGACAGGGGGCAGGACTAGCAATAGACACAGGTGGAAGATAGCGAAGGTGTGTGGGCCCGGCCGGAGGGTGGGAACAGTCTTGGTTGCCATTGAGTGGAGGGGGGTGTAGAAGTGTAGCGCATTCATATGCGCCTGCGCATACTGGTTGTAGTTAAGGCTAGTAGTGGTGATGTGACCCCTGTGAATCACTGGTTTGGCAAGATTGCACACCCGTCCGTCGGTCATCTGCGGTGTTTTTCTTTAAAGAACCTCCAGACTTCGAAAATCTAGCCCTCGCCACGGGGGCTTGACTACGGGCAACTTTGGACGCTGATGCACCAGCTCTGGCCCTTGCCTCTCCGTACTGGGCCCACACCACTGCCTCTTCCACCTGTTCGCTATAGGACTCGCACTCCGTCTAAGCAGCACTGTGTTCACCAAAACCCATTCCAACCGGCCTAACACCCACTTGGGTCTGCTCACCCTCATCATCCTCCATCCCCAGTCTGTCTCCCCCCTTGGACTTCCTGCCCTTACAACAACTTCACCCACTGTTCTGACACCATGTCTCCCCCTCATCGTCCGACACCTCTTTACACACTTCTTCCACTTTCGCAAAATTCAATCATCACCCACAGACTGCGACTGTGTGGAATGAAAAACCTGGCTCGGAAATTGCTCAGATCACAACCGGACAAGTGGTTGTGAGTGGGAAGGGTCCAGAAAACAGTTCCCAGGGTATGCCGCTTTCAAATGCCAATTTTGGGGGGAAGGAGCGCTGAGGTGGAGGAGCCGGAGGAGGTTGCTGATTCGGTGACAGGTGGACTGCGTGGAAGATCTCATGCAGCTACATCTTCCTTTAGTCTGACTGGGACAAAATGGCTAGAAGTATTGTCCGCAATCTCACGACATCACCTCTCGCACTGTTCTGGTCTGGCTCAACAGTGCTCTACTACAACGATAGTCCCAGTACTGCGGGCCGTTCCCCTGCTCCCCCATCATCAAGGCAGGTGGTGTCTCAACCCCGCCCAGGGGACCACGGCCTTGACCCATGCAAGTTGGACTCCCACGTCCACGCCCCTCGTCCTCTACCCCTAAGCCCTCGGGTAACTTTTCCAATTAAATTTAAACTTTTAAAATTATTTTTATTTTTTGTGTTTATTTTTTTTTTTGTTTTTTACCAAAACGATGCTATGCCTATTGCTATGGCTTAGTTTCTACCTGCACTGACAGCACCAACAACTGATTTGTGCTTTGCAAGATGAGTTTGAGCACCTAAATGAAATAAAGGTAAAAAAAAAAAAAAATCAGCAGGACCTCTGCCTAATTTAATCAACCCCTAATAAAGTGTCCCACTTCGGTGTTGAGGTGGATTATGTGCGGCACTAAGAACTAAACACAACGGTCGCAGGTCCTCCCCAGCAAATTCCCAAATATGGTACTAGCTGCACTACTAGTGTGCCAGCAAGCCAGCCACAAGTCAAAAAAAAAAAATAATGTATAAGTTATTGTAAGCCCAAAAGGCGTTGGGTTCTTGAGATCAGCTCCTGCCTAACACTATTTAATAGAAACACCTAAACGCTTTCCTGACCAGCAGCAGCTCTCGAGCGAGGGGGTCCCTAGCGGCATTCCTAGACACAGAATATCCTACAGCGCGGGCAGTTGGCTAGTCATTCCAGGGTCACCTGATCGGGCACCAACCACTGCTAGTGACGTTAAGGGTTACCACGTTCATGTGGGGTGGAGTGCAAAGTTCCTGGCTGGTGATTGGCTCTTGTTTCTGGCCGCCAAAAAGCAAACGGCAAGGAGATTGCCATTTCTCGAGCGGGCGAGTATTCGGCCGAGCAACGAGCAGTTTTCGAGTACGCTAATGCTCGAACGAGCATCACGACTCGGACGAGTATGTGCGTCATCTCTCTAGTAACAACCCAGTAGAATACAAACTAAAATCATTATTAAGAACCATGTATAATAAATTGTTAAAAAGCACCAAAAGTAGAGTTTTTGTGATTATTTATTAATCCCTCACACAAAATGATCAAAAAGGCTCAAAAACGCATATCTAACTCCAAATGATACCAGTACAAAGTACTAGTATGTCCCCGCAAAAACAACCAGCCTCGGTAGGGACAAAAAAATAAGAGTGTTATGCCGCTTGGGAAGATGAGCAAAAACAGATTTCTTTTCCCCCATATTAGTTTTATTTTAAGTTTAAGTAAAATGTAAGAATAAATATCCAAATATGGTCCTTCAATGCTGATTTGGTGACAAACAAAAAAATGAATTAAAAATCAATACTTAACTTTCTTTTCTACCCCCCAACAAAAGTTAGTTTTTTAACAATAGGGCATACCAAACTCCAAAATGCATTCTCATCCCCAGAAAAATTGTCACCTACATGGCCCAAATGAAAGAAAAACTTAAATTTTGTTAGCCAAGCAAAGGGGACATGAGGACACTAAGTTCTAGAGAACAAAACGTCCACCTGCAGGGGCGCAACCTTTCCCTTCTGCGCCTCACTGTGCGCCCATACAAAAGAAACAATCCCCGTGTTGGGGTTTCCATACTCAGGAGAGAGAGTACATAAACCAATTTTAACGCTTAGTGACCAAGACCATTGCCCATTAATGACTAAGGAACTTTTTTTTTTTTCAAAACTAGCATGTGTCACTTTAATCCAAGTGTTTTTTGAGTTTGTTTTTTGTTACATTTATTTACGAAAAAAAGTGGAATTTTTGGGTAACATTTTGAAAAAATTTGCTATTTTACAAAACTTCAAAATGTTCTGTTTTTCAGACTGTAATAACTAATTTGGGGTAATACGAAACCCAGATACCTAGACCACCAGCACACGCCACCCCTAATAGCTAGCGCCACAGCACACGACCCCCACATGATGATGATGAAGGGATTAGAAGGAAGAATTACACGGTATTTGTTCGGGCTATTAAGGTCGCACCGCGGACCTATCAGCGCACCTCTAATAAATGCTGTCCTAAGGAACATCTAGGTGGCATAGATAAGGCGCACTGGAGTATATGCTGCAGGGATCAAATGCAGTACCCTAAAAATGACCAGCAGGTGGCAACCTGTCGAGCAGTTCAAGCCACTACCTTCCCGGGAGGAAACTTGTCTTCAAGCGTGTAGAGACTCGATCTCAGAGGTTATGGGCTGCTGGGGTTATGCAGCGGTGACTGGCCCAAAAAAAAAAAAAGCAGGAAGGGTTTAAGAGGTCTCCCTCTGCCCGCTTCCTCCTTTCCCTCCTAAGCCAGGTTGTATTCCTGTGGTGTTAATGGGCTCCTTCTCTTTCCCCTGTACAGGGCTGTCAGGTATGGGGGATTGTTTACTGATGACTGATGATTGTGCCTCGGGTCGGCACTATGCACTCCTTCTCTCCATGCAGGGGAGTCAGGATGGGTGCACTTCAGAGTAGGGACTCCTGTATACTGTTGGGGGAGGTGGCAGGAAATTCTGGGATGGAGCGATTAAACACATGGAACTGGTACAGTGCATACTTGTCTGTAGTCATTCTGTATAAGGCATTATAAGGCGCACCGACCCATATAAGGCGGATCTTTGTTTCTGAGGAAATTAAAGGTTGCCTTATGGGGCCGAAAATACGGTACTATATACTATTCTTGAGAATAATGGGGGGTGGGTGAAAGAGTGGTTATTGATGGTAAATATCCAAATGCCAAAACCTTTAAAGTTTCCAAAGTGTGAGCATAAGGTTATGGATAGTCCATACTATTGTGATAGGACTGTTATATATCTTTGTTCTCCATACCAGTTGTTTACCGAAAAGAACAAAATCGCAGTGTTAGAAAACTGTGAAGGCTGATGCGTCAACTAAGATTTTGTTCTCCGCGTTTGTTGAGCCTTGTTTGTGAGTGTTGGGGAAATGTGTCTGAATTTCATTACAGTGAAACTGAGGCAAAAACAGACCTTGTATCTCAGCTGGCCACAGCTGCTGCCCTTTAGAAGGTTTGAAAAAATTCATCGCTTTATATTTTCAAATTTTCGCAGAAAATATAACATATTGTCTATCACTTTATAGATTTGTCATGTTTGAGCATTTTGCTATAGCTTTAGTTGTATTGTGTATTACGGGAAGTATCTCCAGGAAAAGGGAAAAAAAAAATGCAACAAAAAACTGTGATACACATACGAATGGATAGAATTTTTTTGTCATTGAAGTGTGCGTTCCTTTTACCTGGATTGATTGAGGAAGAAAAGAGACTATTGGACACGCACATAATCAAGAGAAGCCCAAGTAGGCATAAAAGATAAGTAAACCTTAACCGATTATCACTGAGTTTGAGGGCATTTAGACTAATGTGATCTGAGGTCTGTGATCACGAATCATGCATTGTCCTGTTTTCACGCACCCACCACCTTGTTGATTGTTGAGGGTGTTTGAACTCCAGGAGGACTTGCATGGACTGTTTGTGTACGTTCACTGATGTCTCGGGAAGATTGGTTTACTTTCTCGTGAGGTCTCGGAGGGATTGGTTGTGATCTTTCTCTGAGTCATTGGAGATTGTGTACTCTTCCTGAGGTCTGCGGAGGGGGATTGTGTGTACTTTCCTGAGGTCTCGGAGTGATGTGTACTTTCTCTGAGGTCTCGTAGGGATTGTGTTACTGTCTCTGAGGTTCGGGGGATTATGTACTTGCTCTTGAGGTCTCGGGGTGAGTGTACTTGCTCTTGAGGTCTGGGGGGGATGTGACTTGTTTTCTCTGGGTGTCTCGTGGGGGATTGGTGTACTTGCGCTGTAGGGTTAGCTCGGGGGAAGGTTGTACGTTCTATGAGTCTCAGAGGGAATGTTTACTTCCTGAGGTCATTGGAGGGATTGTGTACTTTCTCTGAGGTCTTCGGAGGGGAGTTGTGTACTTTCTCTGAGGTCTCGGAGGATTGTGTACTTTCTCTGAGGTCATTGGAGGGATTGATGTTTAATTATCCTGAGGTACCTCGGGGAGTGTGGTACTCTTATATGGGATCTGGAGTGATCGTGTACTTGCTCAGGCAGGTCATCGGGATCGTGTACTTCTCTGAAGTTCGCTGAGTGTATCGTGTGTGCTCTTCCTCTCGCGCAATTTTTGAGACCTCATGGAATGGTGAGCCTTCCAAGATGCGGTCAGTACTGAAGGTGTCCAACTGTTTTCTTGGCTACTGGGTGCTGATGGGTCTGTGCCATGCTGGTGCCACATTGTGGACTGGCCATGTGATGCTGCACCCTCTAGTTTAGTGCCACTTAAACGAGGTCACCATGAAGTGGCTCGTGTGACTTTACTAACCTAAGAACCCTCCAGTTCATTTTGTAATGTATCGGCAATAAATATTGTATAAATGTGAGGATGTGCAGACCATGATCGTCCTCTCTCCAAAGCAACACATAATGTACATGCAAACAAATTATGTCCATTGGCCAAACCTTAGCCAACCTGATTTATTTCTAAGAAAAGTTTAAACAAATAGTGTACTTCCAAAGAAGGTCTCATTTGCTAGTTTTCAGTTTTATTGTTGGATACCAGAGTGTTAAACTACTGATTCTCCTCATATGGGAATATACACTTTTGACCAGGGGCGATTGCACATCTTCAAGTTATTACGCCCTACTACGTACTTTCACTTTCCATGCTGGTAAAAGTGTGTTAAAGTCTGATTGGACTTTTACCACTTACATGAATTATGCTTTAATTTTCCTGACAAACTCCTAGATTCATGAAGAATAGGAACTATTTCCCACTCAACTTTTCAAACGTAGCATGTAATGTAACAAAATTGGTACAAATTTTTTAACAACATTCAAAAGGTAGGTTAGGGCATAAAAATTGGGCAATGTGGGCTACTGATCTTTTTTTACCTGGAGTTATTAAAGGGCTTGCCAGGCTGGGGGTCCCTTTTTTTATAACTCCTGACCTGGTATCGAGAAAAGATCATCAGCATTCAGTGTTAAAAGCCCTCCACGAGCGGGAGGAAGGAAGCAGAGTGGCTACTATCCACACATAGTGATCATGTGGGGTG
This sequence comes from Engystomops pustulosus, assembly GCA_019512145.1. NCBI lineage: Eukaryota > Metazoa > Chordata > Amphibia > Anura > Leptodactylidae > Engystomops > Engystomops pustulosus. The sequence continues at coordinate 23,476,087 of CM033648.1, read as the reverse complement.
ATTATCTCTATATTTTCATATTCAGAAAAGAAGACAAGATTAAAAATTTGTTTTGAAAATCATTTTTTGTCTGACACGTGGAACTTTGATGTAATGGAGAAGGGCGGATCCGAACTACCCGTTCGGGGTGTGTCCCGCACGACCCTAACATATTGCTACTAGCCCGATGACTGTAATTCGCCAAGTGGACACCCCTGGCCAATAAAAAACTGCTGCTAGGGGTGTTTAAAAATGCCAGAAGGGCTATGTCAGCCAATATGGCAATTTGTCCAGGTTCTGGGGGCATACCTGAACCCCAACAGGAAGTTCAGGTTGTTCATCTCTAGTAATATAGAGTTTTGTTTATTCATAATACCCAACATTGAGTAGGTTGGAAAAAAAAATTTCAGGGCCATTTTTCATGACTTGACTGAATATTAAACAGACCAAGACTTGTGTACTATGTGCCATTACTAAAGAATGGAATATCTCTATATTTCATATAAAAATGGCTGGCTCTGTCGTATTCATCTGAAGGATTGGCAGAATCCTTGTGCCACCAAGACAAACCCCATGAAAAAATTATTTTTAGCTGCAGGAAAATTTCAGCAACATCTCTTGCTGTAATTATTAAATGGGTGAAGTATCTGGCTGAATATCTATAACGTAAACCTGCGATTCATTATATGTGTCTGCACACGCAGCATGGGGGGCTTAACCCAACCTCAATGCACTTTATGCAGCAATTCAGCAGTAATATCCTTCCTCTATGTCATGGTGTTCTTTGAACTTCATCCGACTTGTGAGACACAGTGAACTTGTCATGTTTTAGCCTTTCGTAGAAAAGGTCCTTTCTGTTTCCAGCCTGGTGATCATTAAGCCACATATTAAACTATTTCAAGGTTTTTATAGTTTGATTTTTTTTTTTTTTTTTATATTCGCTTGATAAGTATAGGGACCTGGCCTCACTAGATCCTGTGGTATCCAGGTCAGAGACACCGAATGTAATTCATCAGATTTGCGCCAATTTCCCCTGTATGCCCCGGGATTTTGGCGCATGCGTCGGATTGTGGCTCATCGGCGCCGGCATGCACGCTACGGAAATCGGGGGCGTGCCGAGCGAAAACCCGACGGATTCGGAAAAAACCGCCGCATTTAAAAAAAAGAAAATGTGTCGCTTGGGGACGCGCTCACACCTTCACTTGGTCCGGCCCGGTTGAACTCCAGCGCGTTCAGATGCTTTTCAGCGCAGCAGCGCCACTGGTGGACCGGAGGAGGAACTACTTTGATGATCCCGTCCGAAACCCGAATCACCGCGCAGAGAACGCGCCGCTGGATCAAAAACGGACCGGGGTAAGTAAATCTGCCCCATTATGACTGGGTAAGAAGGATGGTTCTGGAGGATGTTGTTCTACAGAAACCTTTGGTCTGACACAGTGAATTAACTTAAACTGCCAGGGGCCCATGCAAAATGTTACCGCCAATATTTAACAGGCCTCTTAGTCCCTGTGCGATGGCACCCTCCCCACAAGTTATGCCCCTTGGATGTTACTTTAGATTTACATTTTCCTAAATTGCTGCAGACTACGTATTTATGCAAGCCAGCATTTTCCTAATGGCAGTGGTCTCTTCCTAAGAAGATTAATGCACTTCACCAATATCATTTAGGATGCTTGTAATTGTAAAGTTAGTGCGAATTGGCCCCATTTTCCCCATATTATTATATTTTATTTATTTTAAGCACACTCATTCCACGGTGATGTACATTTGATCAGGGGTCCACATACATTAGAACAAACTAGTACAAAAGACACTAACCTGCCATGAGTGAGGGGGACCACATCTACTTCAGATGGGGGAGATGAAGACACAACAGAATGTGAGGAAACAGCACGCAGAGTTATTGCATGTTGTAGGCAATTGTGACAAGGGTGGTTTTTGGAGGTATGGAGTGTCACACTGTTTTATGCGGAGAACTCTAGATCAAGTGGTAAGCGGACGGTCTAGGTTTTTTTGCATTGTTAGTATTTAAAACTGGATCATAGTACATGGCTATAACCAGTGGAGACGTTGGATTTAAACCGGAAGAAACACAGCGTACGATGTATTATTTAGAGAGAGATGAGCTGAGTCCACAAGAAGAAGTGGCGCAGTAGTCCTAGTTGATGATGATGATGAGCATAGAGTAACAATTTGTAGACTCCAGCTGAAGAAGGATCAGATGTGAGAGATGTTTCTTGAAGTGGAGGTGGCTCATTGTAGTGAGGACCTGATTGTGGGCTTAAAGGATATGGAAGAGTCAAAGGTTACTCCAATGCAGCAGACTTTGAGTCTGGCAAGAATTTTGGAGCCATTAAATGTGATTGGGGTGTCTGGTGGGAGAGGATCTGTTTTAAGGTCAATCTGATCAATAGCAGACCCACCACGTAACTTCTCTAACCTGTTTTTCATCATTTGGGTGGTAGACTTATTGATCCAGCATGATAAAACCAGGGACAGTTACTATATAGACTATAGATCCATATACAGGACTGTAATCTTCTTATATTTGTTATCCATGCCCTTACTTCCTACAACATCAACTTTTAAAATTATTCTATGACCAGAAGGTGTACAGGAACATTTCCTCCTTCCACTGTGTGCTGTCACAACTCTGCTGCAGTTGAGATCAGATGACAAACCATGATAATTGCTCCACATACAAAATAATACCAAACAACAGTACAGTCAATATAATCCATCTCCCCCACCTCTTTGCTTGGATTCTGCCCATATCGAGGTGTAATTTAAAATTGCTCTTGCAATCCAAAAATCTGTATCGGGCCCCAACTATAATGTATTATTTGTGGTAATTGTCTATACATTTTATAATGTGTATATTATTTATTTGCAAAAAGTTGTTTGCATATGCTATCCCATAAGCTAATCTGCAAATCTTGGCCAACCCCTTTAAGTCACTTTTTTTTTTGTAATTTTTTTTCCCCCTCACTTGGGCCATGATTTCGGAAAAACTTTTTGTAAAACAATAGTTGTGGTTGGTTCAATATACCATATCAAGAACATTTGTGCCCCCCCCCCTTTCCCGAAAAACTTATTTAATGTGTGTTTCATTTTTTTTTTTTGTTGTGAGCTCTTTGTGTTAGGCAAAATAAACAAAAGAATAATTTGACTACAGTCATATAATCCAGCCAAGACATTGTGCGAGATCTCTGTTATTTCTACTTATGGTTGGGTTTTGCTAAAATGTAAGAAGCATTTCCACAGCTAAGTTGCACCAGAGGCGGCTCGACATTGTATCATTTACTGCCTTTTGTGATTTCACTTCCATAAAAAAAGGAACTTCAAAGATAACAAAGTACAAGCAGAATTCACTTTGATAAACCTTGGGATGATATTTATCTGCGGTTGTCTTTGTGAATCTAACCAGGTCTGTCTGCATTGAGAGGGGTCTGACCCACGGAGTGTTTGAATAATAAGAGCACTTTTGATGTTGGCATCAAGGAACTCCTAAAATAAGAATGATAATAAATATAGTTCCATTGCCTAACTGTGCACCAGAAAACAGAAAGATAAATATTTATTCGTAGGCCTGTGACCGGGGAGTTCAACCTTCAAGTCCCTTTTAAAGGGAAATCTACCACCAGATGAAGGATTGTAAACCAAGCACACAGACATGCTGGTGTGTGCCTTTCTGGGCAGGAGGTGTGTTTTTTTTAGTTTCTAAGCCATTTTACAAAAAAAACTGGCTTTAAAAATAATGCAAATGAACTGAGGGCTCCGGGTCAATAAACAGCTATGGAGTCCAGAACCCTTTAGGGTAATTTGCATAATTCTTAAAAGCCTTTCTTTGTAAAAGCAAGGACATGAGAAGCTAATAGAATAGTAATGTTCAGAGAGGGCACACACCAGTATGTTTGGTGTGCTTGGTTTACAATCCTTTCTTCCTGGTGGGCAATTCCTTTAGAGGACATCTTACATTTACTTTCCCCCTCCCCTACCCCCCAATTGTAAATATTTATATATTTATATAATTTATAATATGATTATATACAGTGCAGATAATAAAACAATAACACTGTAATTTAAAGCTTTAAGATGTAGAAAAAAACATGAAACTTTTTTTTAACATATCAAGACCTTAAAATGATGCCAATAAACAGTAGAACTCATCTTACAAAAAACAAGCCCCCTGACAGCTTTGTTGATTTAAAACATTATATCACAATGTGTATTTTTATAACTGATTATATACTATATGCATTACTTACAGAAAATTATATGAATATCCTAAAGCATTTATGCCGGGTGAAGCTCCTCCCCTCCCGTCCTGCTGTAGGTATGGTACTGATTAAAGCAACCAATTCTCTCTTCTATATCATTTGATTTTTGGTGCAGTCTTATTTCCATACTATACCAATTATTCTCATTTAAAGATTCAATCTTCTGATATCGAGCAAAACGTACAGCGATATTTCAATTAGAATAGACAAGATGACCCACAGTCTGAATATAGATGCATTTTCTAATAGTCGAGGCATTACCCCCTTATGGTCACAACGCCTTGCATTGCTTAATATGTGTCAAACAAGAAAGATCATACTGGGCACCAGATTATTAAATAATGCACCCCTAAGAGTGAAATTCAATCATTACTTATAAATGGTTCCTTTGATGTGATGACAATGTATCTGTTCCTTCCCACGAGAGGAGAATGTGTGCACAATCGTATGACTGTCACCGAAGATGGGTATTTCCCTTTCAATTGTACATGAAAGCAACGGAAAATGGATTCTTCATTTGTTTTTTAATATTATATAAAACCGTGAGGAAACCTGATGCTTTTTACCTATCAGCTACCACCAATATTATTATGAAAAACCCATGTGTCCTTCACAGTGATAAGTGGCAATTCTGAAGTAGCTATACAGTAGGCACTATACAGTGCCCTGTTCCACAAGGAACCTATTGCAATAAGTGACTATAATCTTGCCTTCTCATAAACCCAGAGTTTCACAGAGAAAAGAAAATAATATGGTGCATGTAAGGTAGGGGCACATTTATACTGGCATGGGCTGTATACCCCTGGGCTGTATGAAAATTTGGGGCCCTCACAAGTACTTTTTTAAAAAAAATATTTTTGATACTGATAGTACTACTGAAATAATCAGTCCAAACATAACCTGTTAAGGTTTAGTTTCAACAAAATTTTATGGATGGAGAAGCATAAAAATGCCTTACAATAGAACATGACAACAGTAACCCCTCCCAGGGGGAACTTGTGTAAATTAATCCTGTTAGGTACATAGCCAGCCTGTTAAAGTTTAAAATCAAATATTTAAAGTTTAACTATGAAGTTATATAGCCAAAAATTGTTGTTTTGGCACAGCTGGAGAGAGCCATTTACAACAATATCTATATCATGCTGCTGGATTCATCTTGGCTTGAGATCTAGCCTAGTATATCTATCAGTCCATTTTGTAACATTATCTTCAGCTTCTGCTGAAGTGGGTGGGCACTTCCTAGTTGTGACATCAGCAGTAGGGATAAGGGCACTGAAGCCAAAGCAGCTTCCCTCACTTCCCCTAATGCCCAACTCTTCTCTCATGCACTATTACTAGTAGCCCCGCCAATCAGGAAATAAAATCTCAGAATGCATCTGGACAACACAGATGTGACCCTAACCCGTCAGATAAATTGTAACATGCATGTTAACATGAATTACAATTACATAGACTTATACACAGATTACACACATATACACCTATGCACTCTTACACAGATAATCTATTACAGGCCACCATATACACTACCCTATATAATGGATGTGTCAGCCAGGCTGTTCAGCTAATGCCATTACTCACCCCTCTTCCAAGGACGGTTGGGGAGGAAGTCAGAGAATGGAAGAAGACAGAGCACACACAGAAGTAAATAGTTTTCATCCTGTGTATCTGACTTTGCTAATCTTTCCCCCTTCTCCACACTGTCCCGACCTCCAGCCTTTGTAGAGAGATGGAGTTTGTAAAATTTACAGATATGCTTCAAGTCCTGCCACATATACGTGCCAAATAGATGCAAATTCTCCACATTAACTCAGCATCGCTTATAAATCTCCTCTAAATACTTTGATTAGTTCGGACACGCACTCTGTTTACTCACACGTTGTGCAATGTAACACATAAAACCGGAGGTATGTCACAGTTTTTCATTATTTGTAGCTTTTCTTTGGGGGATAAGAAATAGAGACACTGCCTAATATTTAGCAAGTCGGATACACCGGGGGAGGGGGGCACAAGATGTCACTTACTGTGATCAAACCAACATTAGAAATAATACATCAGAAATGTCACAACCTGACCCTTATCATTCTTAAAATATCATCCCGCTCCTAAACCACTCACCGATTTCTGACTAACCTGAACTCCATTTATGATTTCTATAATAGAAGACTTTTACGTAAGGTATGAGCGTTTTCCCGGACTAGTGATGAATTCAATGGAACAAAATGTACATTTAGGTCTTAGGGCGAAATTTAGAACATTTGTAATGAAACTATTTTTTTTTTTGTTTTGTTGTCTTGTAACTGGGGTTTGACCAATTGAAATTATATGAATCAATAGAGGGTGAAAAGAAAGGCACCTTTCACAAAATCCAATCCTATTTCAGACAGAAAAAATTATTAAATTATGATGACATAAAGTATCATTTATTTTCATTGTACACATATTTTCTTTAAAGGAAATCGAACCATTCATCGCACATGATAAACACTTTACTCATAGATCTAAGTGCTGTACTGTGGTAATCCGCTTATATTTGTTATAAGATCAACTTTTAACATTATGCTTATGAGCCTTAAGAGCTCCTGGGGGTGTTACCAGAGCCCTATCATGCTGTTGCTTCACAGGCTGTTACACTGTACAGGAGCACTTCCTCCTCCCACAGTGTAAGATTACACAAGGCAGAGGGAGGGGGAAGTGCTGAGGGAGCAGGGTGGCAGGTGAGACAGTGTAAAAGCCTGTGAAGCTACAGGACAGCACTGGTAATGCCCCCAGGTGTCCCTCAGGTTCATTAACATAATTTTAAAAGTAAATTTTAGAATGAAGCCATGGAGAACAAACATAAGAATATTACCATAGTCCCGGTGCCTGGATCTACAAGTAAGTGCCCCTGGATCATCATGCTTGGTTTTGATTGTAGATTTTCTTAAAATCTTAAACCTATTTCACTTCATCTTTTTTTGTATACTTTAAAAGTCTATAGGAAGGTTCTTCTACCAAGATACCCTCATTTTAGCATATGTTTAGTTTTATACACAAGGTATACAGAAATAACGAAAGGCCATATAGAAAGGTTTTAGAAACAATCGTGTTTTCTTACACTTTTATATTTGATGTTGATGTTTGATGTTCTCTCTGCATAAAATACTGTCTTCCTGTAGAAATAAATGAGCAGCAGGGGATTTGAAGCCATATAATCCTAAGCAGTCTTTGTGGAATAGCATACCCGCTACTCTTGACCCAAGTCATTCACATCATCATGTGTTAATAAAACCCCTGCTGACTTTACTAGATTGTAAAACCAATCCTTAGCATATGTGCTGTCCTTGTGCTTCCAGGTACCGGAGAAACATTAGAGTCCTACTAACCGTGCTAACTAGAATTTCCCGATACAACCCTCGATATCTCCTCTGAACATGGGCAGACACATAGGAACGGGTTTAATAGTATTCACAGCCCTAGTTTACTTTTCAGGTTTTTCTTAAGGTGATCTTATTTGTGAAGCTATAAATGTTCTGCCCAAAAATGCAGAACCTCTGCCACTAGAAAAATTTTCTGATGATTCAGTAATCCCTGGCTGCATCCGCACCAACGAGGAATATACAAAAGTTGTAATCAGCAGAAACAACCTGGTTCTCTCATGGTGTAAAGACCAAGGAGTCTAACTCTATGACCAGATAGTGGCCAAAATAAAGCAATTAACCGCCCCACTCCCAATCCATTATGCACTTATTTTACCTTAACTTGTATTTTGTTTTTGTATGACTTGACTCTATGGGGGTCATTTACTAAGGGCCCGATTCGCGTTTTCCCGACGTGTTACCCGAATATTTCCGATTTGCGCCGATTGTACCTGAATTGCCCGGGATTGTGGCCAGCGATCGGATTGTGGCGCATCGACGCTGGCATACGCATGACGGAAATCTGGGGGCGTGGCCAAACGAAAACCCGACGGATTCGGAAAAACCGCCGCATTTAAAAACCGAAAAAGTGTCGCTTGGGAAGCGCTTACCTTCACTTGGTCCGAGCTGGTGTATTCCGGCGCGTTCAGATGCTTTCAGTGCAGCAGCGCCACCTGGTGGACGGCGGAGGAACTACCTTCATAAATCCCATCCGGACCCGAATCCTGTGCAGAGAACGCGCCGCTGGATCGCGAATGGTCCGGGTAAGTAAATCTGCCCCTATATCTGGATCCGTATTGTACAAAATAATTTCTCTCTGGGATAAGGTTCTATTCTATTCCAATTTTGTTGATTGGTTTCCCAAAATCTAATAGACAGACATTTGTAGCAGCCTCGATCTTGCTGGTATTTTCCATCTCATAGTGTCTGACAAGCACATGATTTGGTGGTTTGATGGGTGATGAATGTAGGACATACCATCCTCTAAGGCTCCTCCCCTGCGGTCCAGTATGGTGCCTCATATTCCAGGGCCGATGTTTGCAAATGGAGGCGGCAGGGTTGTGATGTCTTATGGCATCAGCAGTGTTGGGCTGAGGCCTATACTTGGTTGAAGCTGGAGCACACTGTACGAGGTGGGGGGAGGGGAAGTAAGTGTAGTCATGTTTGTTATTGGTAAAATAATAATTGACAATATCCAAAAAGTATGAAGATGTCCAACAAAATGTGCAAAAACTATATTTTATTAAACATGTTAAAATATCTACAACTCGCTACTGTGCAAAATCACGAAGATTCCAACTTCCAAAATGCTTGAGTTTTTTCAAGCTAGATTTTTTTAACATATTTAATAAAACATGTTTTTTTTTTACCTTTTTGCACAAGTTGTGCTACATACTGTTTCATACTTTTTTGGGGGGGGATATTACTGTCTACAGACTTGTTGGGTCCCGTGCACCATGGATTATATAGAAGAAATTCTGTGTTGATCTCAGAGTTGATTCAGAGAACAAGTGGTTGTGCTTTAACAAAATCTTGGATTTGCCCTTTTCCTACGACGGGGTACATTTTGATTTTATAGTGCTCCTTACTGGGCTCCTCTTAAATTAATGATGTGAGTTTTGACAATTTTTAAACAGAATCTGCAAAAAGACTGGACCCCCACACAATGTAAATGTGTTTTCATTTGTTACAATCCTAAAAAAAACCCACTTAAAGGGGCGGGCCTCTTTCAGCAAATAATTGATATGGTTTGTGTAATGAAAGTTATACATTTTCCAATATACTTTCTGTATCGATTCCTCGCTATTTTCACCATCTCTGCTTCCTGTCCTTGTATAGAAAGCTTTTATGTTTACTTCCAGTGGATAGAGATCTGTCCTGGTCTGTGATGACACGCAGGTGCAGGAGCCGTTATTATCACCAGAGAGTAATAGAAGTTGTATGTGTACTAGCGGCTCCTGCGCATGCGTGTCCATCACATAACCATGGAGAGAATTCTATGCACTGCTATTAACATAAAAGCTTTCTATAGAAGGACAGCAAGCAGAGATGTTGAAACCCGAGAGGAATTGATACAGAAATTACATTGGAAAATTGTATAACTTTTATTATACAAACCATAAAAAAAAAAAAAAACAAACCATATCAATTATTTGCTGAAAGTGGACAACCCCTTTAAAACTGATACGGTCCAGCAATTTAATAAAATAGAATTCTAAATTGTTACACTAGGATCCCTATGTGTGATCTATTCCCCACCGCTATATTTGTTAAAGATCAACTTTTAACATTATGCTTATGCGCCTTAAGAGCTCCTGGGGGTGTTACCAGAGCCCTATCATGCTGTTGCTTCACAGGCTGTTACACTGTACAGGAGCACTCCTCCTCCCACAGGGTAAAGTTAACCCGGCAGAGGAGGGGGAAGTGCTGGAGGGAGCAGGGTGGCAGGTGAGCAGTGTAAAAGCCGTGTGAAGCTACAGGACAGCACTTGGTAACCCCCAGGTGTCCCTCAGGTTCATTAACATAATTTAAAAGTAAAATTTTAGATGAGCCATGGAGAACAAACATAAGAATATTACCATAGTCCGGTGCCTGGATTACAAGTAAGTGCCCCTGGATTATCATGCTTGTGTTGATTGTAGATTTTCTTAAAATCTAAACCTATTTCACTTCATCTTTTTTGTATACTTTAAAAGTCATAGGAAGGTTCTTCTACCAAGATACCCTCATTAGCAATATGTTAGTTTTATACACCAAGGTATACAGAAATAAAGAAAGGCCATATAGAAAGGTTTTGAGAAACAATCGTGTTTCTTACACTTTTAATTTGATGTTTGATGTTTGATGTTTCTCTTGCATAAAATACTGTCTTCCCGTAGAAAAAATGAGCAGCAGCGGGATTATGAAGCCATATAATCCTAAGCAGTCTTTGTGGAATAGCATACCCGCTACTCTGACCCAAGTCAATTCACATCATCATGTGTTTATTAAAAAACCCTGCTGACTTTACTAGATTGTAAAACAACATCTTAGCATATGTGCTGTCCTTGTGCTTCCAGGTACCGGAGGAAACATAGAGTCCTACTAACCGTGCTAACTAGAATTCCCGATACAACCCTCGATATCTCCTCTGAACATGGGCAGACCATAGGAACGGGGTTTAATAGTATTCACAAGCCCTAGTTTACTTTTCAGGTTTTTCTTAAGGTGATCTTATTGTGAAGCTATAAATGTTGCCCAAAAATGCAGAACCTTGCCACTAGAAAAATTTCTGTGATTCAGTAATCCCTGGCTGCATCCGCACCAACGAGGAATATAAAAAAGTTGTAATCAGCAGAAAACAACCTGGTTTCATGGTGTAAAGACCAAGGGAGTCTAACTCTATGACCAGATAGTGGCCAAAATAAAAGCAATTAACCGCCCCACTCCCAATCCATTATGCATATTTTTACCTTAACTTGTATTTTGTTTTTGTATGACTTGACTCTATGGGGGTCATTTACTAAGGGGCGATTCGCGTTTTCCCGACGTGTTACCCGGAATATTTTCGATTTGCGCCGATGTGTACTGAATTGCCCCGGGATTGTGCGCACGCGATCGGATTGTGGCGCATCGAAGGTGGCATACGCATGACGGAAATCTGGGGGGCGTGGCCCAACGAAAACCCGACGGATTCGGAAAAACCGCCGCATTTAAAAACCGAAAAAGTGTCGCTTGGGAAGCGTTACCTCACTTGGTCCGAGCTGGTGTATTCCGCGGCTTAGATGCTTTTCAGGCAGCCGCGCCACCTGGTGGACGGCGGAGGAACACCTTCATAAATCCCATCCGGACCCGATCTGTGCAGAGAAACGCGCCGTGGATCGCGAATGGTCGGGTTAAGTAACTCGCCCTATATCTGGATCCGTATTGTACAAAATAATTTCTCTCTGGGATAAGGTTCTATTCTTCAAATTTGTTGATTGGTTTCCCAAAATCTAATAGACAGACATTTGTAGCAGCCTCGATCTTGCTGGTATTTTCCATCTCATAGTGTCTGACAAGCACATGATTTGGTGGTTTGATGGGTGATGAATGTAGGACATACCATCCTCTAAGGCCTCCCCTGCGGTCCAGTATGGTGCCTCATATTCCAGGGCCGATGTTTGCAAATGGAAGGCGGCAGGGTTGTGATGTCTTATGGCATCAGCAGTGTTTGGCTGAGGCTATACTTGGTTGAAGCTGGAGCACACTGTACGAGGTGGGGGGAGGGAAGTAAGTGTAGTCATGTTTGTGTATGGGTAAAATAATAATTGACAATATCCAAAAAGTATGAAGATGTCCAACAAAATGTGCAAAAACTATATTTTATTAAACATGTTAAAATATCTACAACTCGCATACTGTACAAAATCACGAAGATTTCCAACTTCCAAAATGCTTGAGTTTTTTTCAAGCTAGATTTTTTTAACATATTTAATAAAACATGTTTTTTTTTTACCTTTTGCACAAGTTGGTTGTACATACTGTTTCATACTTTTTTGGGGGGATATTACTGTCTACAGACTTGTGGGTCCCGTGCACCATGGATTATATAGAAGAAATTCTGTGTTGATGCTCCGAGTGATTCAGGAACAAGGTGGTGTGTGCTTTAACAAAATCTGGATTTGCCCTTTTCCTACGAACGGGTGACATTTGATTTATCAGTGCTCCTTACTTGGGCTCCTCTTTAAATAATGATGTGAGTTTTGAAATTTTAAACAGAATCTGCAAAAAGGAAGGACCCCAACACAATGTAAATGTGTTTTCATTTTTACAATCCTAAAAAAAACCCACTTAAAGGGGCGGGCCTCTTTCAGCAAATAATTGATATGGTTGTGTAATGAAAAGTTATCAATTTTCATATACTTTCTGTATCGATTCCTCGCTATTTTCACCATCTCTGCTTCCTGTCCTTGTATAGAAAGCTTTTATGTTTACTTCCAGTGGATAGAGACTGTTCCATGGTCTGTGATGGACACGCAGGCGCAGGAGCCGTTATTTTTTCACAGAGAGTAATAGAAGTTGTATGGTACTAGCGGCTCCTGCGCATGCGTGTCCATCACATAACCATGGAGAGAATTTATGCACTGCTAGTTAACATAAAGATTTCTATAGAGGACAGCAAGCAGAGATGTTGAAACCCGAGAGGAATTGATACAGAAAGTACATTGGAAAATTGTATAACTTTTCATTATACAAACCATATCAATTATTTGCTGAAAGTGGACAACCCCTTTAAAACTGATACGGTCCAGCAATTTAATAAAATAGAATTCTAAATTGTTACACTAGGATCCCTATGTGTGATCTATTCCCCAGCATCTTTCTCTCAGTACTATAAGATTATAAGAAAATAAAGTGAGCACTGAGACGCTATTGTCTGTAACTGATATTGTAACATATTCCCATTCAACTTAATGAGGATTAGCTGCAGTATCAAACACAGCCAATACATAGGAGCTGTTCTTAGGATAAAAACAAAAACTGTTCTAGTTGCTCCAGACAACCAATCACACCTCAGCCTTCATTTCCCCACAGCTGTTTAGAAAATGAAAGCGGAGCTCCGATTGGTTGCCTTGAGCTAGAAGAACAGTTCTGCTCTCAGACACTTCTGATAAATCTCCCCCATATATACAGTATATATATTTTAGATTTAATCTGCCTTTTTATTATTGTAGCGTTGCAAACGTTATAGATTTGAAAATATATGCTGTATCCAAAAATTGGCACTTATGACCTATAAAGTACATTTGACACACAATAGCATATTGAATTCAGATTTAAGTTGCAAATCATATAAAATTACATTCTTACCGTATAAACCTGTTGAAAAAAGGTCAATTACCTCTCCTACCATCTAGTGCTCTTTAGTTGTGCCACTCCCTGCGATAACCAACTCTTCCTATCGGCAACTAATGCAGCGGAAATCCAATGTAAAAGCTTTTAATATATGTGCTCGGGCTAATAAAATTTCAATTACAGCTTCCACTTTAACAACGCTCAATCATGCCTGGAGGATTCCCATAAAGCTCTGCTCATAGAAATTATACCTGGAGCTGTTTTTAACACTTACACAGGCGCCGATTATTAACCATTACAAAAATATGCAAACGTTAATTACATAATGAAGCGCCAGCGTTCTGCCCCATTACATCTTTTATTGAGTTATCCCCGCTGCCAATGGGCCGATATTTATTTACATTGTGACATTCTCTTCTTTGTTCCTTAAGTAATAACCATCCTATAGATGGGAAAGTTTGTTTTTGTTACTGATCCCTTAAATACATATATTCTGGTTTCACCATCACAAATTTTGAAGGTTGTATTCCTTCGAGGGAGTATTCCGCTCAACCTGCAGAAGAAGTACAAACATGTCTATGGAAAAAACTTTCCTACCGAGGAGTGTGTTTTTTTTAATATCTTTACACAGGATTATTGGAGGAATCATCACATGAGTGGATGTTCTCTATTTTTACAATATACCATATATACTCGAGTATAAGCCTAGTTTTTCAGCACAAAAAAATATGCTGAAAACCCAAACTCGGCTTATACTCAAGTAAAAATTTATCAAAACTCACCTTTCTGGCTTCTCCCGCTGCTGGCTATATGCTGGGGCAAGGGCAGTCTATATGCTGGGGCAGGGGCTAGCTATATACTGGGGCAGGGGGCTGGCTATATACTGGGGGGTATGGGCTGGCAGGCTATATATTGGGGGCAGGTGCTGGGTCCAGCAGGCTGTATAAATGGGGAGGCTGTCACCAATGCATTTCCCACCCTCAACTTATACTCAAGTCAATAGGTTTTCCCAGGTTTTTGGGGTAAAATTAGTGGCCTCGGCTTATACTTGGGTCGGCTTATACTCGAGTATATATAGTACTTCCTATAACTTTAGAGACCATAGAAATGGAAGTATATTATACTGTAATATGTAACAACCTGAAACATTGGTATCTTGTGCTGGTTGGCATCACACAAGTGTTGGATCTCGTTTGTGTTCAGTGCTGCGTCTGACACGATCACGGTTCTTACTGGTAAAAAAAATTTTTGGGGTTTAACTCAATTATTTTTTGGATTTGTTTATTTAATTCAAACGTGTTTTGGCTCCGCAGGAAGCCTTCATCAGGTGCAGTTACATCAACTTGACGTTATAGATATATATTTGTAACATGATGGAACTATACCGGATGAAGGTTCCCGATTGGAGCTGAAACGTGTTGTGAATTAAATAAACAAACCATTTTTTTACGAACAAGAAATGTGATTGTGTCAGACGCAGCGCCCAACACAAACAAGATCCAACACTTTCCTGCATGTCCGCATTTCTGGGTTAGCGGACCTGCATCTTGTGGCTAGCAGCGTCCTTACCAACACTAGTGAACTCATTGAAGTCCAATACACTACAGAGCAGCTATACAAGGTGAGAGTCATTTCTCTTTACTAACAGTTACATTTTGTACACTACACTTGAGTATATCCAGCAACCACATCCTTCACATTTTGTATGCTATATTGTGTTGGTTGACATTTTGACATTTTACTCTGGATTTGTTGCCTGGTGTAATGTTAAGCTCTTGTTGGACAACTTATGTCCAACATATTTTTCAAAAATAGCCAAACAAATAAATACCACAACATTGTAAATTTAAAAATCTGCTTTGATTTTAATGCGGTCAGCTAATCCTTGGTGCAGAGCTCCTTCAATTCATTCACAATGCCTGCAAACACCACAGTGCTAACAATAATATGAACCAAAAGCAGGGAAAGTGCATTAAAGTGCAACTCTGCAGTTAACTAGCCAGAAATAGTCTTAGCACAGCTGGATAGAGCCTTTGACAACAATTTCCATGATACCCATATCATGCTGATGGCTTCTTCCTAACCTGAGATCCAGCCTCTTGTGCCTGTGACATGAGCTAAGGGCACTGAAGCCAGAGCAGCTTCCATCACTTCCCATGATGCTGAGTTTCCTCCCAACCCCTAGTAGCTCTGACAGTCAGGACACAGAATATTAAACAGAAGTCTTGCCTCAGTATTTCTGCTGCACAACACAGATGTGACCCTAACCTGACAGATAACACAGATAAGGCTACACAGACCAATAATTTATTGCAGCCTTATGACCGCTATAAACTCTACCCTCTATGATGGATGTGTCAGCCAGGCTGTTCAGCAGGTGCCACCTCTCTTCCCTCATCCCAGGACAGTGAGGGAGGAATTACAGAGGAGACACAACACACACACAAGTAAATTGTCTTCATCCTGTGTATCAGACTGCTGTGCGGATCCTACCCCTTCTCTTCAATGACTTGACTCTATCCTTGTCAATGCCTAGAGAGACGGAGGTGGTTTGTAATCATAAACCTACCCTACAACAGTCTTTTATCATGCAGCATGGTGGCTTAGTGGTTAGCATTACAGCCTTGCAGCGCTGGGGACCTCCTAGGGTCAACATCTGCCAAGAGTTTGTATGTTTTCTCAGTGTTTGCGTGGGTTTCCTTCGGGTGCTCCGGTTTTCCTCCCACGCTCCAAAACATACTGGTAGGATGATTAGATTGTGAGCCCCATTGGGTACCATTTTGGCAAGTTCTAAGCAGTGCTGCGTAATCTGTGTAGGCTATATAAATAAAGGAATTATTATTATTTATTACTATACTTTATTATGCTCTACTTTTTTGTGTGTTTTACTGTGGAACATATATTTTGTTTTACAAACTCTTGGACAACACCTTTAATAGAATGATGCAGGTTTGATACAAAAAATATATTTCCTTCTCGAATTAAATGCATATTAGCATAGCAAAAAAAAAACATTTAATAGCCAATTGATAAAATATGACTTCATAAAACACCCGCTCTGCTTTTTTGTGACTGTTTCCATTTGGAACCTTTTAACATTTTGGGCCTCGGTTTTCAGATGTGTAATCTCGGTTGGGGGATGGCTTTTAATTCCTTCGGCAGGAGAGCCGCAAAGTGATAGTTCATTGAGAACATTAAAGTAATTAGCTTATGATCAAAGCCGAGTCGGAGGGAATTTTTCCACTCTCCCCCACTGAGGCACAAATGGTCCCACAGTATGAAGCCGGTGACATTTAACTCCGTAACACAACCTAAAGAAAGGCCCGAATCTTGTGTGCACCTCTATGGTATAGAGCATTTACCAATAACCTTCTTAGTGATTCAGATTCTTGAACTTTATTGTGAGTCTCTCCCCTCCTTATATTCTGCTCTCGGAACAATTGTCCAGATCTTGACACTGCAATCGCCGGCTTTGCCACTTCAGGATGTGCTATGATTGTAGAATTAACATAAGAAGTGATTAGACCAGCGATGGACCTGCCATTTCTAACTCGCCCTCATTACACCTCTTTATACTTGGGTTTACATTTATATGACATTAACTAATAATATGCTGCATGATTTATGAAAGAACATTGAGAACAGAAACCTTATAGAATTATATATTCTCGTTTATATTCTAAAAAGGAAATACATTCCTATTCTCCAACTAATAAAAAAACATTGTAATATAAGGTTTATCAAGAGGAATCCTTTAAAAGAAGGTGATTGTTGACTTAATGTAATTCATACAATTTAATATAATGTCTTCTTGGTAGATGGTTCTAATGCTACGCTGAGGTACACAATCTTAATGGCTGTGCTGTCATTTGTTACTAAAATGTAATTTATATAACACTTAATGGGGCAGATTTATCAAGCTGTCTGAAAGTCAGAATATTTCTAGTTGCCCATGGCAACCAATCACAGCTCCCCTTTAAAATATTCATGAGCACTGGTAAAATGAAAGCTGAGCTGTGATTGGTTGCCATGGGCAACTGGAAATATTCTGAATTTCAGACAGCTTGATAAATCTGCCCCAATGAGTCCATTGCTCTAACTCAGTTCCATGTTAAATCACAGAACTAACATAGGACTCAATTGCCTCACACAGGCTTCTAACCGAGATACATTTCATTATGCAACTGATGGATTACCTTAAAGAAGAGCCTCCGGTTGCTGCCCCCGTCCCTCCGTAGTGATCAGCGGTGTGGATAGTGATACTACCGCTGCCTGCCTCCATTGCCCGGCCCAGGTGTCATCACCTAAGGAAGGATGTCGGCACTTGGGCCGGACGATGGAAGCAGGCAGTGGTAGTATCACTCAACTCCTCTCTAAGATCCAGGCGCTGATGCCTAAGCAACGAAACCAGTGCCTGGAGAAGGCACCTGCAAACACGGAGAAGGGGGCTACAGGGAGTGCAGGTAGGTTAGTATTTATTTTATTTTATTCTTTTATTTGGCTCTGCTCGCATATATATGGCTGGGGCATGTATGGGGGCTATTATTTACTGCTGCGGCATGTGTAGGTGCTACCTATATACTGATGTGGCACGTTTGGGGGCTACTATATACTGCTGGACATGTGTGGGGGCTACCTATATATTGCTGTGGAACGTGTGGAGGCAACTATATACTGCTGGGGCACATGTGGAGGCTACTATATACTGCTGGGGTATGTGTGGAGGCCACTATATACTGCTGATATGTGTGGGGGCTACCCATATACTGCTGGGGCATGTGAGGGGTTTACCTATATACTGCTGGGCATGTCCTGAGACCCAGACCTGGGGAATGAGTCATTCTGTGTGATGAGGAGGGGGACTAGACCTGGACGGGATTCTGTGGTAGGATGGAGGACTAGACCTGGGGGGGCTTTCTTTGTGAGACCTGCAGGTGTTTGCTGTGTGAGGAGAGAGACAATATCTGTGAAGGGGGAGAGCAGTGCTATGGTATTTATATTCCTGTACATAGGGGCAGTATTATAGTAGTTATATCATTGTACATAGGGGGATCAGGAGGAGAAGGAGTGAGAGGAGCTCCTCCACCTCCCTTCCTATTTTCTTTTTTTCCCTCCTTGCTACTCGCCGTCCTTCTCCCCTTCATGTGTTTTCTTCTCCTGATCTCTTTTATTCATTTATGCCTGTCGCCCTCGACCGTTCTCTTTCGTGTTTTTTTTCCCCCTGATGTATCTTTTTTCGTCGTCTTTTCCATCCTGCTCCTTCCGTTCCTTCCCCCTGTTTCTTATTCTGTCTATTTCCCTCGGGCTACCCACTTTTAATTCCTTCTTGCTCTCTTTCTTCCTCTGTCTGCCCTTTTCGCGCTTTCATCCCTTCCTCTCTGTTTTCCTCTCTGTCTTTCTTTTACATAGTGGGCAGCTTATAGAAAAATAGTTATATTCATTGGACATAGAGGGCAGTATTATAGTAGTTATATTCTGTACATAGGGGCAGTATTATAGTAGTTATATTCTTGTACATAGGGGGCAAGTATTATAGAGTTAATATTCTGTACATAGGGGGGAGTATTATAGTAGTTATATTCTGTAATAGGGGGCCAGTTATTATAGGAGTTATATTCTTGTACATAGGGGCAGTATTATAGTAGTTATATTCTTGTACATAGAGGGCAGTATTATAGCAGTTATATTCTTGTACATAGGGGGCAGTATTTTATAGTAGTTATATTCTGTACATAGGGGGCAGTATTATAGTAGTTATATTCTTGTACATAGGAGGCAGTATTATAGTAGTTATATTCTTGTACATAGGGGGCAGTATTATAGTAGGTTATTCTTGTACATAGGGGGCAGTATTATAGTAGTTATATTCTTGTACATAGGGGGCAGTATTATAGTAGTTATATTCCTTTACATAGGGGGCAGTATTATAGTAGTTATTATTATTGACATAGAGGGGCAGTATTAGTAGTTATATTCTTGTATATAGGGGGGGCAATATTATAGTAGTTTATTCTTGTACATAGGGGGCAGTATTATAGTAGTTATATTCTTGTACATAGGGGGTAGTATTATAGTAGTTATATTCTTGTACATAGGGGGCAGTATTATAGTAGTTATATTCTGTACATAGGGGGTAGTTTATAGTAGTTATATTCTTGTACATAGGGAACAGTATTATAGTAGTTAAATTCTTGTACATAGGGGGCAGTATTATAGAAGTTATATCTTGTACATAGGGAGCAGTATTATAGTAGTTATATTCTTACATAGGGAACATATTAAGTAGTTAATCTTGTACATAGGGGGCAGTATATAGTAGTTTATTCCTGTACATAGGGGGCAGTATTATAGTAGTTATATTCTTGTACCTAGAGGGCGTATTAGTAGTTATATTCTTTGTACATAGGGGGCAGTATTTAAGTAGTTATATTCTTGTTACATAGGGCCAGTAATTAGTAGTTATATTCTTGTACATAGAGGGCAGTATTATTGTAGTTATATTCTTGTACATAGGGGGCAGTATTATTGTAGGGGGGCTGCATTTCAGTTTTTAGCTCCAGCAAGAATCAGCCCTGTGAAGCAGATAAATAAGTATAACTGTCTGGCTGCAGGTTGGGCACAGTACTGGGGTCTATCAGGGCCTCTGCATGCAGCCAGTTATTCACAATTATTACCTGCTACATGGGTTCAGACAATTTCCATCATTATTTATGTCTGCATTGTCGTCTTCTCTGGATTCTATATTACTTATTGCACAAATGCAGTAGTTGTTTCTGAGAGGCATTTGCTCTGTACTGTGGTTTTTGATACATCTAGCAATTTTTTTGTCTAATAGTGCAGCCCCCTGAAGGGTAGCGGTATGATTAGGGCAGAGGCAGCAGGAGAAATCTACCATCAGATCTACTTCTGATAGTAGATTCCTCATGGTAGGTTTCCTTTAACACCCCCAGTCTCTACCATCCCAGACTGCACCATTCTGGTAATCCATCCATTCGTTGTAGAACACCTTAAGGCTCAACTAGCTTTGTCACTTCGTAGGTGTCCAGTTACCCATGCTTCCTCTACAGAACTTTAGTTGCAAGTACTAAGCAGGTTTATACCACATACTCCCAAGTGAACCCAGCTACAGACTGCAGTGGGTATGAATCCTGTATTACTCACCTCTCACTGGCACCCACCAAGATGTCCTTCCACAGCCTCAGCAGACTCTTCCAGAACTTAATCATCCAAATTGACAATGCCTTAAGCCTATACCGACTGATTCGGACTGAGCGCAGGATTTAACTTTTAAATTGCGACGCAAGATCAAGCACTTACATACACCAGGAAGCAGAAGGTGAACTCTTAAATGTGCTGACCATTGTGTTGACTATCGGTTTTCGACACAACCATCCTCCTGGAGATATACTCAAGATACAGAAGATAACCATTATCGTAGCTAAGGATGACCAGCATATCCCCACTGCCATCTTTTCAGTTGGCAAGCCAATCCGCCACTGGTACTCCGCTTGATCACTGCTATTCTGGAAGACCTCAAGACTAACTGTGTTATGGTCCAACCATTGTTCCACTTGGTAGGACATCTAAAATAACCACTCCACCTCCTATTTGCTCTGAATAATAGCGGGTAATACAGCACACTGGACCGAGGAAGCATATTCTTAGGAACGTTGTCTCTTCCCTCCCATATGTGAAGTATTCAAGTTTATAAAGTTGTAAACACTGCACTCTTATTGGTTGGTCACACCAAAATAATTATAGACAACCACTGGCCTCCCAACGTGCAGTGAGCCATCTGATATATTTTAGAAATTATGCTTTTAGCCAGACTTTATAAGAAGGAGCATTATGTTTTTGAAAACCCCATCTTTGAGATGTTAATGGGTTTTGATCATATAGTTTGGACATATCTTTATGTCTACATTGCAATTTATAGAAATATTTCACAAATGATTCCTGCAGTGAAGGAAACAAGGAACTTCCTTACAGCCCATAAGGTTTGTATAACTGTGTAAGTAAGATTCCAAATACAATATATTAAGAGTGCAGGCGGTCCCCAACGTAAGGACACCCAACTTACAGACAATCCCTAGTTACAGATGGACCTCTCTGCCCTCTGGTGAAGCTCTCTGGATACTTTACTTTAGTCCCAGCTGTAAGCTATCTGCAATTAAGCTACATTTATAATCCTTGTTTCCATGACCGTACAAAATTTTAAAAATCCAGTTGTCACAGGGCCAATAACTTTTTTTATGGAGCTCAAATTATAAAATATACCAGTTCCGACTTACATAGAAATTTTAAGTACAAACTTAAAGGACCTATCCAGTATGTAACCCGGGAATGCCTGTATAGGGTATAATAAATACTGTGGAATGGTATGGAGTAACATCCTCCTAGAAGCTGGAATGTTATCTTTGACTTCTATGCAAAGAAATAGGATTTTAAGGGAAAAAAAGTGTCTTGATTGAATGACAGGTGGACACTGATTACAGAACACAGAAGTTTATATTATAGGTACAGACAAACTCCCGACTTACAGACGACCCCTAGTTACAAATGGCCCTCTGGATGTTGGTAATTTACTGTACTTTAGCCTTAGGCTACAATAAACAGCTGTAACAGTTATCACAGGCGTCTGTAATGAAGCTTTAGTGTTAATCCTGGTTCTTATGACAATCCAACATTTTTGAAATCCAATTGTCACAGAGACCAAAAAAATTTTGGCTGGGGTTATAATTATAAAATATACAGTTCCGACTTACACACAAATTCAATTTAAGAACAAACCTACAGACCCTATCGTGTATGTAACCCAGGGACTCCCTGAATTCTAGAAACCTGTCCCCTGCCTTGGCTGTATAGAAGAGACTATGCTATGACTTCTAGTAGGATTTCCTTATCCCTCTCTTCCGTTCCTCTCCCTCTCTGTTTCTGGCTAAATGAGAATAAAGGTGACCCTTGTCTTTGTGTTGCTTGAATTTATGAAAGGGTTCAGACCTCGTAGATTTCCTCACTGGGATTGGGGAGCAAGGGTCTTCTGCATTTTCCTCCTAAATCAGCATGTGTCTTAATAATGTTGTAGTCATTCCCCCTGCAGCCTGTTCATATCCGCGACTCTTTGAATCTAGGACAATTACAACCTACAGTAAAATCGCTGAAGGTTTAACCTTCAAAAATGGAATAAGCACAAAAAGGACTTTTTAAAATAGTGCGTTCTCCTTCATACAGACTGAATCTGCATTAATAACGATATTTATGGGGTGAGGATCTGAAATCTTAAGATTAGGTAACGGCTTGGACAGAAGCTGAAGCTACAAAAATCATTCATGACCCATTATATATAATATTGTGTAACATTACAAAGCAAATGTTGTTGCCTTGTAAGACATTCCCATTAACCTGCATGAATACAAGTTTTCCCTTTTCATAACCAATCCCTTATTTATAATGGCACTAATGGAAACTTAGTGGCAAGCACCACTGACGCTGGTGTGAACTTGGCCTTAGCCATCATTGTTTAGCCACAAAGGTCTGAAGGGCTCTGTCCATACCTGAGTGGTATCCTTCTACTGAGCATAGCATGTCCAATGTTATGTAGAGACTATTAGGACTGGTACAACCATATGGCCTTGCAGAGTCATTTTGGGGGACATAAGTCTTCCATAGCTCCATAACATGTCCTTAGGTTTTCTGAAAAAATCATGCTATAAGGCAATGTTTTCCTTATCCCATCCCAGAAAACGTATTGGCATATTTCCCAGAATCCAACAATGGCTGTAAGTCAGGCCTGCATAGGTGGCCTTAAAGGACCGCTGGTTTCCCCACCAATCAGATTGTTATCGCCTATACCAGTGGTGGCGAACCTATGGCACGGGTACCAGAGGTGGCACTCAGAGTGTTCTCTGTGGGCACTCAAGCTCAGCACAGCGTTCACCAGACAGGACTCAAAGAATCTAAGTGCTGTTCCATACAAGTCAAGAGTTACTAATCTCAGTGCTATTTTAACCCTTTAATCTCCAACGAAGTATCCCATATGTCTTCAGCGGTTGGCACCTCAGTAGCCAAGCATGCATGAGATACATCCTGGATTATAGGATCAATAACTTTGGATCCCTGGCACCTAGAATCTCTTGGCAGCTTGGGACTGAAGGAAAAGCAAGAAGGTGTGGAGAAGACCGGATTATCTTTGAAGGTCCTCCTGCTGGCCCCACGACTCTTCCTGTACTGCGGGACCCTGGAGAGAAGCTACAGAGAGAGCCTGGATTTGCTCTCGTACTTTCATTTGTATCGGTTTCCTCAGGAGGCAGGTATGATTGAAAGTTATGGGAGAACGGTTCAACAAATAAATAACAAAAAAAACCCAATTTATTTATCCCAAAGTGCAACAAAGCAATAACTTATTTCTAACTGCTCTGCTTGTAAATTGTATTGGCATCCTGAGAATGTCATTAAAAAAGGAGGATAAATTCGGATTATCATTGAAGCATCCCATTAGGGTCCCCCTAAACAGGATGAATTGCTTTCCCCAGAGAACAAGATCAATTGCACATCCTGGGCTGCCTGAGACCTGTCCGGGAACTGTGTACTGGAGCAGCAGCCTGGGGGGGCACAGAGAGGGCTCTTAGTACCACCCCTGGCACCCATTTGCCTCGACTGTCCTATGTTGTGGATAAGATGCAAATCTGTTACAAGCCATTTAAGTGCTAGAGCACCAGACCATTTAAGAGGCTGCACTTTTTGTCTTATTCATGTCTATTAAAAGTAATTTAGGGCACTACTGGTGATGGAGGGCAGGTCGGAGGACCTGAACTTGCCTTTGTACAAATAGAGATGGATGTGACATAACGAGTGATGATGGTGGGAATAAAAGTCATCTTAAGATCTTTGTATGTCCTAGTCCAGATGCACAATTTTAACAGAATAGTTGAGGATAAAATTCTATTTATTCAGTTTGCAGTAAATGCCCAGATGATAATCTGTCGGGGTGTGCGCACATAATCCCATGACAGGAGTGAAGGTGTTAAACCTGAATGTCAGGACCTGTAACATCCAAAGCTAAAAATTGCAGGTTTGCTGGAGGGAAACATATTCCTAGAGATACATTAACTAGCGCAGTGTTATTTTTATGGTCTAATTACTTTATTGAAGGTACTCGCACTAGACAGTCGCTCACAAAGTCATCGCTGAACTAATAAAAATGATTTTTATGGCTTTTGTTAATATTCGCCCATCAGTTCATAATAAATCCATCGCTCTCTCCCAGAACCGTCCATACTGAATGTATGCACATAAATATGTGATGATGTATATACTGCATCCCATGAATAGATCCGTATTCTGAGAATAAGCTACTGCTTGACGTGATCAGATATTTTAGGAGGCCTAGGTGTAACATCACTTTCATCTGAGAGGAAATCTACCATCAAAATCCAGCATGATAAACCAGGGACACTTATTCAAAGATCCAGGCACCGTGACTGTGGTAATCTCTTTGTATTTGTTTTCCACTGCCTCGTTTCTTCTAAAATCAATTTTTAAAATTATACTAATGTGTCAGAAGGGCTCTGGGGGGCGTTACCAGAGCCCCTCAGGGCTAAAAATTCACTGGATGCTACAATGAGCAGAAAATATCTCACCCAACCCCATGCTCTTTCCTTCCTCTCTCTGCCTGTGTTATCTAGCAGGAGCAGAAAGTGCAGGGGAAGGGGAGACCTGCTCTGCTCATTGTAACAGCCTATGAATCTACAGCAAGGAGGGGCTCTGGAAACATTCCCAGGAGCCCTTCAGGCTCAATAAGGAGGTAATTTATAACAAATATAAGAATATTACCACAGTCACAGTGCCTGGATCTATGAGTAAGTGTCCATGTCAAGGTTTACATACTGACCCATTGTTTTCTTTTACTGATCTGTGCTTAAAAAAAGAAAATCACAGAATGTACATGTACAGCATGTGTATGTTTTTCTGACATGTGGACAATGGACTCCATAGAAGTCAATGGATCTCCAAAACAAAATACAGTGTACTGGTTATCCTCTGTGTACAGTCCATTTTTTCTCAGATGATCCTGGAGAACCAAATATTTTTATAATTTTATCCAACCATCCATTTTGTTTGCAGACTTGGAAACAAAAATTAACACATTGGCCAAAATACAGGCGGTCCTCTACTTAAGAACACCTGACTTACAGACGACCCCTAGTTACAAACGGTACCTGGATATTGGTAATTTACTGTACTTTAGTCCTAGGCTACAATAATCAGCTGTAACAGTTATCACAGGTGTCTGTAATTTTGATTTATTGTTAATCCTGGTTTTTATGACAACCCAACATTTTAAAAATCCATTTGTCACAGAGACCAAAAACATTTTGACTGGGGTTACAGTTCCGACTTACATACAAATTCAGCTTAAGGGGTATTCTCGTCTGGGCATTCATATCCAGTTTAATTAATCTGCCATATATAAACATTTCTTCAATTAGATGTTATTAAAAAAATGTTCCTGTGTGAAGATAATTTCTCATAAATGTAGTGATATGGCCCCTTAGAAACAAGACTGTGTCCTTGGATACGACCACCTCTGCTGGAGTGATTGCACAAAGAAACAAATGGTTATTGTATATGAAATGTCTGGGAGTTTCTGCAGATCTTACAGTCGTCCTGTGGTAATGATCGCTGAATCCTGGTGGTCTCTATAGCTATCTCGTTTCTTAGGGACAACATTTATGAGAAATTATCTTCACACAGGAAAATTTTTTTTAATAACAAGCAATTGATGAAATGTTTATTTAAATGTGAATGCCCAGATGGGAATACCCCTTTAAGAACAAACCTACAGAACTTATGTTGTACCGTGCAATCTGCCTCGGTGCAGTCTGCGCTAAATAATTCAATTGTGGCGTCCGGTCTTAGTAAATGTGGTCTGTTTTCAGGATGTGCCAGAGTTGCACCAATTTTTTTATTGATGTTGCAACAGAATTGTCTCGAATCGCAGTGATAAATGTGTCACAAGTTCCAACTTAGCACTACTACAACCCTTTAGGTTCACAGTTTTTGAAAGTGTCGGACAAAGTGCAACAGCGACACAAAAGTGGCGCAAACACATCATAAAACACGGTTTTTGGTGCAAACTTAGACAAAAAACGATTGCAGACACAATAATATATTGGGCCACTGACTGCAAACTAAAGTGAGCCTCAGCTGATGTACAGCCAAACCACTAAACTCTGGTTACTTTCACTCTCAGTTTAAAATAAAACAAAAGAACTTTTTAAAATAAAAATTGTAAATACCCTTTTTCCCATAAATATTTATATATATATATCTTTAAATCCAATTACAGGCAGTCCCCGGGCTACATACAAGATAGGTTTTTTAGGTTTGTTCTTAACTTGAGTTTGTATGTAAGTCGGGACCGTAAACTTTATTATTGTAACCCCAGTCAAAAATTTTTTGGCCTCTGTGACAATTGGATTTTAAAAATGTTGGATTGTTATAAGAACCAGGATTAACACTAAAGCTTCATTACAGACACCTGTGATAACTGTTACAGCTGTTTATTGTAGCCTAAGGCTAAAGTACAGTAAATTACCAAAATCCAGAGGTTTGTCTGTAACTAGGGGTCGTATGTAAGTCAGAAGTTCTTAAGTAGGGGACCGCCTGTATATAAACCCATTAAAATCCATATTACACATGCAAAATCTCTACAGGACTTCCAACTGTAATGCATCAGTTATGGTAGAGGTTTCCACAAATTGCACACGTGCACAGCAAACGGTTCTAGATCCAGGGGGGGATTCAAACACTTGTCCTTGGTGACACTCTAATTTGTATTTCCTGTCTGTGAAGGATTCTACAGCAGGTGGGAATATACATGTACTCGCTGTCCAAGGTCCTGAAACGTAGGACCATAGACAGCTAACACTGCATACATTCTGCATATGTGAGAACCCTCACAGTGGGGTCTACCTGGATGCAAATATATGCTGCAGTTTTTGCTGTGATGCCGCAGTTAAAGCCACCGAAAGATGTATCATGTTGCTTTTCTTTTTTGCTTTTGGGAAAAAAATAAGTGGTTGAAATGTATGTCTCGCCAGGATTCTGGTTGGATTTTGACAGATTTTCGGCCAGAATGGGACCTAATTGATAGGCATGAACTAAGCGGAGTATAATGTGGCTGTTGAGAGATCAGTACTGAGAGTAGTAAAAGACATGTCAGCCGTGTAATTGACAGAGGAGCCTTGTAAACCCACAATAAAACCTCAACTGGTTAAAAATTCATCATTGACATGATATAGGGCCTGAAACCACATCAGTTACCACACATCAATATAGAGACGCCACTCATCACTAACAATGTGATACTGGAAGCCTGGCATTGGTGGGTGTCATGTCGTGTCGTGTGATCATTCTAGCATAGGATTCTCTGTATCCTTTAAAGACAAGTTATAATGAATGACTGGGCAAGAAACTTGTCTGTCCACAGTAAATGGTATCTGGTAGGAGGTTGGGACCCCGATTCTCCTAATTTTACTGCTGGGACCTCTCACAGATGTTTGTTATCTTGGCTTAACCCCTTTAAGTGGAATCAGTTTAAATAGAAGTCACTGGAGAGGGGAGGGAGACAAAAGTAACAATCTCAAGTCACTACCATTCAAGACTTCTTTACTGTACTGTAAGATTCTGCTGATGCTTCTGAGTGTGGAGAGTTAGGGCAGCTTGGGCTAGCCACACTGTGAAGGACGAGTTTCCTTGCATCATATATATATAATCCCTGCTTAAACAACAGCACCAGAACTGTAATTGATCACAGTATCTGCAATGCTGTTTAGAAGGGGAAGTAAGTTGTTCCTTGTTTTATATATCAGTATGATATAAGGAATCCCGTTTTTACAGTGCGGTCAGCCCATGACACAGGACGCTGCGCTGTCCATAATTACAGACCGACTATGCTGAATGTAGCATTGTTCATTCTATCTTCTGATTGAAGTATATGGGAGACATCGGAGCCGCTAGTCTCCAGACACTAGATCTGAGAATAAGAGATAGCAGGACAAAACTTATAAAAATAACAAAATAGAAGTGGGAAGTGATACTGATCCACAAGACCGCAGGAGTTCTTCAGTCCAGACACTTGTCAATCTATTTTCCTGTACCAGACTATGTGCCTAATACCGCCGGCCCCAACCGATAATACTCCTGACCCTCTGTAATTTTGAGCCTTCTGTTTCACAGCTAAATGGACTTATAACCCAATTTGCGTTAGTGTAGCCAATGCGCAGCATCCGTGTGTTCATCTGACTTCTCTGCTTTTGTCGAGTAAATCAGCCTGAAAATTAGGTCAAAGAACAGGAAAGACTTCAATTTGTGTAAAAATTATTTGAAATGAGTCCTTGGTTGTTAAGTCCTTCTCATCGCTTCTCTCTTCCATCAATTTTCTGCATCTGAGCTGACATTAAGATGACGAAGTACAATACATAGTGAAGAGTCTCGGCTCGATAAATTGCAGGTCTAATTTACATATGTTATATAAGCAAGCGGCAAAACTGCTTCTGTTGTGCAATGCAGAGCTGTGAGGAAAAGTAGCTCCAGTTACTGGACCAAGTGCGAGATCCAACCGTTATTACCGAGCGTGAACCTTCAGTCACCGCTGTCTGTATACCTTGTAACATCAATATCAATGTACAGGTGCAACATCAGGGCCTGACCTTTTTTGGTGGCTGGAGGAAGTCTGGGTTCCTGAATACCAGAATGGCTGGCTAATGCGGCCTAGTGCACGGCGGTGGTCACGGCGCTTAGTATCGGGAGCAGAGGCTTTGTACCCAGCCTGGTCTCATCCAGCAGGAAGTGTGTGCAAGAAAATGGAGCGAGAGGCTGACAGAGTAGGTTTCTCCGTGGGGCAACCTGCGTGTGTAGATAGGGATCCCTGGGGAAGAAGGATGGGGCGCCCGCAATGGTGTGCAGCCTGATCCAGGGATCACTCAGAGGTATGTTGGTAAAACTTACTTGCTTTGGATTGCAAGTACAGGCAAGTGCAGCTTGCCTCAGACACCTCTGTTTCCTGGGCTGACTTCTAGGACTGCTCACAGACTGACCTCTTGGACTGACCTCTCTTATAAGACCTGGAACTTTCCAGCCACCAGGGGCTTTATAACTTACCCTTGTGAGCTGGCAGTTCCCTTGTTCAACCAGCTTGCTCCTACCAACTTAGTAATTACAAAAGATATAATTAGACAATACAATGAACACTTAGCCTCCCAGGCAGAGCTTTACATAGATTCCCCTGCTGGAGACCCCCTAGTGAGGCGATCGGGCTCACCAACCAGCTCCTGACATGGAGAGGGATGAGTTACGCAACACCTTTAACCCATTGCATCGGCAGGGGTGTTGCACAGACTTCTATTTCCAAGTGGCCACATAGTCATGATTCAAATGTTCACAATTTTCCAGTATCTTTCTGTTCACTGCTAATTAGTCTTTCTTGGTTTAAGAACATAATTCCATAAGTCGCATCTAACTGTAGATGACCCTTTCCTACTTTTACAGATTAAAGGGTCACTCTACTGTTATAAACAATTTATATTCATTTCATTAATCTATACTGAAGGTGATGATATTACACTTTATCATATTTTTTTTTTTAAACCTTCGCCCCTGTTCTTATATGTACAGTACATGTTATGTAGCACTTTATACCCACATCCATCTGTAACACTGCTCCTCGGAAAGCACCAGAGTAGATAACACAAATAAAATCACTTGACCTGTTTTAGCAAATACTGATTTTTAAAATGTCCCCTGGGGTATGCAAATCTCTTTCTGCCAACAGGGATGTTTCACTGCATCCGAGACCTGGGCACATCAGTCATTCAGGTTGCTTTTTTCTTTTTTTTTTTCTTATTAACCTTTTCTAACCCTATTCAGAGTCAGATGCTTCAGACTTTTAGCCCTTGAGGGGTTTATTGTATTTCTGCATCCTGGGATCAGATACTTGTATGCTGCTAGAAACCGCTTAAGTCTGCAAAGTTGTTCCCTAAGAGCGACAGATCTGCTTCTGAATCCTCACCTCATTTAACATAATGAGTTATGTGCTGCCTTTATAGACTCTGATACGATGGATATTTCAAGTCCCATCATGTACCCATCACCTGACTCAATTCATTGGATTTCGCCAGCAATATGGGAATTTGAAACAATTTAATTCAGATGTTATTTGTTCTAGGGACATATCCATTGATAAAACTATACTTTGTGATAACACCAGGGCTGAGTCTAGGTGTATGGAGGGCTAAAGGAATAGGAGTCAGCCCTGGTCTACCCCACAGTGTAGCATGTAAGGTGGGGCATTTACCCAGTCCAGAAACAGATTCTACAACTAGCGCGGCATGGAATCTGCCCAGCTGTGGAAAACCTAAAAGTCACCGCAAAAAGTCTACAGTTTGTGGTTAGTAAAGGGTCTACAATTTTTTGGAATTAGTAGTATGGCTTATTCTAATCTGAACTGATGTGTTTGCACTTTGCATGTTCCCCTCATGTGTAGATCGCCTCTGTGTACCTGTGTGTTAATTTTGTTCATCTTTGTATACTGTCTAACCCCTACGCGCACTTGGACGTAATAGTACATCCCTGCAAAGGCACCGGGACGTTCTATTACGTCAACGCTTCTGGCACCGGCACACGAACGGAGGTGGCACCAGAAGTAGCGGTGTCAGCTGTATATTACAGCTGTCACCGCGCTGTGACACTCATGATTGGAGCCAGCTCCGATTACGAGTATTCACCCCTTATAAGCAATGGTCAAGCAAGACCGCGGAGTGTAAGGGCCTTCGCTCTTCTGGACAGCCCGAGGTCTGCCAAATGCCCCGGGACTGCCTGATGTTGGAGGGAGTCAGATCCCTTTCATGAGTCTGCATGCCATAGAGTTTACACTGCTCTACAATAAATTTATATTGTAGAGCAGTGTATTGACTTGAACCAGCGATCAGAGCAAGTAAAAAAAAGTTAATTTTTGATTAATACCCTTTAAAAATGCTCTAAAAAGTGACTAAAAAAATGTTACTTACTCTAAAATAAGATAACAGTTGTTATTGCAAAAAATAAACCCTCAACCGCTTAGTGCTCAGTGTCCCGCTATTAGCACTCGTACGGCGCTGAGCCGATGCCAGTTCGGTTTTAGTATTCCTCTTGGATGGTAAGAGTATGGCCTTGTGCCTCCTCCATTGCAAACACTCTTGCTTCCACATGGTGAATTTCTTGTTTTATATCTTCCATATCCCTCTTGTGGGATGCTTCTAGTTTAAGTAGCACATTTTCCAAATCACCCTTTGTAGGAACAGAGCGAGGGTGAGATTGCCAATCCCAGTTTTGTTCACCACATGCTTGGCTATTAAGGAGTACAGCTTGAGAAGAGGGTGATGACCGGAGACCCATTGTGGCAGGCCAGGGAGATGCAGAAGGTGACGGTGTGGGGCTGAAGGTGAGAGATGGGGAGGAATCCAGATAAGGAGACATTGGGGGTTAGCTCTTGGGGTTCCTGGGCATGCTGGTGTGGCAGGGACATCATGCGGGGAAACAGACCTACCCTCTGCAGCTACTGACTTCTGGTCTGCTTGAGCCTGGGTAGCAGCCCGGGATGGTAGGGAAGTCACTCCCGAGTGTGATAGAGCTGGGAGCTGGTATAGTGGATCTTGCAGCCAGCGAAGCCCTCTGGGCAGCAGCAGGGGCATCTTCTGAGCTGTGCCTGGGTGTCAGATGCAACAATGCTGCTGCCGAACGACATCAGGACTGCCTCATGGGAGAGGGGAGCCGGCGTCATGTCGAGTGCCGGGCGCGCCAGCTTCCTGCAGGGAGTGTGGTGACGCCATCTTGGCACAGGATCTTCGGGTGGCACGGAGATGTCCAGGAACTGGAGCTTTGTAGCGGTTCCGAGCACCCTGCTTCCTGGTGCCAGTTCTTTTGGGTCCCATGCGGAGAGAGGGGTGCGGGGAATGAGTCCTGTGGGACAGTATAGACCTAGCGGGTGACGGAGCTCATCAGGAACACGTCCTTACTCGGCCATAGGCAAGCCACGTCCCAACTGCAGATCCATTTTAAATGGAGTTACCATAGAAACTGCAGAATGTGATAATGTTTTTGGTATAGTGGACCTCATCATATTTCCTACTGTTAAAGAGCTGGGGGGTTAAGGCTAATCTACCTTTCTTAACCAGCCCAGGTTGTAGATTTATTTTTTCCTCGGAGGTGAGTGTTCCGATTGTTGACAAGAATAGAACAATTTTGGAAAAACAAATGAATTGTCTCCATGTTGTAATTGTGGAGTTTATGGTTAGACGTGGGTCGTAGCTGCATCGGTGCTGATTCTTCATTTATTATGTCACAATTATTATGAGATTCCAAGGCATTCAGCAAGGCATCACTTCTCTGCCCTCTCTCCTAAGCACAGGGCTGGAGTCGGAGCCGAGGTACGAAAGCGTTCAGGAGAACCTTTCCAGATCTGACAAGGAAGAAAATATCTTAAAGAGATAAATATTTTATAACTAAGTACAAAAGTTTCTCCAGCGGCAGAAAGATAATTATGTACATCACATGGTGGCTACAGCAGCCAAATGTAGTCTGAAGTGAAATTAGCAATGGTCTCCAGATGCCGCCGAGGAGTCACTTTACATTTTTTGCTGATAGGAACAAGGCTTAAGTGTTGTATTTAGCCATCACAGTCATGTGTGATCAGCAATTATTGCAGCAAGGAGCGAAGGAATGGCGCTAGGACGTCAACATATTCAACTTCACTAAACACATGATTATACTAGATACGGAATGAAGCGCACAATACGCTCACCATCCGATTAGAGGATTTGGATGAAGAACGCTAAGCATAATGCAACTCTTAACACAACCATTTTTTTAAAATACAATAGTTACTGTAGAAACTTTAGCGTGGGGGGGGGGGGGAGTACGGTTGTTTAATCACTTCATCAATGTATGATCTTTGCAGTCCTGTTTTTTAAGATGTTTTTCAGCCATGTGCATCACCCATATGTAACTGTATACCACTGTAAGCGAGCCTCATCTGCAAAATGTACGGTGGTCACATGATCTGTTCACCTGCTTAACCCACTGCAAAAAGGGGCTGCATGTGGTGGACAACCCTGTATCCGTTGTGTTCTTGCATTGTGGTCCCACAGCCAGTTCATGGAGTAGTGGGACATAATGCTACCTTATAGATATATATTTCCCATTAATGTCAATGGGTTCCTGTTTTAGACACCAAAAAACACTGCAGTGGCTGATTTTGCACCTAAAAGAAATTGGTTGTGTGCATGGGGCCTTAGGGTGGCAGAATTTTAGGTACCATAATGGGTACTCAATACACCCCATAACTGTCAATCAGGGATCCACGGGATCTGTTATTGATTTGTCTTTCATATTCTTCATTTTCTTTGGTTTCTGTGACAGAACAGTAGAAGAGAAAAGCAAAACTGGACTGGGAAACCGGCCAAAGATGCAGTAAGCAAGGTACTGTTCACCACATTTCAACTTTTCCATTTGCTTTTCTTTAAAAAGTCATCACCTACGCAATATTTATCAAGTGGTTTTGGAAGTTTTTATACATTAAGACTTGTATACATGGCTTGCAGGTAAGGGGATGTGGCTCTTTTGCATTAAACTAAGCCGATATAGATCTGTGAAGGCTAGAAGGGCCAATTATTATTACGTATATAAATGTCCAGCCTGCCGAACATCTAGGTATACTTACTGGTGTACCAGCCCCATTGTATTTGATTTTTAACATTACTGTGTATATAGAGAGCTCCCCCATGTGGTGGCTGTTGACTTCAGTTCCACCACTTTACTTTCAGTAAAATGGGTTCCTGACTGCTATGGACAGATTAAGAAATGTATCGCAATATTAGGCTTAGTCAGAAACAAAAATAAAATTCACCAAATTCTGTGATTTCTAGCGATTATCAGAACACTACGAGTTTTCCAGCTTCTGCCATCGATGTAATTGTCACTGACAGCTGACATTACAAAGCAAAACTCTCCATCAGAGTCTTTCAGGAACTATGACAAAAACTAGTTATGACAAAGAAATCCAGAACAGCATAACACAATTAACTCCCTCAAATATTTTATGCCGCATGCAAAATTAAAGATTTTATAAGAGAAGGGAAAGTAGCATGAATAAAACATCATGGCGGCTACTTTATGTTGTAGATAAGTTAAAATAAAGCATCTTTTATAGCGCGAGATAAAACTAAAAAATGTCTGCTATCTGTATCTCCCTCTGGTGAATTTAGGTCTGTATTAAATATTCATGTCCTTCCCCAAATCTGACTGTATTTTTGGCCTGTGTAAAGCGCATTTTTGATGATTATATTCTCAGAAATGTAAAGAGCAAAGATTGTTGCTTGTTATATTCATATATTCTCCACTACTGCAAAATGACCTAGATTGAAATGTGAGCCACAGATTCTGAAGCAAACTCGTCCTGATACATTAGTGACGCTGACATTCTTTCTGAGGATTTCTGCCGCTGCCTCGCACCGGGCCTGATGGAAAGGAATATAATAGCTGCATCCTTGCAGCTTACACTCAATACATCCGTTTCCATAAAACATTTGGGCAGATTTACTAATCCGCTTCAAAATGTAGACCGTGGAAACATGGAGCAGACAGTCTTTAAGGAAATCTACCATCAAAATCCATCATGATAGACCCAGGCACTGTGACTGTGGTAATCCTCCTATATTTGTTATCCATGTTCTCCTAAAATCAACTTTTAAAATTATAGCCAGAAGGGCTCTGGGGGATGTTACCAAAGTGCCTCTGTGCTATAGTTTCACAGGCTATTGTACTGGCTGTCACCCTCCCCCTGTGCTCTCCCAGCACTTCCCCTTCTCCCTCTGCCTTATGTAATCTGATGGCATGGAGTGCTCCTGCAGAGTGTAACAGCCTGTGAAGCTAAAGAACAGAGTGGCTCTGGCAACGCCCTCAGAACACTGCAGGCTTAGCAAGATTTTAAATGTTGATTTAATATTATTATCTTATATTTTATATAAGATGATCACAGTCACGGTGCCTCGATCTATGAGGTTTATCTTGCTTGATTTTGATGGCAGATTTCCTTTAAAGATACACCAGAATTATCATCCAGCGGGTGCAATTCTGAACATTTATACACCTATAGGTTGGCTTAGATACACTACGCTCCCTTTTCTTAGCTTTGTCCACTTGTTGGACAAGGAAAAACCTAAAGGTTTAGGGGCTTTTAAATAAAGGTCCCAGGGGGATGTATAAAATGACAAACACTCAACTCCCCCATTTCCTGTTGATGTCGCCAATCACCACCAGTCTCATGGGGGGGGGGGGGCATATACACTCTGCAAGAGCGGCAGCTGAGGACTAGCAGGAGGAACATTCCAGTCTCTTTTAGGTTGAGCGTTGCCTTGTAAGTGTTTGATATTTTACTTGAATATTTTGTGACTGATTTGTGTATATTAAATTACTGCAATTTTCATAACTATTGTTTTGCCCGTTCTGCCCCGAGCTTGTCTTCTATAGGTCAAACACTAGTCCACAAAACTTTCTCCAAAAAAATTCAGTCCTATCCCGAACTGGAGAGAAGAGTGTGTAGTAAAGAAAGTAATTGGGTAATGGCATTGTACAGAATGGAGAGGATGAGGGGAGCGCAGTGAGGGGCTCATTATAAAGCCGAAATACTGAAGAGCTGCAGAAAACACAAACATGAGGCCATTTTTTTCCCTCCTCAAGCTGCTTCCATTTCATGCAGTATTTGTAGAAACATCACAGATCCTGCTTAGCAGAACCTACCCGCGCTGACAAGCGAATTAATGGCCATGCTCATATATCATTGTATCGGTGTCTCTATAATTTGTTTTTGCTCATTGCACTTTCCAGTTTGTGTCTTAGTAAAAACTCTTGTGAATATTGGAAGTCCCATTAACATGAGCAGGGATTAGCCGCAATACACTAAACAACCTATGGACAGGAGGCGCTGTTTCTTAGTTAAACTAAAATCATAGTGGCCACTTTTTGTTTGCATTTTATATCTCCAACCCTTTTAAAATAAACTAGACTTGTAAGACTGTATAGTTCAATTTGTAGGACATCTTTAATCAAAATCAAGCAGAGATAATCCAGGGACACTTATAGATCCAGTCACTGTGACTGCGATAATCTTCTTATATTTGTTATCCATGGCCACCTCCTTCTATAATAAACTAGTAAGAGTATGCTAATAAAGAGATGGAGTGGGAGGGTGTTACCAGAGCCCCTCCATACTGCAGATTCACAAGCTGTTACACTGTGCCTGAAACCCCCTGTGCTTCAGGAATATTACATCAGGCAGGGGGAGGGGAAAGTGTTCGAATTCAAAGTATAACTAGACAGTCTTATACTACGCCAGGTTGTAGACGGGTAGCCTAGGGGTGGCTTCACACTTAACCTGATACAGGACCAAATTTAGAGGCTTGTGTCATGGAATGACCACACTGTATAGGTGGGATTACTTGCATTAGATTGATATGATGATACAAGGAATCTCTGATTCCCTGATCCTCCAGTGATTACAGCACTGCGGATTGGAGGGCAGGGGGGGAGGCAGGGATTCCTTCCATCATATATCGATATGACACAAGGAATCCCTTTCCTGTAATGTGGTCAACCTGTGACACGGGACTATGTTGGGTTATATTGCTTTCTTTAGAATGTGAATCCAAACTAGTGCTCTACATCGTGGCCCCTTGTCCATTCAGTGTCCAATTCACTTACAAAACAGAAAACCCAACAAAAAGATCCCAAAAAGATCGGTTCATATCTGCTGGAATCACTTTGTGCCTCCCATACATTTACACTGTAAAGACAAAGCCGCTGCGTAGGATCAGCAATGTAATTTTGCATGTTGCCAGTTGAAATCCCACAGATGGGGTCGGTATTCGGGATGCAGAATGTGAGTTTTACGTGACATGTGCTCTTCACACAGAACTACTGGAAGGGAGACAACACGAGGCGTTTTAGAAGATGGTTTTGGATTTCAGAAGACAGGATACTTAGTTACTGATATAGTGTTTGGCTACAAGACAATGGTGTATATTTATAAAAGTGCTTATTTATTACAATAGGCTTCCGATAATAGCTGCAACGCTAATCTTTCTATAAAAGACATTCAATCCTTTTGCCATTAAAGAGAATGGCGCATCTGTTTCACGGTGTCAGCGATTCGCCCAGATTAGAACTTCTCAGTATTCACATGTAAATGAGACCATTGCTGTTTACGTTGAATTCCGTAGATTCGGCTGAAGTTTAGTGTGCGATAGATTCATGGGCAAACTGAGGACAATGACTTCCCGCTATGAGAACTTTATTATGTAACGGAGTATATTATTAGGGAAATTAACTCTTTGTTCCCCACAAATGTATATAGATCACTGTAAAGTGATTCTACTTTCATTTAGTTAATAAAATAGCTTTTTTCTACATTCCAATAGTTGGGTAGTACTGTACTTTTCCTATATTCGCACATATTCAAAAGGACTGTTTGCTAGCCTAATCGTAGGATCATAGGGGTTGACCCCTATGATCCCAGCACTTGTCCTTCTCTAATCTTGATGCGCCAAGATTTCCTAGAAAAAAAAACGTTTAATTAGCAGGCCGGAGCGCAAGGATGAGATGTCCGGTGCTATGGGCTGCTAATTATGCAATCCCCGCCTGCGTGATGTCATCTCCCTCTCCTACATGGGAGAGAGAGGTATATATCATGCAAGAGCATGGGAGAGGGAGGTGTGCATGATTAGCAGCCCGGAGCGCCAGAGATCTTATCCCCAAAATTGTGTACACCAGGACTGATAGAGACAGGTTGGAATTATATCTGGGAAATGCAGTGTTTTTTTTAATAATAGTGAATTAGAGAATGTGTTATATAGTTGTCCTGAGTATATTTAAGAATCTTGTCTTCGTGGGAATACCCCTTTAAAATAATTAGGTCAGACTTGAGGTCATCTATGAAGGACAATCTGATCGTGGTCTATACAGTTTCTAAGAACAAATTCATAGACTCGCTAAACAAATATTATTCAGTACGTTTTTGTTAAAAAACCTTTCTTTTTCATGTAATGTTTTGCATAATTACAATTTATTAAAGTTATCATTGGAAGGTTGAATTCCAATAAATATTTTTTATGTACTACCTAAATAACTTGGTTATTGTTTCATACTGGTGATAAAAAGCATTATTATTAGTGTAAATTTATCACATGCATTATGTGTGAGTCGGTGTTTGGGAAATTGAGGAGTCGGAGGTTTTAACTTACTGACTCCACAGCCCTGGAACCTTCTCTATCATGACTCGTAACAAGGGAAAAGGAGTCTTTGAAAAGAAAAAAGCCAGGAGAAGTTCTGGCCGAGTAGTGGAAAGGGTATGGGATCAGTCTGGTATGTACTGCCTATATAATCTTTACACTATTGGAGAAGAAGAACTGTGTCTTTGGGATAGTGATGTCAAGGGATTTGATATTGTATAAAAAATTGTATACAATATGATGTATATTGTATAAATTTGATGTTATATTGTATACATTTTTTTCATGGAAAACTGGAGTCCTTAAAGGGCTGCCTGGGATTGGACAGGAGGAGGGCAATGAACACTGACCTCAATCCTTGCCTCCAGTCTTCACACTGTATTACATAATTCTACATTCACAAACGATCTTTTCTGTAAATAAAACAGGAGTCAATGAATTTTTATTTCAAATTTCATTTCTGATATTAGTAAATAATAGGCACATAAAACATTACATCAGTGTTATATGTACAAGCACCTACATCCTTTAAAGATGTATTTTTGTCAATGAATATATGTTTAGGTTTTATGACTTATTATATATACAAATCCCCAGTTCCCTTAATGTGTTACTCCTCCACATCAAATGTGATCCTTATTATGGAAGACCCAAAAGCGACCTTTCCCAAAATCTGACCCAGGGTGATGTGTAGAAAAACTAACTGCAATAATACTGAAAATTATATTAAAAATCATATAAGAATAACACAAAATATTAAATGGGGCATTATTGCTACTAAATGAGGCATTTACAGAGAGAGACCATATATAAAACGTATGTGATTTGCTTGGGGCTGGATCTGAGAGGGACAAGCATGACATGGACATGGTTTGTTTGTTGTCAGGGGAATATTTCAGGGCAATTTAGGACATCAGATCATCCACTTAGCCTTATGGATTGCTGCTTTGGTTTTTTAAATCGCCCCATATGAGAAATATCTGGGGGTACATTAAAAAAAACCTGCTATATGTACCTATATTCACTACTCATGCACTCGGCACATGCACAGAAGTTCTTTGAAGCCAAAGTAGTCCACCCAGGTTTCAGAGATCATGAAGTAGTCCACCCAGACATCAGTGATCAGAGCTGAGCTATACTTCTTTGGCTTCAATAAAGCTTTTTGCAAAAGAGCCAGAGATGGGTCCAAAGCAGCTCATCAGACTCCTCTCTAGGTAAGTATAACATCGTCTACATTGATGGTAGACTGCTGTAACTTACCTGCTAATAGTGTAATCTAGGGGATGGAAATGTTTTTATTCAGTCCTGGAATCCTGGCCTTATTGAAATACAGACTTTAAAAATGTATGCATATTAGCTTGAGGCCCTTTTTGGAGTCCCAGCCGTGTATCGTTCTGAGACTTTCCTTGCGTAGCCCCACTGCACTGCAGCCAAACTGTCCACAGAACCCGCATGAGATTTACAAGCTACTGGCGGTGCTCAGGAGAGAACCTCCAGCTCATTTGCATATATATCAGTAATGCTAGCATCGTGGGACTGAGTAAAAAATAATTCCATCCCCTAGAATATACAAGAACCAGGTAAGTTACAGCAGTCCACTGTCGGTATATCTGACGGTACATGTCCTTTAAGCCTAGTCTATGGAGTAACACACAACAGTTTTGTGGCAAATCATCTAGGACTCGACGTAACCACATGTTGGTTGCGACAGCTGGATCTGTAAGAGGCAGGACATGATGAACCAATGTATGATTTTTTTTCTGTGACTTTACGTCAGTGTAATGGGTCGAGGTATTGGAACACTTTTTCAGCATGTTTCTATAGTGTCTGGTAATCCCTACCGATTTCAAGTAAAATCTAGAAAGCAATGACAGTGTTTTGCTGTATATACAGTATATTACCTTTCATACATTGTACATACACTGGAGATTTATGAAACCGCTCCACCACTATATACAAATGTCTATTCCTTTTACGCGATGTTGAAGATCAGCGCACACAATGCTAATTCCAGATGACATTCCCCTAGTATCGTTTAGAGAGAACATTTGTGGATGATACTAAATGTCTTCTATAAAACCACAATGATGGAGGGATATGGCCAGGGATGTATCGCAACAGTCTAACAATGTCAAGGCTACATACAACATGACTTTGTTGAACCAAAACTTTGAAATGGGCCTTAAAAGTGATTATCTGGAACTCCAAAATGTATGGTCTATCCTTAGGAGTTGGACCTCCCCCAATCTCCTACTAATGGCTGGTCCTGTCCCTCCATTAAACATCTCCGAAATAGTCCACTGCAGAGTTTTGTGTTCTCTTCAGTCAGGTGATCAGAAGAACTGGGGCACTAGGAGTTAGGTTCCCCCATCGCAGCCTTAAGGATAGATCACTTCTATCAAAACCTTCTTATAGTTTCTGCAAGGTCAAGAGAAAGACCTATGAATCCTCGTGGCATTATATTCAGACTCCACAGACCAAACTCAGCTTTCTTACTCTGCAGCCATATTTTACATTCATAGGGGATGAAAGTGTTACTTATGTGTCTCCATGGTAAAAGACAACATAGTAACCTAAGATCTGCAGATTACAAGTCTCTTATATAGACTTGTGCTATTCGTTAATGAAAGTTTAAAGGGAACCTGTCACCAGGAGTTTCATTGTTAGCCAATTCCAATAGCATCTGCAATGGTGAGTTTAAAAATGCCTTTATCACCATTCTGAAGCAATTCCGTACTTTTTAAAAAGTATATTAGACATTGCCTGGATCCCTGCCAGCACTGTCCAGAGGGTTGGGGGGAGGATTAGAGGGGCAGCTCCAATGGCCCTAATGCCCATATCCTTGATTAGCTGATTTAGGCAGGGGAGATGCGGGAGGATGGGCAAGTGTGATGTAGAGGGGTGAATGAATAGAGTATACAGGGACTTGCACTTTCCCCCATGACTGACTGGACAGTGCTGGCAGGGAGCCAGGTAATGTCTAATATACTTTAATAAAGTACTGAATGCCAATAAAAATTAAACTGCTCATTGCAGAGGCTATTGGAACCTGTCATCAGCTAAAAATTCCTGATGACAGGTTCCCTTTTACTAAGTCAATGGCCCTGATAATACAAATCGACAATGCCAAAATATATATATATATGTCCTTAAAAAAAACCCATCCAATTACAAAAACAAAACATTTCATGTAAAAGGCTGGGTTCTTTTATGACCTGATTTCTCCACATCTTAAAAGCTTAGTACTCCTGAGATGAAAGTGACACTTCCTAATCACAAAATAATAGGTGGGATCACGGCTTCATGCATCTCAATTCATGTGTGAAAATCCAGTTAAAATATAAGGCGACGGAA
Organism: Engystomops pustulosus; assembly: GCA_019512145.1. NCBI lineage: Eukaryota > Metazoa > Chordata > Amphibia > Anura > Leptodactylidae > Engystomops > Engystomops pustulosus. Next base: position 23,433,937 of record CM033648.1, on the reverse strand, counting down.
ATACAGTTTACAACACATTTTTTTAATTAGTAATAAAAAGTTTACTTGTAAAATTCTAACTTCCTATTAAAGGCATTTCTATCATATTATTCCCAGAGTATCATCATCCATACTGTACTCCACTCCAATGAGTTATTCTCCTGCCTGCGCCTCTATGCTGCAGAGCTTCTTCCATTATACCCCCAGGACATGCTGGGAGTTGTATTTGTGCAACAGTCCCTGTTTACTGCTTTGTATAGTTACACCACAAGTGACATACTTACAGCACAGATATTGATACTAGGGAATAAGTGTCAGTAAGCTGCATATAAGTCACCCCAAGGCACATTTACCATCCTTATAACAGCATTATCTACAGGGGCGGATGTGTCACTTCTGTAGTCCTAAGTATAGCTGCGTCCGGATGTCCCACCAATGCACAGCCCAGCTTGGAATGGGAGCAGAGAGTCTTTAGTTTCCTGCTACTCAATGTAATTTGTATTGGCATCCTGCAGGCGCTGATACAATAGAAGCACGTGGGGATAATGGAGGTCGATATCTCCATTCTCCCTAGTTCTTGAATATGCTGGGTCAGAGAATTGGCTACATCTCACCACTGGGTTGCCTTATGGGTAAATCCGCCCCCGATTTCCTGTAGCCATGGTCTGAACAGTGAGGTAATATATCGCTTCTAATGGCCATGTACCACGACAGCTCAGAGGCAGTATATCCACTATGTGAGTAGCTTACATCTTTCCTTGGGTGTTTTTTGTAGTAGTAGTAAACCCATTACAGCATTTTACTTTATAAAGTGAGTCCAATGTGTAGCATCTATCAATCAGAAAGTGAGGGGCAGCCATTAAAAGTCTTGTGCTTTCTGAGACATTGGGGGAGATTTGTCAGAAGTGTCTGAGGTACAACTGTTTCAGATCTCAGCTATCATTTTATAAACAGCTGTGGGAGAATGAAAGCTGAGCTCTGATTAGTTGCCATGAGCAACTAGAAGAGTTTTACCTCAGACACTTCTGGTAAATCTCCCCCATTGTTTAATGCTTAATTTGCCCTATGGTGGCACACTGAGGATACTGAACACTCCCTGTAAGACGGCCCTATGATTAATTACTGACTGAAGGAGATCCATCCTGTAAGCAGCCTATTATTAATGGGGCTTTTATAAGGAAATAGGATCTAGTCTCCTATAGTGAGGTCTAATGTTAATTGCTTTGTCGTCATGGACACCATTGGAAGTGGCCGAATCCATTGAGTTACTAGCTTGCACTTCTGCAGGATACATTCTTAGTGTATGTAGCACAATCACAACCAAAAACTCTGTAACAAATAAAAACAGACAGACATTAAAGGGGTTCTCCCATAACTAAAATAGGCCATTGATGTAAAATCCAACCTACAGCCGATCAGAAAGATAAGTTCATGTCTACATAAAGAACAGAGATTGCAGAACTGTGCTTAAAAGTGGGGATCCCATAGGCTAGACCTCCCTAGATGAAATGTAGTATTAGAGCGTCTCTGATCCCCTTTAAGGCTACATTCAGACTTTTCTTTTTCTGCTCCGTTGCAAGGATGCATCAGGCGGATTCCCAACGTGTCCACACAATGGAGGGCCAAGATGTATCCCCATGCATGCTCATACAGTGTTATGTGTCGTCCCTCCTGAACGTGGAAGAAGGGGGGGAACATCAGCAAGTGACTGGATGCTGCTGCTGCTCAGGGTGGTCCTGTACTTATATGGGCAGTAACATCACTGGCGACCTCCCTAAGCACATGCTCAGCATAGGCCAGGGGATGGATGCATTACAATGCATCCACGCCTCCGCTGAGCGTATATGTCACTCTGCTGGAGAGAAAGACTATGTGTACATGTCTATAGATACAGCATAGACAGAATTTTCATATTATTTTACATTTGATCACTTAATGTTTTATAGCTAAACATCTTTACCTCTTTTGGTGGCAGGGAGGTCAGCTGACTGCGTCCATCAGATACCTGCTTAGATTAATGTAATAACCATGTGGCTGATTTCTATCTAGTTGTGATACGTTTAACAATCAGTACCGAAAACCAGAATTTTTCATTGCTTCATGGCATTGACACCCAAGAAATTGACCCATAATTCCTTTTTTTTCTCCTTTTATATGCTTTGGCTCCAGGTGAGCTCTAGAAAACCATTATCTCCGTACAGTCATAAGTACAGTATAGCACAACATGGTTGTAGCATCAAACATGGCACTTATCACCGTGCTGGTGACAGGCATTGTTGTGGTCTGATGGACAGACATACTGTATAACACTGGTCATTGGAAAGAGACCACCACCAGGTTGGTGCACCCCCACCATGATGTGAAGAATGAAAAACCGAGAAACTGATAATACTTAGCATGCTCCAGGTGACCCTGTGATGTTAGTCAATAATGTGCAAGATAAAGTAAAGCCTCCAAGTAATGGTCATTGTACGAGCAGTAAAGCGTCTCATGATATATTCCAGGTGAAGACTTCATTCAGTCCTTATCTGCCCATCTCATCATAGGCCCTCACATGGAGTAACATAATCAGAGGTCCCCACTTTGAGGTTCAGGGTTCCGGGACTCTCTCTGGTGACTCCGAGATAACTTTGGAAATCGTGAAGCCACTTTGGATCGACTGTTTTTTCCACCTTGTTCTCCATTGCCTTGAGCGTCGCTGAAAAAAAAAATCAAATAAGACACATTAGATAGATAATAGATAGAAATTACTCACAAAATGACTGCAGCAACGTAAGAACATACTCCAGCGTTAGCGTTATTGACCTTGGAGCACGCTATTCACAGCAATTATCCTGACAATACGACTGTCAGCGCCATATACATGTAACATAACAAGGCTGATGTAATAGGCAGGCAGACCTCTCTACAGTAAATGGCCGGGCTGTTACACAGAGGACTGCACAGAAATTCCTGCTTCACCCCAAAATGTTGTGCCACAGCCAACCAACCAGTCACATTCATAAGGCACCATATTTGATGTGGCATCTGGTTCTTTGATTTGCTGCTATAAAATATATATATAATATTTATTATTGGGATGATGTATTGGAAGAAATTATGGAACTTTATTAAGTTATTCTTTATACACCAGAACCATTTCATTGGGTTTATGGGGAATAAGGTAAATACCTAGAACAAAGTAACAAAAAGCTATAAAAAGGCTCTTACTATATGATAGAATTGTTTAATAATGTGAATGAGAAAGCTTTACATTATCATCTGCACTTCTCACTTATAAAATGTTGTTGAAAGTTCAGTTACACTTTCTGAAAACATACTAAGCAAGACTGTGGAGCCGAGCCTGGGGGAGGGGGGTCTTCACTGCTTTTGATACATATAGAAACATAAGGATCATCAGGGGATGTAGAGACTGGATGAGACATGCAGAAGTGGAGTCTTCCTGGAACTGTAAATGTCAAGGACCCTGTATGACTGTCATTTCTATCTAGTATGGCCTCATTCAGATGGTTATGAGAAATAAGTATTGTACATTGGCCACATTCATGAGACATTGTGCCTGCCCAGACATAGCATACAGCCGGGAGGAGTAGGGAGGGGAAATTCCCCTTGGCCAATCATAGCCATGGCTAGTAGTTAGGGGTGTTCATTTGCCGGATTAGCTGTTCGCCCGCCACTCCGGCAAACATTCGGGTCAGGTGGTCGAACGCCAAAATCAAGTCCGCTCATCTCTAGTTGTAGGTTAAAGAAGACCTTTTCCCAACTCCAAGTCTCTGCTTACTTTAACATCTACCACTCAACTTAGTCTACGTTTTCTCTCTAACCCCCTTATTTTTCCCAATTAAGTCATGTGATTATATTCAGATCTTTACAGTCAGATGGGTGGAGCTAAATATGTTTTCCAGCCCAGAACCACCCAAGTGACATATCAACACATTAAATAAGCTTTGCTAATCAGTCTCTCTACTAGGCTGGAGTAGACGACCCGGCTCCACCTGACAAACTACATTGCAGGAACCTTTTTCAAAGAGATGTATAACAGGGAATACAATATGATATATACAGGTGGTCCCCTACTTAAGAACAACCGACATACAGACGATCCCTAGTTACAAACGGTATTTACTGTACTTTAGCCCTAGGCTATGATAAACAGTTATTACAGTTATTAAAGGTTTATGTAATGAAGCTTTATTGTTAATCCTGGTCCAACATTTTTAAAATCTAATTATCACAGAGACCAAAAAAAATTTGGCTTGGGTATAAAATATACAGTTCGGACTTGCATACAAATTCAACTTAAGAACAAACCTACAGAACCTATTGTGTACGTAACCCGGGGACTGCCTGTATATGCATAGCAATAGGCATTTAAAATGTGTTTTTTTTAAAGATTTGGATAAGAGAGGGTTAAATGGCGTTGTCTGAAGTAGCTTCCAGTGCAGTCCATGCTGGGGACGGGTATGAGAGATCTGCAATGATGCTCTAGTTAGCGGCCGCCTAATTAAGGAGGTTTTGTTAAATGATGAAGTACATTAGCCATACATCCCTGCTGGGCACTTTTAGCTTGTTCTCATTCTTGGTATAGAACTGCTGGAAAAATAGATTGTCATTCATTACAGCAAAATATCAAGAAAATGCTCTAGACAATGGATCTGGGGGCAGGCAAATAAGATCAACCTGCATATACCAGCCATTCCTACAATATCCTATGTCATGCATGTTATATGCAGTGCAGCTGATGGGTGGTGATAGAAGTGTAAGGCTGCATCTGCCATAATGCAAGCTCAATAACAATATAGTGATATCAGATCTTTATAATAGTGCATTGTTATCAAGAACAGAATACATACACCCTTTATAGCACGTGTGTGGCTATTTAAAACCCATATTGTCCACTTTTGGAACACTTGCCATACCTTTCAGCAGTGTGTGTTTGGTGAACGTTCACAAACTAGTACATTGACAGTAGCCTTGTAGGGGTTATCTATACACAATTTTGGTCATGGCTAGAGATGAGCGAGTATATTCATCTTATGCCTGTTCGAGTATTAGAGTACTCGGAAGGGCTCGTTGCTCGGACGAGTATTTCCCCTGCTTGAGATCGAGCATTTAATTAAGAAAAGACAGTGAAGAACAGTGAAGAATACAATTAAAACAGCGAACACAGCGAACACAGGATCATTTAAGTGAAGAACACAGTGAAAGAACACAGTGAAGAACAGATTGCAGATGTTCCGAACATCTGCTCACTTAGCCGAAGACAGGAGCACCGATGCTGGATCAGGATCGGAGCGGGGCTGGTGCGGGCATGGAGGATCGGCGCGGGGCTGGTGTGGGCATGGAGGATCGGAGCCGGCATGGAGAATCGGAGCGGGGCTGGTGCGGGCATGGAGGATCGGAGCATGGTTCGGAGCATGGTGCGGGCATGGAGGATCGGAGCGGGGCTGGTGCGGGCATGGAGGATCGGAGCGGGGCTGGAGCGGGCATGGAGGATCGGAGCGGGGGCTGAAGTGGAGGCTGGAGCGGAGCGGGCTGGAGCAGGACCAACAGCACAGAAAGAACACAGTGAAGAACACACTGCAGATGTTCCGAACATCTGCTAACTTATTGGAAGATGCGCGCCGAACAGTGTTCTTCACAATAGTATATGAAGAACATTATGTGTGAAGAACACATTGCAGATGTATGGAAACATCTGCAATGTGTTCTTCACACACGCGTGTCTTCGGATAAGACACAGATCTGGCCAAGGTTAAAAAAAAAATTCTGTATCATTCAAGGTTCCGAAGAGCACAGTGGCCTTCAAAATACATAAACAGAAGAAGCCAGACTTCTTTAGGTGTTTTTTCTGGGTAGTTCAGAATGTCAGCAGAATGTTATTCCCCAGGTATTCTTAGGATTTGCATGGATTCGGTTGCAGGATTTTTACGTAGCACGCATAAATGCCATATACTAAGGGGACACCTTAGAATTAGGGGTCTGCTGGGGTTATCCTGAGGAAAAAAAAAAAAAAAACAGAAAATGAGTGTTGCACTCCCAATGCAGAGGGAAGCTAGAACCCCATGAGACGAGATATGCACCAGGGGATACAGGTCAGAGTGGTTGTCCATGATCAATGGTTCTGTGCACCGCTGGGATGTCAGCTCAGTATAGTGACACAAGGCTCATCCTTGGAAATCTGGCAAATGCACGGAGCGTTTATTTCAAACCAAACTTATTTGTGGGCAACCTGCCTAACACCGGGGTAGATACATACTTTATACCCACCCCTTATTTGCCGTAACAGTGAATGCATGTATATTTTTCGGGATACATACATGTCATTAGCCTGACATAATAAAAATCTCTATATCTTGTATATCTCTCCAAGACTGATGGAAATTACATCCTGCCACCGCAGCTATCACCTATGTGAAAGTGTCTACCCCCCCCAGCTATATGGACGTTAATAACGCTGCATCCCCATGGACCTCCATGAATTAACCCCTGTCTTTTTTTTTCTCGGCATGAATGAGGGTTGTTAACCAGCAGCGCGGCCACTCTCACACACGCAGAGGCCATGCTGTGAGATGGCCTGTTCTTAGAGTAATTGTTATTTTGATTTCCAAGAATTTCTGTCCGAATGTACAATTCTGAACACAAATTCATGTAAATTGATTTTCTCATAATGTGTGTTTTTTGTAGTTAATCTTTAGAATACAATTTCACTCCCTTTCACTGCTGACTTCCCTACTGGCTTCTCTTGTACTTTTTAAGACTCTGCCTGTATAATTACCTCCATAATTGCAGACATTAGAATTTTTTTCTATCATGTCTCTGCAGACAGTGCTCATTTTATACAATCTCATGGATGTTAGAAACACTTTGCTGGAAAATACTCAATAACCAAAAAGGCAAAGGCTATGCACTAAAGTCAAATTTAAAAATGTAAAAAAAAAAAGCTTTAATACAAGCTCAATAAGTATTTTCAGGGCTAAAATTCATAACAACAAATAAACAAATTAATCATAATAACAAACAACAGTACAATAGGTCCTCTCTATCAAACTGGTGAGGGTCCAACACCCGGCTCCCCCACGACTCACTGCAGCTTAGCTTCCATTAAAACAAATTCAACCTGATCTGCAGTAACCAGGTCTGACCACTAAGCAGAGGATGGAGCTGTCTGCTTCCTGTTTCATACTCTGTGTATCAGCTGCTTTGTTGGGGGTGCTGGGTGTTAAACCCTCTATTCTATGGATTTGTTGTTTTAAGGGATTTCAAAGCCTAAAAATATTCATTTTTTTAAAATTGTTAGCTAAAAGGGGATATACAGGCGGTCCCCTACTTAAGAACACTCGACTTACATACGACCCCTAGTTACAAACAGACCTCTGGATATTGGTAATTTATTGTACTTTAGTCCTAGGCTACAATAATCAGCTATAACAGGTATCACAGGCGTCTGTAATGAAGCTTTAGTGTTATTCCTGATTCTTATGACAACCCAACATTTTTAAAATCCAATTGTCACAGAGACCAAAAAAGTTCTGGCTGGGATTACAATGATAAAATATACAGTTCCAACTTGCATACAAATTCAACTTAAGAACAAACCTACAGACCCTATCTTGTATGTAACCCGGGGACTGCCTGTACTTACAAAAATATAGAAGAGGTGGATTTTTCATACAGAAGGAAACTGATACACAAAATTTTAACTAATGATCGTCAATTTATTTTTGGTTAGAATTCAGAAATGTACTATTCGGTCTGTTTGTCTAACTGTTAATATTAATACTGTGATGTTTTTGAAGCATTTGTGTTCTTCTACTCAACTTAAACACATTACTTTAGGCTCCCCACCAAAACAAAAAAAAAATAAGACCAAGTACACGTGGTCTGTTCTGTTATAGATGAAGGTAATAACATATGCCATAAAATATGATTCCATAACATTTGCAGCTTTTGTTCAGCATATTACATACATACATCTTATTTAAAGGGGCCGTATCAAGTTTTCAAGTTATCGATGAGGGTCTGATTGCTGAGACCCCCACGATCATGAGAAAGGGAACACCACGGTTCAACGTTTTTGCTAATGGGCGGAGCCGCAGGACACCCATCCAATAGTATGGGAGTGTTGGAAATTGTACAGAGTTTGGATGGATAAGATTGTTAGGAGTTAGGATAGAAGCCTTAAACCTAAAAGCAAAGAGTAAAGTATATAGCCGTTATTCACGCTGCAATATATGACCACTTCAATATTGGAGTACTTCCCCAGGAGAAACAGTTCAGCCATATTTTGTACATACAAGTTTAATGTTTATAAGAGATATCTCCTGGGTGCGCATAGGTGAGCCGGATAGGGAACTGTAGCCTGTATCAGGGAGTTCCCCCATAACCAGCCACCATTGTCTCTGGTGATTGGGTATTGATATACGAGGGAAGTTCAATAAGTACCTGTGTTAAAAATGAAGACGACATTTTTTTTTTTTTTTTAAAGTATTTTTTTTTCAACATAGTCCCCTTTTAGAAATATGCACTTCACCCAACATTCCTGCCATTTTTTTAACCCCTCCAAAAAATAGGATTTGTCGAACTCTCCAAAATACACCTCTGTCTCGGCGATGACTTCCTCGTTTGAGTTAAAAAATGTTTTATTCGGGTGCAGCAGCAATTAATAAAGCAATTCATGCAGTTTGGCGGCGACAACTCTGGATGAATGTGCTGGTGCGTTATCGTGGTGAAACAGCACATTCTTTTTTGCCAAATGTGGCCGGGTCTCCTTCAATTTTTTGTCGAAGTTGCCCAATAACTCCCTGTAGTATTGTCCAGTGATCGTTCTTCCTTTTTTTAAAAAATCCATAAGGAGGATGCATCCCAAAAAATTCGTTGCCATGAACTTCCCGGCTGATGGGAACGTCTTCTCCTTCTTTGGAGCACATTCACCAGGAGAAATCTATTGTTTTGATTGTTGTTTGATTGTTGAGGAGGAAAATCCAGATATACTGCCATACTGTAGTATGGCAGTATATGATAGGATCGTACAGACAACCTAGGGTTAAAGTACCCTAGGGAGTCTGAAAAATAGTAAAAATAAAAAAAGTTAATAAAAAACAAATTATAATAAAAAAACCTAAAAAAATTCAAATCACCCCCAAAATATGATAACTTTTTTTCAATGCGTTTAATCCTGTAACGGAAAATAGCGCCCAAAGTCGAAAATGGCACTTTTTTGCCATTTTGAAAAATAAAAAAAAATGGATAAAAAGTGATCAAAAGGTCGTACAGTCCTAAAAATGATATCATTAAAAAATATTTTGCAAAAAATGACACCATCCACAGCTCCGTACAACAAAGTATAAAAAAGTTATTAGCGCCAGAAGATGGCAAAATAAAAAAAATAATTTGTGTACAGGAGGTTTTAATTTTTGTAAATGTATGAAAACATAAAACCCATACAAATTTGGTATCCCCTTAATCGTACCAACCCAAAGAATAAAGTAGACATGTCATTTGGGGTGCTCAGTGAAAGACGTAATATCCAAGCCCACAAAAAATGGCGCAAATGCATTTTTTCACCATTTTCACTGCATTTGGAATTTTTTTCACGCTTCCGAGTACATGACATGGAATATTTAATACCATCACTATGAAGTGCAATTTGTTACGCAGAAAACAACCCATCACACAGCTCTTTACAAGTAAAAATAAAAAAGTTATAGATTTTTGAAGGTGGGGAGTGAAAAATGGAAATGAAAAAACAGGAAAGGGCCCGGTCCTTAACCGGTTAAATTGCTCCAAACACTGCTTCAAAGTTAACAGCCGCAACCGGTTGTTGTCCACCGGGAGCAATCGCGGCACCCATCAGGCCGACAATTTTTTCATTGCCATATTATCATGTAAAATATTAATTGCCGTGCCGGTCAACACACCTACGACCTCTGCTACTTTGAACACTTTCGTTCGTCGATCAGCGAGTATCATGTCATTGACTTTTTGAATGATTTCCTCGGGAACCACGTCTGCCGGGCGTCCTGGCCGCTCCTCATCAAAAACGGATGTTCACCCAAATTTAAATTATGAACCAATATCTAACTGTGGTCATAGAGGGTGTCCCCATAAACAGCATCCAACTTTGCTTTTATCTCCTCACATTTTTTCCATCCAAAAACAAAAAGCGAATTACCAAACGATACTGTTCTTTTTCCATCTTAGCGAAAATCATGAAACACGTCTTACTCAAATGGCTGCCAACACCAAACTAACCCATCAATCAGTCTGCAATTTGTTTTGCCTTGGTTTGATAGATGGCAGCACATGATGATAACACCATCAGGAATGCCCTCTGTCGTCAAACATGGGTACTTATTGAACCGCTCTTGTACCAATTGGGGAAGATAAGAGAAACCTGGAACAGGAGTTTGGTCTAGAGCAAACCTTACTCCATAAATGAGAAGAGTGCAGTAACTGGGCGGAGACCCTCGTGTAACAATGTAGGATAACGGAGTAGTAAGTAGGTTGGACTTTCACCTTAGGTCCGAATTGAAGCGGCATATTGACTATCAGTAGCCCGACTCATTGGAACGGGTGGTTATACTGTACTGACCTAAGGATGAGCCCAAGAGGAATAGCAGTGATCCCACGAGGGAAACAGAGTTCTCAAGCGGCGCCAAGTCACAACCAGTAAGACAAGTTATCTGTTTACTGACAAAGACATGCTACACTTTTCGGTTCTGTACCGGAACCTTCTTCAGGCACACATATATATGATCCCTCATGAGATCACCACTATTTTGGGAGGGGAGTTTTTCCTGAAATAAGTTAAAGTTAAGATCCTAAGTAAAGTAAAGTCTCTGTCTAGCTCATTATGTCCTTCAGTATGGCTACGATTTAGTAGGTTTCTTTGTATATGTGGTAACGTGACAGTATAATTTATTATAGTATAGATGCCTCTAAAGCTGAAGCTGCATAACAAGACGGTAATTACAGTAACAATGTTTATTGCTAAAAATTCTGGTGAATACACTTCTCCTCTGAGCCTGCAGATATGACAGCAGGGTAACCCAATTCTACGAATGCAAGGAGCAACCAATGATCCATGTCACTCTCACTGGGAGTCACTCCTGTCCTCAGACTGGTAGAAGATGCTTTCACATCAGCAGCTGTCAGCAGAGGAATACCTCAGGGAGTAGACCGCAGCCTATGATGGGTAGTAACAGACCGGGGAGGAGGATTGTCTTACACACAGCAATGTCCATATAGAAAATACAATATACTTCTGTCTAGGATCTTTGTACGGTGGAAGATGTACTAGCTGCAGGGATGTAGAGGAAATATCATGGCCGCTATACAGACAGCACAGGACTGCCTCCTCTATGTATCACTAAACAAGGATTATACATAGAGGTGTCATAACATGGAAGTGATAAACTGCAATATCCTTGTGGAAATAAGTAATAGAGATGAGAAAAGTGACTGACAACACATGGACTAATAGTCAAAATGATGGGTTGTTAATAGCAAGACTATACAAAAATACCCTAATATTTCATGATCCACAAGTGTTCTAGTATAACACCCCTGTAAACTGGAGGGCACCTGAGTGCTCCAAATGCAGCTACAATCCTTGAATATACATGAATATCTCTACAGTTCTGCTGCTACTAACACAAACAAAGATGAGATTACTCAGATCTCCACTATCCACTATTTATGGTCAAAATTGCAGACAGATTCTGATAATAAATGGGCCCCTAAGACTCTCAAAAGGAAATGATAGGTAATAAGCTACATATCTAGCGCAAGAACTACGCTATTCTGAGAATATTAGAGATTAGTTCGGGATCACGGCACAAACAAGCATTCATCTTAGACAAAACCTTTAGAAACTCCAAGTGACAATAATCGCCCGGAGCTAAATTACAGCCTGGAACACGGAGAATCGAAAGCTAATTGTCAAAGCCAGGCTGTAATCACCTCTAATAAATTGGTCTGGGCAGAAGTTAAAGAATGTGGTTTGGCAAAGATGTGGAGATGAAGTGTGTGACTGAGCGAGTCACGTCCATACAATGATGGTGTGTACGTCAGTCCTGAGAGCACCTGATACAACATGGCAGGGAGGACTGTGGTACACCTGCACAGACATGGGAGAACCTCGGCCCACGCGGCTTCTGGGTATTCTACCATAGGAAGAGAGGTGAAGAGATACTTCTATGTTCTTCAATCCTCTGTGGAACCTTCTCAGAATGTGGACGGCGGCTACTAGCACAATCTAATAATGTCACCTTTACTAGGAAAGTCACAGAGGAAGCTGAAGCAACACAACAACTAAACCACCGAGCAGACAATACAACTATTTTACATACGGTATTTTTTTTCCCAAAAACTGCATTTTCTTCTCGTACCCTGCAGATGGATTTCCATGAAGTGTTTAATCGGGTTATACTGCTGCCTGTCATCGTTCGTGACAAGTGATTATTGGTGCTTCTGGCCCAGCTATAATATCTAAAGTGCACCCATACCTGTGTGTAAATTTGGGTTTTACTAGTTGAGATTTGTCCCTGTTCGGGCTTCCCAGGGGGCGTGTTCAGTGGTATTCTCTCAGAAACCATGGATTGCGCTCTCTCATGCTGCTGGTAAAATCAGTCAGTATACATTCTGTAGGGGACCATTGTGGAGACAAACCTATGGCACGGGTGCCAGAGGCGGCACTCAGAGCCCTCTCTGTGGGCACCCAGGCCATTGCCCCAGCACAGAGCTGACCACACAGGACTCATGGCGTCCTCCTGCAGTCCCAGTCACAACACATTCTTGGTTACTTGAGACTTTAGGATGAACGAGGAGATGTGTGCAGGATTGGTTATCATTAACCGTCCCCACCCGAGTCTTCATGTCATCCTGGACGGATGCAACAATGATAATCTAAATTTCCCCTCCTCCTTTCAATGTGCTGGCCTCATCAGTGCACCTCAGCACGATTCAAAGCTGAGGCAGAGCAGTTAATATAAGATATTGCTTACATTGCTATGTTGTTACTTCACGATAAATCAGAGGGTTTTGATTGTAGTTCAATGTCTAAAATGTTCGCCATCACTGCTATAGGGGATGAATACCGCTGTATGACATCCATCCCAGCCCTCTTTGAGTGTATATTTACCACAGACAGTAAAAACATGTGGGGAATGTAGCCTAAAGGGGATCACAGCCCTGGACCCTCACTATTCCGTGTTTTGTATTTCTGATAAAAGGGTTGTCAAGGTATATAAAATATTTTATATATGACTGAGGCTTTGAAAATAATAAAGAGCTTATACTCCTCTATCTCCCCACTCCCGTTCACTCATGGCACCGCCCGTCACTGCCGAGGTCATCAGTGCCATCCCGACCACAGTCATGCACCTGCTACAGCAGTGGTCTCAGGCTGTAGTACACTACAAAATATAATATATACTCCGATTAAGTAGCGGAAGTTGGTCACGGATGCTTCCTATTCTGTCAAGGAAGGCACATCTGTAATAAGTGACCAGGTATATGCCATGTCACAATAGATAATGGGGCTCATTTACTTACCCGGTCCTGTCGTGATCCAGGGCGCGTTCTCAGTGGAGGATTCAAGTCTTCCGGCGACTCACTAAGGTCCTGCGCCCGATGTCCACCAGGACGTCCTGCGCTGAATTCCATCGGAGTTCACTGAAGTTCACCGTCCTACGCTGGGTGCATGTAAGCGCGTGTCAAGTGACACTTTTTTTTTTTTAATGCGGCGGTATTCCCGAATCAGTCGGGTTTTCTTACGGCCACGTCCCCTCGATTTCCATCTGTGGAATAGCCTGCCTCAGGTGCTCTCAGCAGAGACAGCAGAGAGCTTCAAGAAGGGTCTAGATGCCTTATTACACCTAAATAACATTGATGGTTATGTTATATAGAGTTTTTTCCCATAAGTCTCTTCCTCATCCAATCCCTTCCCTTCCTTGGTTGAACTCGATGGACATGTGTCTTTTTTCAACCGTGTAAACTATGATACTATAAGCTATGATGATACTTTTAACTACAGTCAACATATGAAACATATGTTGTCTCCTCAGGTCGGCATGATTTACTGCTGTGTGGCTACAAAGTGTGACATCAGCCTAAGGCCTCATTCACACGTCCATGTACTCACCCAGCCCGGATTCAGGTAAAGCTCACGACCAGAAAGGAAGGGGGTGAGCACCCTTCACCTCTGCCCTCTACATTGAAAGCCGAGCACCCACAAGTTTGTGGCCGGCCAACTCAGTCATGGTTTGGTGCCCGGGTGCTATAGACCTCTTTGGGGGATGTGATGTTGCCGCATTTTGTGTAACCAGATCATGGCTCACAATTACGGCCGTGTGAATGGGGCCTTAGGGTGGTTAATAGGTGCTCAAGCCCATGATCATTGACTGTGTAGAGTTGTATGTCATAGGGCGACCACACAGTTGGGAATGGGATTCCTTTCATCATATTGATATACGATGCAAGGAGTCCTCTCTTACAGATGACTACACAGCAAAGTTAATTTTTATTTTCACCTTTTTATTGTGTTTTTTGCTAACATTTACAAAAAAAAAAATAAAAGAAAAGCTACAAAAGCACTTTTAAAGTGCTCCACTATTCCAGCTTCCATATAAATTTTGGCTGAGCAGAAGGGGATCCAGATTTAACCCCTATCCTATTTTACGGCCACTTATTCCACGTCCAGAATGACCTTAGTATTTTTACGACTAGAGATTGTTTGGTTGTAATTTGGCCATGGCGTTGCCAAAGTTAATTAAAGGTAAAGTCAAGGGTAGATCTTGCAAGGAGGATGAAAAATTTGCTGTATTATCCGAGGGAATATCTCATTACTTGCCATCTTATGGGACATCAGTCACAAAGCGAGGACGGCACCGGGCTGCCTGTACCGGCGCCGTCATTAGGTGGATTCTTATTACTAGATTATGTATTTATGCCGCACACAAGGTTGAAAGATCAGGCTCTAATGCTTTTTCTTACAAATTTGGTAAAAACTAACATTCACAGGTTTCCGTCTCAAACAATTATATTAACAAGACCACTGGGTTTACTTGTGCTGTAGTGTTGTGATTGTAATTGGCTGCCTGCAGGTAAATGCCTCAAGTTTTGTTAAGGAAAACTGACTGCTGCCAAGAAGAATTTCGTGAAGCCTTTGTACAAGGAAACAAAGCAGATGTCCTTTATACCAAACAGTTAAGAAATGGGAAAGATAAGAAAAAAGAAAAAAAAGAAGAGCAATCGTCCAGGTTGTGAACCGCATCCACCGCACATCCATTGCCTAACAGCTACATCAAATACTAAGACGTCTTCACACAATCCTAGCTCCTTACAAGGGAAATCTGTGTAGTTACACGTAAAAATCCAAATCCTGGCAATGTAGAGAGACAATAATATCACTTGTTATCTGCACAGGTCATGGACCATGGAGACAACATGGTGCCTGCACGATAAGAAGATTATCAATACACCATTTAATCCCATGAAATGTTCTACTTAAATAAACAACAGGAAGTTACATTTCTTAAAGGGGTTGTCCAGGATTTTTTTTAAAATATGGACCCCAGGGGGTAAAAAAATAACATATGAAAACAACCTATTCTCCCCACAACCCCTTTGATGCACCGGGCACCTGTTATCGCCTCTGTTGCTACGTGGTGACACCAGCTACAGCCTAATATCTGGCAGAAGGAGGATTTTCACTGTCCTTTTGCATCTGCCCTCAGACTTTTACTATAGAGGGGGCAGATTAGACAAGTTGGATCATGATAATGATAAGAACTAATGCCGGCTGCAGACAAATGTGTTCTGACCTGTATGCGTATTCAATCCCTTGGACTATACACATTTCACAGCAAGGGAGTCCTCACATTATACAGAAATATGATGCAAGGACTCCCTGTCTGCTGGTCGAGCCGCACTGCTAGTACTGCTGCAGTCTGGTCGGCAGACCGAGAGTCCTTTCATCATATTTCACTACGATACATGGACTCCAATCCAATGCAATGAGTTCAGTCCATCATACGGGTCTGTTTCCATCTTTAGCCGACCTAATGGAACGTTAAGCATGGATATGTCGGACTTAGGACAACATCTTTTAAATGTGTTAAAATGTAATTTTTTTTTTTTTTAGTAAATTAGCAGGAAAGCTTTGTTTCAATGAATTAAACAGGTGTACAATGACTTTTAGGTTCAGATGTAGCTTAATGATAGATCTCTGACTTGAGTAACTCCTAGGTATCCAGCCCTAAATGTAATGGGAACAGGAGTGGGTTATTAGCCAGTCACAGGGAACCAACCTTCCCATTCAATGTGAACATCCCTGAAAAGTGTCATCTCCACCCGGGCCACAGTCTTTACAGAGATAGAAACTTAATGACTGGTTGTAATAGAAGAAGATACAGCACATGTATGAGATGGAACATGTACTTTTCTATACATCTCACTTACTAAAGGACTCGATAATTTAGATGTCTAAGCTCCTAATACTAAGTATGTTAAATTTCATGGCTCCCCATTCACTTCTCCCCTGGATTATCATCATGGCTACTGCTGCATCATTACATCTAAATGTACTGATATTTCTTTACATCATTTCTAATACATACTTATGGTCTATGGGGCCGGCTCTGCTTTTCTTCTATAATTAGAGTTCACTGAGACGATTCTCATAGACAACATATTTTTGTGGGACTTTGCTGTAGGAGATTGATATCTACCTTATTACCTCAACCTGTCACCAGGGGCCTCATTTTCACTAAAGACAGGTTGTAGAAGCCCATCACTGCTGCAGTGCAAATATGTATTTCTGCATTATCTAAACAATTGCATTAAAATATAAGTGTGTGTTATAACTTACCTTGCATCCTGACAGAATCATCTGTGTAGTCACAGGGGTTTGGCTTTGGTTTGGATGCATTTCAAAAAACAACACGTGACTTGTCTGTACTGTAGGCTGCCTCCATCTTTGTGCTCCTGTACAGCTCCTCCTCCTCCGACTGATGTCGGATCACCAGGCTGTGACCTCTGTGTAGGTGGAGGAGGGAGGAGCTGTACAGGAGCACAAAAGTGGGGGCCAAGATCTGAGGAGTGAGTAACACAGACAAGTCACATTGTTTGAAATGCATCCAAACCAAAGCCCAACCCCTGTGACTACCCTAGGATTTTGTCAGGGTGCAAGGTAAGTTATAACATACAATTTTAATTGTAATGCAAATGCTTAGAATAGGCAAAGAGGCATTTTTGCACTGCAGCAGTGATGGGCTTCTGCAACCTGTCTTTAGTGAAAATTTGGTCCCTGGTGACAGGACTTTTTTTTTTAATTATAACTCCATATCCCACAATCACGAATATGCAAATTGAGTGCCTCAGGGAACCTAGTGTATGCGCTGGGGTGATGAAGCTTGAGGATCCCAGGATAATTTGTATAACTTTTATATCAAAAATTGATATCAAAAATTTATTTATTGTGCATTTGAATAATTTCACTGCTTGTTTTATTGTTTCTTTAACATGATCTGGCTCCCTGCCAGCAGTGTGTGGTGAGTCCCAAGGATGGGGGGGGGGAATAATTCAAATGAGAATGGCTTGCGTCAGTCAGCTGATATAAGGAGGGGTTGGAGTAGGCTGAGGGAAGAAGAAAACAAAGAGTGAGGAGGAGGGGAGGAATTAAGGAGAAGACAACTTGTGGCATTTGAACTGCCCCCCATTGCTGACAGGCAGTCAAGTAATGTTAAAAAAGCGATTTAAAAACAGTGGGAGAGGCTACTGGAACCTGTCATCATGTAAAAATGACCTTCCTGATGACAGGTTCCCTTACTCCTTCTGGACCACCTTATTTATGGGTTTTAGGCTTCCTACAGAAAAATGTTCAGAATCTTTGCCGTGAATAATATCGGGCGTCAGATCTGAACCATTAAAAGATACAGCATTTGGATGAGTGCGTCTGCCCTTAAGCTCAATGATATTTAACATTTTTGATAATTGCCATCCCTAGATCTTGTTTTTTGGTTTTTTTTTGGTGCAGTGATATTAGGGGTTGTTTTTTGTAAAGACGCTTTCTGTAAGGGAACAAGAGGGTGTGGATTTTTAAATAATCTGCGGGGGCTAAGGTTTCAGAAAGGTGTATAGGAATGGAATTTAGGCCAATGTCCAGCTACTATCATACATCAATTATAGTAATGACAGGAGAATATGTCACATATTGTTAGGACAATATATACAGTCTACCTATATATTTTGGTAGACTAGACAGAACGAAAAAAAATAAAGATTCCTCCCATAGGACCATATAAAAGAGAACAAAATGCCAGGAATTTTATGTACTGTAAAAAAGTATAAAGTCAACAAAAGACAAACAATAAACTGCACCATAATGAAATGCCCTATGACCCAGAACAGACCTTGCTGCAGGTACACATAAACCAGAGGGGAGACATCGCCAATTACGGCTATAGTCACAGAACATCATGGTTTCTGCAGCTGCTGAACATCCAACACTTTGCTGTTGTCTCATTATTGAAAAATAAAGGGCGCTCTTTACTTCTCCGCTTGATATCGCACCTTTTCTTTGAGGCAATAATAAAAAAAAAACACATTGCAGCCGCAAAGGTAATTCAAGGGATCAGACTCCTGCCGGAGAAACGGATGAATGACGGGCCAAGATTTTCTGTAGAAGACTAGAGATTGCATGTCAGCTTCCCATTGCAAGGATGTAATGACCTAAAATTCGGAGAGATTAGAGCGGCGACTGTTTTTGCGAACACATTTCCACTTTGTGTCATTTCCTCTAAAAATGTAAAAAGAAAATTCTTGAAGCTTCTAAATCTTTCTGCCAGAACTATTTTTTTTCCCATTCAGCTTAACTATAGTGATTGAAGTAAAAGAAGAAAAAAAAAAAAAAAATTGAGAAATTTGGGATAAGGAGGACGGAATATATGAATATCAATGTAAAAGCAGCAAAGTGAGTTGCGTTTATTGGTACTCATAGAATAAAATAATCCTGCGCCTGAGACAAAACTAATCAATGTGGGTTGTTATATTGTTTTATGCTCTCAATTTATCCACATTTATTGCACTTTGTGTAGAGCGGGGCGATTGGCGATGACAGTGGAACGGTAATTTGGATTTATAAAGGATCTTGTAAACGTATGAATGTATTCCCATCAAATATGGCTTCTGCGTCACTGCTCTAATGCTCCCAGAGATATTAGTTTGAATAATAAGATTCATATAATATATTGGACGCCTTGTTGCCATTCAAAAATGTAAAGACGTGGCAGAGGTTGCATTGGGAATGGTAATATATCTGCATAGATCCCATTTATATGGATATTTATTGCTGCGCAGATGATTAGGGAAGGGTAAGGAAGAGGGGGCTGGTTTTATTCAGGCTGATTTGTCACTTCTATATTTAACAAAACATACGGTATCTGACGACAATTGGCATGACATTACAGTGCGTTACAGCCAATGTATAGAAAAGAAATGAAGGGAATTGCTTTAATGATTTTTGGAGCGGGTACAAATTACGGCCCTCTGGTCCCATAAGCGCAGCAGAGCCATAGGCAGGAGACTGTACCGCACCATATGGAGTTCCTACGGTCTCGTACTATGTGCTGGTGCTTTGTGCTCCAATACAGGAGATATACACCCCAGGTGTCAGGGTCTGTGGTGGTGGGCCCACCGAACCACCGCAAGCGATGACGTAGCCGTCACCTGGGAGCGGAGTCAAAGTGGCACCAGAGCCCACCGCAAAGCGGGTAAGACTTGCTGCCGCGGGATACCACCAAAGCGAGGTACAGAAATGGCAGGCAGAATCAGAGTCGTAGTCAGGCAGAAAGTCACCACAGGCGGCACAGGCTCAGAGTCAGGGATGTAGCAGGAGGTCAAAACAGGCGGCAGAGAATCAAGGTCAGGAAACGAAGCAAGAGTCACAACGTATAGATAACAATAGTCTCAATATAACGCTTTCTCTTAGGCAACAGGGCACAAAGATCTGGCAGGGGTCACAGGAAGAGGCAGGCAATATATCAGGGCAGCGATCAGCCACCACAAATTAGCGGCACTGGCCCTTAAAATTTCACAGAGCTGGCGCGCAACCGCCCTAGGACCACAGGAGTTGTTGCTGGAGCGCAGACAGGTAAGAATTGTTGTGGCTGCTGTGCTGGGGTGCTACACGGGAAAACACGGGTGCCCTTGCAACCGGAGACGTGGGTTGCAGGAGCACACATGACACTAGAAGAGATTCTTTTAATGGAGATGAGTTTCCCTTTCTATGGCATGTAATGGTGTATGGCAAATTTTATACAGATTAAGGGTCATGATAAGTCTGGGAAATGGACATGATGGACATGAGTCTTTTTTCAACTGTATAAACTAACTAAACTAAATTACATGCAGTAATCACAGAGATAGTACTACCCGGACTGCCCATAGCCATCTAGGCCCTTTTATTGACCTAAAACGAGCGTAATGTAGAATAAAAATGAAAGGTGAATGGAAGGTCTCCCTTTTCCTTTCCATTTCCCATAAACATCACTAGAAAAATGATTCTTTTATGATTACATTATTTATAGACAAAAAACATGACACATTTCTGTCGGACTTTTCATTTTAAATGTGGGCGAGGTCCGACTGTGCACCGTAACATCCCTTTCAGTGACAACATTTTTGTCACATAAAGAATAGTGCAGCCGCGACACAAAAGGGTCACTTATGTGGCGCTGACACTTTTTAAATACACGTGCAAGCAGTTTTCACATAAAAGAAGGTCCAAAGTTCAACAGAAAACTGGCGCAAGGACTAAATGTGCCCCATGGGCTGCAGAATTTATTTCCTGCTACTTATTAACACAATTGGGAACAGAAGCTGCTAAACATTGGTGTCAATACAACATTACTCTTTACATCCCTTCATTAAAAATAATTACCTTCTCTGACCATTTCTGCTGAATTCTGTCTTGCTAGAGAGATAGACATGATTACAAGCTCTATGGAAAGAGGAGGGGGGGGAAGGAGTCAGAGCACCTTAGCATCCACCCAGTTGTTTTGAGAGCACATAACAGGTACAGAGAAGAGAACAGTATATAAAAATCTTTGCAGCCTAAAAGGGTCGTCCAGGCAAACCTCTGCACAATAGTATTGAAAGTGGCACACTCAGAGTAGGATTAACAAATAGAATTTAATATAAGTGCAACACCCACGCCGATGCAAGGCAGAGGGGTTGTTGCGAATATGTCCCACCATGTAGCTTGCAGCCTGTGTAGGGTCTGATCAACCCCACAGCATGTCACTACATAACACAGATGAACACTGCAGCGGTAGAGTCTGCCTGGTAAGGCAGGAGTTAAGTGAAGAATGTGATGTAATATGTGTTAACCAATAACATGTATTCATACTTTGTTTCTGTGAGCTGAGATGTAATTGGAGGAGTAATCACCACCTGACCAGTGGGAGTAATAAAACCCCTGGCCAGGAAACTTCTAGAGTTCAGTTAGCTGAGACAAGCTCAGTCAGACCGACCAGATCAGACTCTGAAGAGTCAGTGCAGCTCAGCTCCCTGCCTGAGTGTAGTGAGTTAGTCAGTGAGGAAAGGGGTATCATCCTACTTACAAGGGTGATATCTGAAGCAACCCAGGACAAGCTGAAGCATCCTACTAGGACACAGCTACCTCCTAGCCTGCCATTGCATCCAGGCTGATGATGTACATCATGTGGCTCCCTCCCACTGCATCTCCAGCACTCTACCATTTGTCAAGGCACGTTGCTACTGTTCCTGTCGGTTCCAATAAAGAACTGTAAGTTATTTTTGTTCAACGTCTGCCTCCGTCTGGTCCCTGCTACTACGGCTGTCACCATCACGGACACCCTGTCCACCACACAGAGACTCATACTCTAGACACCAAAGGGTTGCCCCAGGGAGATCCGCTATAGCAGTCTCTCCCTCATCATTTCTTGCCAACACCACCCTGCTGGAGACCTGCCAGGCTGTAGAACAGCCCTCCGGTTCCCCATACCAAGCACCGTGACACTAGCGTGCCTAGGCCTCAACCGCCAGCCACTCAGGTACTGCGGGCCCCGGCTGACTCCAGGCCCCGAGAAAAGGCTAGGCCCCGGTGGGGGATGTTGCATAAGTCTAAAAACACAACGCGTTTCGGGGTTAGGGAAACCACTTTAACAAGTGAACAGAGACCATAACGGAGAGACGAATCAGAGGCTCCGATCTCTTGGGCTTTTTGTTGTGCCTATTTTACCACTACACCATACGGTAAGCTTAATATTCACTACAATCCCAACTCTATCTCTAAAGGTGAGACACTATTAGTGCTTTCTTTCCATGTTCACTTTTGCCATACTTTTTCACAACCTCTGCACAATGGTAGCCACTCCTGTGCATCCAATTGCCCTTGATCGTTGTAAAAAAGCTTCAAGCTATTTTTTTCAGGTTTTAAATAATGTGATGAAGCATACAATAGTACATCTTAGCAATATGAGCTGTGATAATAAAAAAATAACACATGTGCTTCATTCAATGTCAATCATTTAGATTTTACTGAATTGTGGACACTTATTTGGCCGGTGGTTTGGTCAGGAACCAAACACACAAAAAGTATTTTATATAACCCCACATGGCACCTTATACAAAAATATTTTTCTCTCTCAAATTTATTCAAAAAATAAATATTCAGCATCTCCACTTCTAACTCTTCTACTTCAGAGGATGTGCTGCACCACATCTCCATCGGTCCCAGTTTGCCTCTTTCTTTATCATTAATGTACTGTATTATCCAATAATGCCCAAAGAGAGAAATCCTGGCATCATTTATAATGCAAATTACCAGCGTGGACAATGATGCTCTCTCATTATCCACCGCCCCAGGCTCTTGGAAGTGTTTCTGGACTGAAACGCGCAGTGGGAAAGGAAGCAGCCTTGCTCGGACATGATCAGGCAGACTGCAGGGAGCTAGGAGAGCTTCAAGGACCCAGAGCGAGGCATGGGCTGGAACGGGTGAATCTGGCACCAACTTAATGATGAAATTCACTTTCTTGCCTTGCGTGCTTAGTGCCCGCAGATGACTATAAATACAATGTGAAAGCTTCTCGCTGTTCTAATCAGTCTCTACAATGACCACTTCATGGCGTCATTAGCAGCCGGAGATTGAAGTCGAGAAATAAATGTGTTAGAGATCCAATAATATCCACGATGAAGTCACTTTATCTGCAGTTAAAGGGAATGTCTTGTGTAGCGAGGTTTAATTATAAAAAAAAATAATAATATAAAAAGAAACAGTAGAGCATTTTAACCAGTTTACTGCAATTTTTGGTAATAATTTGAACAAAAAAAAAATCAGAAAAAACTTCAGATTTTTTAAAACTTGGCAGGGTTTACTTCTGCTTTAGAAACTGGCAAGTGACCAAAATGGTCCTTCTCACAAATAGATACAGGCGGTCCCCTACTTAAGGACTCCCGACTTACAGACGACCCCCAATTAAAGACAGACCCCTCTGCTCACTGGTGAAGCTCTCTGGATGCTTTAGTATAGTCCCAGGCTGCAATGATCAGCTGTAAGGTGTCTGTAATGAAGCTTTATTGATAATCATTGGTCCTATTACCGCAAAAATTTTTGAAACTCCAATAGTCACTGGGGCAATAAAAATTTTTTGTCTAGAACTACAATTATAAAATATACAGTTTCGACTTGCATACAGATTCAACTTAAGAACAAACCTATGGACCCTATCTCGTAAGTAACCCAGGGAATGCCTGTATTTGATTTCCTTTTTGGCACAGAAAAAAAGCCAAAATTTTGAATAAACTGGTGATCCCATAGATTCAAAGAGGCGCAGAGATTCGAGAAGCACAAACGTTTTCCCCCCTATAATTAAATTATGTTAGAAAATTAACATTTGTGCGATTTTCAAGTATATCAGTTCAGGCTCACTAGAGGTTAACCTACGCCATCTATTTTACCACCATGAATGTGCCATATATTTTAAGCCTTGTATTTCACACAGTGATTGCTTAATTGTCCACAAAAGTGTAATTTTCGGTATACGCGATAAATCTCCTTAGAGCTGACGGCACTGAGGTGAGGATGTCAGAGCCGTTACTGAAAATCCCGTCTGCTACGAGGTGGGGATGAGAGTCTTAGACAATCTAATGAGCGGCGGATGGGTCCTTAGAGAACTATTGTGAGAAGAGTAATGGAGATGATTGAATGTGCATGGCCTCCAATGCTATAAGTGGAAAGTAAATGGAAGCAGTTATGAGGCGCTGGCACATGAGGATGATGCTTACTTTTAGAACCGTTTATAATCCCTTTATTGAAGAAAAAAAACACTGTCAGCGAGGACATCAGTCTTTGACAGTCCTTCATGTGTCCCTCGCATTGATTTATCCCTTTATTTCTATTAGTCCCCTGCACACAACTAGGATTTGGGGAGGTGTGTTAGCCTATTTCTCTACAGCTAGAACAAACCCCATTCACTTCTATGGGGACATGCACACGGCCCCATGCATGAGCTGATTGCCAGAGCCACTATAGATAGGGCAGCTCATATTCCCGGGCAGTCTTACAATTATCATTGGGGCACACAATGCAAACAATGATCCAGAAGACTTGTTTATGCCCCATGTCGTACCTTAGAGAGATGCCAATTTCCAATCACATGCACATTTATTGCAACGTGTTTGCGTATTATTCCTACAATCCAGCCAGCAGATACGTGTGAGATTGGCGATGATGTCATCAAAGATTGAGGAGGATTTTCTAAAGCAAACTACCAAGCCTGATGAAGGACTATAGTACTGAAACCCTTCTACCCAGTTCACATCCCTGTTAGGTCTTCAGTTCTTTGCATCAGTTATTATGAGCCAAAGACAATGTCAATATTAGGACCCCATAACATTAAGAACTAATAGAGATGTGAATATCTTCAGTTATTGCCAGCAAAAAACCAGGTGTGGTGAAACACACAGAACCGGTGCAAGTCTTTCCAGCATCTACAGTACACAGAGGTATAATGGAAAGACTTGCACAGCTTCAGTGTGTTTCACCACACCTGGTTTCTGCTCTTAATAACTGAAGGAATTAACATTAAGAGCTAATGGAGATGTGAAGAGCTCCTAATATCCACCTTGTCTTTTAGAACCTGCATGTGATGGGTGATCACGTCAAGGATAACACAAAAAAATGAATGCAACATAAACAGAGATAGTCAATTTAGCAGAGTAGAAGATGATGACATCACAAGATAACTGCTATGAATATATATATCTCAGATTAAAATGTACTGGAATAAGTATATATATATATAGGTTGTTAATAGTGTAAATTACTCTATGATGAGGTCTTATAATTACTATTTATAAAAAGAGTCTAAGTATGTGATGATCAGTATGAATGTTATACAATAAATGCTATGGAAGTGGATGATGATGTCATAGATAACTACTGTGTGCGCCCATGATTTGTTCATCAAATTATTAAGTGATCAGATGATGATGTCATAGAGTGCAAACATGTTTCTTGGTTCTTTTCACACCAGTGAAGAGGTAAGGGCCGTTCCACACTTGCGAGTGTGATGCGATGAACTCGCACCACACTCACAACACATGCTGCTTGGAACGCACGGCCCGAACGCTGCACACCGGGACTGAACTGACATGCTGAGTTCAGTCTCGCGGAGCAGCGTTCGGACCGTGCAATCCGAGCAGCATGCGTTGCGAGTGTGATGCGAGTTCATCGCATCACACTCGCAAGTGTGGAACCGGCCTAAGAGTTCCTTGTATTATACTAGTACTGGCCGGTATCACTGTTCTGTCTTATCAGTAGAATAATTAAGAATCCCGTATGTGTAATTAGGACTTCATTATATTGAAAAGCCAATAAATATTGTGTACCTTTAAGTGTCCTAGGAAGTCGATAGCAGAACATGTAGATCAATGCAGACTTCATCAATTGTGCTCAGTACAGCGGGAGTAAGGTGCAAATCGAAAAAAGGATATACACAGGGTCCCCTACTTAAAGGACATCTACCAACAGGATGAAGGATTGTAAACCAAGCACACTGACATACTGGTGTGTGCCCCATCTGGCAGGATCTGCTTTTATTTAAGCTTCTTGTTCTCTTGCAAATGAGCCTGAGGCCACCAGGTTTCAATGAAATAGAGCCTGAAGTCCCTCAGGCTCATTTGCATAATTTTTAAAGCCCTTTATTCCTAAAAACAAGAGAATAAGAAGCTTAAAGAAAAGTGGGTTCTGTCAGAGGGGGCACACACCAGTATGTCGGTGTACTTGGTTTACAATCCTTCAATTACAGATGAACCCCGGTTACAGACGGACCTCTCTGACCACTAGTGAAGCTCTCTGGATGCTTTACTTTAGTCCCAGGTTGCAACGATAAGCTGTAAGGTGTCTGTAATGAAGCTTTATTGATAATCCTTGTTCCCATTACACCCAAAGAAATTTGAAAATCCAATTGTAACTGGGAAAAAAAAAATTTGTCTGGAGCTACAAGTATAAAATACAACAGTTCCAACTTACGTACAAATTTAACTTAAGAACAAACCTAAAGAAGCGACCCTGTTCGTATCCTGGGAACTGCCTGTATCTTGTTGTAAGGCAAAGAACATCTATAGCCAGAAACTGGATAAATGAATTACAAACCACATTGTTGAAATGAAAGTAATCATTGTTAAAATAAAACAAAAAATAAAAAAATATACATACTCACACATGCAAGTTACAATCACATATAAATACACTCATGTGCACACACAGCATATACACACACATACAAAGCCATATGCAACATACTCACATACAGTGTATACAGACACCATGTACACATCACAGATACTGCATATATACATCACACTATATATTATACAGGCGGTCCCCTACTTAAGGACACCCGACTTACAGACAACCCATAGTTACAGACGGACCCCTCTGCCCACTTTGACCTCTGGTGAAGCTCTCTGGATGCTTTACTATAGTCCCAGACTGCAATGATCAGCTGTAAGATGTCTGTAATGAAGCTTTATTAATAATCCTTGGTCCAATTACACCAAAAATTTTGAAACTCCAATTGTCACTGGGGCAAAAGAAAAAAAAATTGTCTAGAACTTCCATTATAAAATATACAGTTTCGACTTACATACAAATTCAACTTAAGAACAAACCTCCAGACCCTATCTTGTATGTAACCCGGGGACTGCCTGTATACATATTATGCTGGGCATGTACAGTGCAATATAGATATAATGGTGCACATCCTCCATTCTTTGTCGTGTCAGGTTAGATGACAGGGCCCCCTGATACTGCGGGTCCCATAGCGGCTGCTATGGCTGCTACCGCTGTAGTTGCGCCCCTGTCTCTAACCCTCCAAAATGTAACCTAATAAGGTCTACCGGCTCAACTAGTTGCTCTTCTCATACCTTTCTTGCATCCAAGTCCTGTAAAGAGTATTTGTCGTATTTCTATAATTGCATATTTACCATACCTGTAACATTCAGCTAATCTGAGAAAACACGGCAAACTATTTTCTGGATTGCTGAACCGGAATATCCCGATGCTGCCATCTTATACTGTATCATATACATTGCAGGAATCCTCGTAAATATGTGTCTATTAATGCAGCGCCAGTCTTCCTCCCAGCGATCCCGTTATTCCATTAGCAATGAAGGCGACTTTCTACTGTACAGGGTGATCGAGGGACTGGCACGCAATTTGGTTTCAATCAATAAGACGTTCGCTGACAAGCGGCTGCTAGTGGAACACTTTAAGGACTATCGGTTTTCCCCATACGTCAAGACAAATGTCATTTCAAGTCTAAGTCATCATGAATTCTCATTCTGAGCATGAAAGAAAACCAGGACGGTAACATTGTTGAACTTTAACCAATTTTTGTGTTGGGTGAAGGAAGATGAAAGGTTATTAGTCATCTTAAGCAGGGAATCATCCCCCAAATGTGATGACAAAAAGAATACAATTTCTTTGAAGCTGCAGTATTCGCACATGGAATATCGGCAGAGGATAACTGCCCCTTGCTGGGCAATATATTCCTTTTAAGAAAAAATAGCTAGCAGTTTTTTTTTTTTTTCTTTACAATGGTGGCAAATACAAACCCCTGACACAAAACACCAAAATCTATTTAAAAGAATATAATGTGTTCAATGGGCAAAAAAATGAAAAACTGCCATATCGGGTTTGTACAGTGACTGTTGAGGGCAATTATTCTGCCAGAAGAAGTCTTTGGGGTCTTTTGCTCTCCCTCTGTCACCACTCCCCCCCCCCCCTCCTGCTGAAGCGATCACAGGGTACAGATAATGTCAGACGGCAGCCCAGGGTCCTTTGAAGGACTCCAGGGCTGTGTATTAACTTTCTATTAGAGTGCCCAACAGTATAATACAGGAAGTCCCCGAGTTACGTACAACATAGGTTCTATATGTTTGTTGTAAAGTTGAATTTGTATGTAAGTCGAAACTGCATATATATATTTTTTTAAATCAAATGTTTTTATTGAACATTTCCCCCCCCCCCTTTAACCCCAACAAATACAACTCAAAGGGAAATAAGTACAAAATACTGTCGCAGGCAGGAATGTTATACAGTATTACAGGCATACCTTATAAAAATATAAGTAGTACAAAATATTTTCAGTTTTTACGCTTTGCCCTTACAATATTTGCTTTACAAGTCAGCAAATAAATATATTTATACCAACAAAATAACGAAACTGTATATTTTATAATTGTAGCTCCAGACCAAATTTTTTTTTTTGCACCAGTGACAATTGAAGTTTCAAATTTTTTTTCTGCAATTAGACCAAGGATTATCAATAAAGCTTCATTACAGACACCTTACAGCTGGTCATTGCAGTCTGGGACTAAAGTAACATCCAGAGACTTCACCAGATGTCATAGTGGTCAGAGGGGTCATCTGTAAGTTGGGTGTTCTTAAGTAGGGGACTGCCTGTACACTGCACTAGTGTTATATAAGAAATCAAACAAACTCATGTCAGCGTCCCATTGTGAGACAGAATAAATAAAAATGTTATTAAAAAAGAAAGAAAAAACCTGTAAAACATATAGAAAAAATGTATTCACACTTATCAAATTATTATCACAATAAAGAATGATAAAAGAAAAATGGAAAAAAAAACAAAAACAAAGCAGTACAAAAAAAAATGCTATTTACCATACCAGCAGGGTCGGACTGGGGTGCCAAGGGCCCACCAGTGAAATTAATTCTAGGGGCCCACCAGCTGCTTCATGGATACGTGCGAGCCACCCCCATGTATATTTTCATTGTGTTTCTGAACGTGCTGCAAATTCAAGGTGTGAATATAGCCTGTGGCCATGTTCACACGTTGCGTTTTTGGTTGCTTTTTCATTGCGTTGGAAATGCATTATAACAGCTGATGAGAGTTAATTTGCCTAATTACATTACGGTTTGTTTGTTAACACATTGTTAACACGTGCGTTAACATCGCGTTT
This sequence comes from Engystomops pustulosus, assembly GCA_019512145.1. Taxonomy (NCBI): domain Eukaryota; kingdom Metazoa; phylum Chordata; class Amphibia; order Anura; family Leptodactylidae; genus Engystomops; species Engystomops pustulosus. The sequence goes on along the minus strand of CM033648.1, from coordinate 23,404,441 downwards.
AGGATGCGTTTTGTAAACGGAAATGCTAACAGTGATATAATTAGGCAAATCAACTCTCCTCAGCTGTTGTAATGCGTTTCAAACGCAATGAAAACGTAGGTCAAAACGCAACATGTGAACGCAGCCCCAGGCTTCCTGCACACTACACTTGTGCAGTTCTTGGGATGCAAACAATGGTCCCATGGGATGTTGTTTGAGGGTTGCTTGTCATCGGGCTGTAAGTACATAATAATAGCCTGAACAGCAAACATGGTTAGGACCTGCTCTGTCATTTGCAGCTCAGGCAGTCAGCTCATAAACAGGGCTGTGAAATTCACAGCCATGTGCAGTAGCCCATAGAAGTGAATGAGGACGTGTACAACAATCCTGCAGAAAACAAGCCTCAGGGTGAAGACACACATGGCGTTTTTGGGCCGTTTTTACTAAGTGCGTTTTCAGATCGTTAAAAACGCATGCATTAAAAAAACGCATCAGTTTTTTAAAAACGCATGCGTTTTTGTCCGTTTTTCATTGCGCAATTTCGGGAAAACGGCTGCGGTCACACGTAACGCGGGGTATGCTGGTAATACTGAGGCTGCGATCACACGTAACGTGGGGTATGCTGGTAATACTGAGGCTGCGGTCACACGTAACGCAGGGTATGCTGGTAATACGGAGGCTGCTGTCACACGTAACGCGGGGTATGCTGATAATACTGAGGCTGCGGTCACACGTAACGTGGGGTATACTGGTAATACTGAGGCTGGGGTCACAGGTAGCGCGGGGTATGCTGATAATACTGAGGCTGCTGTCACAGGTAGCGCGGGGTATGCTGATAATACTGAGGCTGCTGTCACAGGTAGCGCGGGGTATGCTGATAATACTGAGGCTGCGGTCACACGTAACGCGGGGTATGCTGATAATACTGAGGCTGCGGTCACACGTAACGCGGGGTATGCCGGTAATACTGAGGCTGCGGTCACATGTAACGCGGGGTATGCTGGTAATACTGAGGCTGCAGTCACACGTAACGCGGGGTATGCTGGTAATACTGAGGCTGCGGTCACATGTGACGCTTTGATTCCTTCAGCCCTGGCATTTGGACAATACAAGACACTGGGTGCCGTTACCGATCGCATGCGTTTGCAAAGAAAGGAATCCACCCCACCCCCGCTTTAATTCCATTTGTAAACACAGTCAGCGCATTACGTGTGACATCACTGTTTATTCTACATTAATACTTAATACAGTCAGTCAATCAAAGTACTACAACCTTCATCATCTCAATCAACAGCTGGGAGTTGTAGTTCTCGAGTCCACTGTTATTCTATAAGTATATACACATTGCAGGGATGTCATGAGGTGCACTGTGTGTGTGTAAATGTGATGCACTTTTATTTTATACCTTTTTCTTGTGCTGGAAGCCATCAGCAGCTCCTCATCCATCCTGAGCTCCTGCACATGAGTGCAGCCTGTGCTGTGCCAGGGGGAGGACACTCCAGCAGCAGCTCCTCATCCATCCTGAGCTCCTGCACATGAGGGCAGCCTGTGCTGTGCCAGGGGGAGGACACTCCAGCAGCAGCTGCTAGCTGATTGGTGGCCCCTGATGTCTGTCATGACCAGGAGGAAGGGGGCCCACTGTGATAACTAGGGGGCCCACGTCTTCTGGTCTGTAATTAGTGACAGCTCACTGTCTGCTCCTCCAGTGAATCAGGGGCCATGTTCTCCTGCAGTGACGCAGGGGCTGAGGTGCTCAGTGCAGGGAGGAGGAAATGTCTCACTCACTGCCCCAGCGCTGCTGTGGGAAGAGCAGAGAACCTGTCTCTCCCTCCTGCAGGACGTCATAGTCCCCCCTGCTGCCCCCCTCCTCCAGCCTCAGCTGAATGTGCCTGTTGGCAGACACTGGCAGGAGATGGTGACTTATGATAAGGGCCCACTGGGGTTTTGACCGGTATCCCGGCAGGCCAGTCCGAGCCTGCATACCAGGCAAGAAAGCAAATAATATTTATCATATGTGACAAAAAAGAAACAAAAAGGAAAAAAACATTTTTAAACCATTCACCATACAAAAAATGTTATTAAAAGCAATCAATAAGCTATAAAAATCTCACAATTTGTATGAATGAAAACAATAAGTCTTAACACAAAAAATAAGCCCTCACACAGCTACATTGGCAAGTTATGGCCCGGTCACCAAGGTGGGAGGTAGGTGTGGTAAGTAAGGGTTTATGTGTGATACTGAATTTACAAAGTGCTGCTTTATATGACCGTAGTTGGTCTATTAATCACTAACTGTGCAGTGTCACAGACTAACCACAGTGCAGAAGGCAGGACTCCAAGCATCATAGTGATACATGATGTAAGGAGTCCCTTCTTCCCAGAGGTACTGCAGTAACAAGAATGATTACATATATTTCTATGCTGGTCGGAGTCCCATCCTCTGCACTGTGGTCAGTCTATGAAACAGGTCACAGCACGTACCCTCTCCTGGATGTACATGGTTAATCATTCTACTAGAAATGTATAAATATACTGACAACACCACACTGTGTAGTAACACACCCCTATAACAAGGAGTAAGGAAACAAAGGAAAAGACTATACTAGGGACTGCTAAGAAAAGATGTACAAGCACTGATTTTCCATCTCAATGGAATTAAGCAGAATTAATTTTTTTCCAGCTGTTCTGTATTTATGTTTGAAATAACTAGCGAACCAACAACACTAGTGATTTTCCCCAATCTCACTAGGGAGGCATGGAGGGCATGAAGGAGGTTGGAGGGAGTAGGCTGGTGCAGGGTGTTCCTAGGCAAGGCAAAGTTTGGGGTAGAATTGTCCGCCAGTGAAGCTGCCCGCCAGATACATGTGGTAACTCCGGAGGGGAGGGACCTTTACCATATATATGATAAATGCCCCCCAAGTATCTGTGACAAAGGTAGACCTATAAATAGTGGAGTACTTACCTATAAATAGTGGAGTACTTTATTGTATATGCACAGTAGGCGTCTCTATTGCCCTTTGTTCATGGCTTTTCCAGTCAATTGATTTGGATCCTCTGTAAAACCCTCAAAACAGGCTGTCCATCACCTGAACGTACCCCCTGCAACCTGTATAAATGATATCACTTTATCTTCCTGGATAAAATCTGTTCATTTTATGGCATGCAGCGTTGTATCCAAGGGGAATAACACAGATGTGCGGTGCTGTCAGCGCTGGATACGTATGTACACACTATGGAGGACCTGGGCCGTCTCCTGGAGCAATACCCGCTACCAAATCATTGTACATATCAATGTATGGGGAGAGGATGGGGGTTGTAACTATAAGCTACAGGAGAGTATATGTAACCTACTATAAAAAATGAAATGGTAGAGATTTGTAAATGATGCTTTACTATATGAATATAAGTTATAGTGCTGCAGATTTACTGTTCCCATTTTATGTGTACATCCAACTAAATATTGGACGTTGTTCACATATTATAAAAAGTAAAGATTCTAGAATCTATTTCCAGCCCATGTAAGGGACACTGTATACCCATTCATATATACAGTGCTAAGTAACAGTATGTGTATAGATTAGCAGTGGAGGTTATGGAATATACCCCCGCGCACAGTTCATGTGACGCCTGTGAAATGCACAATGTTTTCCTATGGAGTAAAAGGGACTGTTATTATTAATATGGAAGGGGGATTCTTATAGAAACAGAGGTTAAATGGTTAAATTAAACCTAGTATTGACATATCAACCAAATGACAGGTTCCTGTAGCTTACTAGTCACAGAACACAAATCTGTTTTTCTTAAAAAAAAAAAAAAAAAAAAAAAAGATTAAAAAAAATGTCTTAGCTCCATTCAGTCAAGTAGCTCATTTAAAAATATAAGTGGTTGGCCTAGTCCTCCGAGTCATGTAGATAGTTGACCCAGTCCTCCCAGTCATGTAGGTGGTTGGCCTAGTCCTCCGAGTCATGTAGATAGTTGACCCAGTCCTCCCAGTCATGTAGGTGGTTGACCCAGTCCTCCGAGTCATGTAGGTGGTTGGCCCAGTCCTCCAAGTCATGTAGGTGGTGGTCCGATTCCATGTAGGTGGTTAGAGAGGTTCACATTCAACATCAGATTTGTAGGCTACTGATATTCTAACACTTAGTCTTGAATAACTTTTGTCCATGAAAAAACCCCTTAAGAAAACAGTTTTGACATATAACATCTAGGAAGGGCAATTAGTTGATAGTACTGAACTAAACTGATTTTTTTTTTTTGTTTCAAAAAAATGTTTTAAATATACTTGGCTCTTTGCTAGGGAAGCGCCCCAAAGTCATATGGTGATGGTTTTCTGAGTCCCCTAATCACTATGTTGTGCCCCTCTTTGTTCCCTTCCTTCTTGTCATGTAGTTGGCCTGTTGACGTGAAATCTTTGCCTGTATGATGTATTTCCCCGGAATTGCAATAGCAAGGCAAAATCAGGCTTCATGCCTCACTGCGTGTGTTCTGTTTTCCCCCCAAGATACCCCCCCGTGCCACTTGCCTGCTAGGTACCACAACCCATCGCGCAAGAAAGTGAATGTGAAGGCTAAGGGGACAAGCCTCGAATAGCTGACTGCACAATACACCCAAGCGTGAAAATAATGTTCAAGCACACAATGAAAGGTGACTAGTGTCGAGAAGGGAGTGAAGAGGAACTCTTTCACTCAGCCAGCCACACATGACTCTAAGGATGGGCCAACCACCTCCATGACTTGGAGGACTCGGAGCAACCACCTACATAGAATAGGCTCCCACATACCTGACGGCTAGGACGGGTCAACCATCTACAGCACGGAGGACTATGGCCAACAACTAAAATGACTGGAAGCTCGGGCAACCACCTACATGATTCAGAGGACTCAGGGCAACCACCTAAAAGGGACTTGATGGCTGGGCACACAGTCCTCCAAGTCATGTAGGTGGTGGTCCGATTCCATGTAGGTGGTTGCCTGAGTCCTCTGAATCATGTAAGTGGTTGGCTGAGTCCTCCAAGTCATGTAGGTGGTGGTCCGATTCCATGTAGGTGGTTTTTTTTAAGAAGTTTTTTATTACTTGTTTGTATATGTGTGTTAGTACATGTATGTTAGCATCTTATCTGTATGTATATGTATAATTGTGATCATGAATGGAGGTGTTGTTGTTGTCGTTGTGACAAGATCAATTTCCCCTATGGGGACAATAAAACATTCTATTCTATTCTATTCTACAGGGACTGGCAGGCTATATGCTGGGAGGCTGTGACCAATGCATTTCCGTCCCTTGGCTTATACGCGAGTCAATAGGTTTTCCCAGTTTTTAGTGGTAAAATTAGGGGCTTTGGCTTATACTCGGGTCGGCTTATACTCCAGTATATATGGTACGGTTAAGTAAGTGGTTTATCATGTTTGGTTTTGATGTTAGATTTCCTCCGAGTCATGTAGATAGTTGAGACAGTCCTCCCAGTCATGTAGATGGTTGACCTAGTCCTCCCAGTCATGTAGGTGGTTGCTCTGAGTCCTCTGAATCATGTAGGTGTTTGGCTGAGTCCTCCAAGTCATGTAGGTGGTTGGCCCAGCCCTTAGAGTCATGTAGGTGGCTGGCTGAATGAAAGAGTTCCTCTTCACTCCCTTCTCGACACATAGTCAGCCTTTCATTGTGTACTTGAACATTTTTTCACGGCTTTGGTCATTTGCAGTCAGCATTCGAGGCTTCCCCTTTCCTTCACCATGTCACTGCGCATGGGTTGGGTACCTAGCACAGTGCATGGGGATCTCCTGGGGAAAACAGAACACACCCAGTGAGGCAGTGAAGCCTGAAGTTTTCCTTGCTTATTTCCAAAGCCAGGGGAAGAGTACACAATCGCAAGATTTCACCTGAGCATAGAGATCGCAGTTTGATAATGACATGGTAATGGATGGCAGAGTACTTCAGTATTAGATAAGAGGAGGCACTAGGATGGAGAGGCGGTATATTATGCTGCTGCTATAAGCTATGGAAGAGACCTTGTGCATACGGTAACAGAACAAGGTCAGAGATTTAAAAAAAAATTGGCAAAGTAAGTTCCTGCCGTGATCTCAATTTACATTTTACTTACAGAAGCAAATTCCAAACAAACATCAAAGGAAAGTCAACTTTCTGTAACATTATATGGTCCACCGAATAATATTTATATATAATATTATCTATTTTGTAGTTGTTTAAGGACCCTGTGCATTTTTATGATATAGCCATATTGGGGGTCATTTACTAAGGGCCCGATTCGCGTTTTCCCGACGTGTTACCCGAATATTTTCGATGTGCGCCGATTTTCCCTAAATTTTGGTGCTCGCGATCGGATTGTGGCGCATCGGCGCTGGCATGCACGCAACGGAAATCGGGGGACGTGGCCGAACGAAAACCCGATGGATTCGGAAAAACCGCCGCATTAAAAAAAAAAAAAAAATGTCGCGGGACTCGCGCTTCCCTTCACCAGGAATAGGCCGGTGAACTTCAGTGCATTCCGGCGGGCCTCGGCGGACTTTAGCGCACAGTGCCACCTGGTGGACGCCAGAGGAACTACCTTAGTGAATCCCGGCCGGACCCGAATGCACCGCAGAGAACGCGCAACTGGATCGCGAATAGACCGGGTAAGTAAATCTGCCCCATTATGTCTAAAGTTCTCACCACATATAATGCTGATGTACTGTAATTGTATACATTGCTACCTTCTTCCCTATGGCATACCTCCCAACATTTGTGAAAGGGAAAGAGGGACAAAATGGCGGCACGCCATACAACATTCAATTTACATTTTTACAAACCCCCATAATGATTGAATACATGCAGTCCTCACATACCTATGACACATAGGTACCCAGCACAATTCCCCCAACTATAAAAGTATACAGTACACTGCCCCCCCCCCCCCATTTAGGGGGCAGCCCCCCCCCCCCCCCCCCCCACACAAAGGGGACCCCACACCCCCCCCCCCCCCCCCCAGTATATAGGGATCCAGCACACCGCTCACCCAATATATAGGTATCCAGCACACTGCCGCACAGTATAAAGGTATCCAGTACACTGCCCTTCCAATATATATATGGAACAAACACACTGTCCCCTCCCTAATATATAGCCCCTCCCAACACACAGCCCCTCCCAATAAAAAAGGTCAGCACACTGCCCTCTCCCCAGTATATAGGGATGCAACACACTGCTCCCCCAGTATATAGGGATCCAGCACACTGCATACCCAGTATAGAGGTATACAGTACAATTCCCCACTGTGTATCCAGCACACTGTTTTCCTTAGTATATAGGTAGCCAGAACACTGCTGCCCCCAGTATATAGGTAGCCAGCACACTACCCCCACCCCCTGGGAATAGGTATTCGGCAAACTGCCCCCCCCAGTATATAGATAGACAGCACACTGTCTCCCCCCCAGGATATAGGTAGCTAGCACACTGCCCACACAGTATATAGAGATGCAGCACACGGCACCCTTTCCCCAGTATATAGATAGCCCCAGAACACAGTTCATAAAAAAACCCATATATTAAACTCAGTACTCTCTTTCTGGCACTCCCTACAGCTCCTTTTCTCCTTGAGATTCTACAGCAGTAGCACAGGTAAAGCCAAGTCTCTGGGCTCTGCCCGCACACACTCTGTGATGTCATGAGGCAGCGACACCACCACATCATATTGTGCACGTGGGCAGACAGGGGACAACAGGAGCACTGGAAAGACAGTATGGATTTTATTTTTTTATGTAGTGGGGGTAGTGTGCGGAGGCAGGTGTCCAACTTTTCTACACCAGGTGGCGTCCGTCCCGCCCGCTGGAAAAAACAGGCCTGAATATATGCTACAAACTGCGTGAAAAAGATAGGTCTGGTGCGCTGGACAATTTGCTAGAATTCTTTTTACACGCCACTGTTGGTAAATCCTTAAAATTCTCTAACCTTCCTAGAAGTGAGTCATTTTATTTATTCATTTTAACCAGATTCAATAATCCCACATTTTGCTGCTTTAGAAAACACCTGCTAATATATTTTTGGCCTACTAGACATTCACATTTGTATCACACAACTCTGACTTGGAAGAGGTCGGAGTGAGATAATGGATAAAGTGTCAGGTAGAGCTAATGCTAATGCAATTGCATTAATCATGTCATGAGAGCGGTACAGTTGGTCACATCCCTATGGTGAAGCCACTTTTTGGAGACAGACACTTTTTTTCCATTTATAACACACAGCAGCAGCAGCTGACACAGTAACATTGAGGTGAGAATATGACATCTCCCGCAGTAGATAAATGTGCAGGATTTTCCTGGTGGGTGCAATATTTAAAGGGAACTTCTGACATTTTATTAACCCCATTTACATAGTCATTAAAGGGAGATTGTCTATAAGCAGAGTTGTCAGGTTTAGGATATGTTCCCAGGACATAGAAATGCTGCAGCTGCTGGTGGAAATGTGAAGTTTGGTTGTGGACGTCATAGCAAAAATTCTGCTGATTTGGCATAATCTTTACCCTTTATTTCAGGAGAACACCATGAATATTACACTTGCCTTAAATATCCCTAACCATCTATAATTTTGTAAAAGTATCTAGCTTTTTAATAGAGGGAGTACATTTTAGAGAGACTTTGATGAATATAGAAGTATAAAGCAAGGGGGTCGCATGTCAAGTCTTTTCACGTGCATAAGTGCATTACATAGAACAGAACAATCCCTTACCTCTCCCAACCTTATCTTGAATACAAGCTGAATAGGGCAAAGTCTTCAAAGAGTTCCCATCATAACTTCAAAGGGGAATATTGCCAATACTTTTATATGCCAGTTATAGAATTATACCCCATCCCAGCCACATACATTTCTGAGATCGAGGAAACAGGGGCAAATGCACAACTGGGTCTCAGTCTATTCTGGAAGCCTCAGATGAGGAGATATGCTCCAATGGGAGCAAAGTCAGTCATGTTCATTCTTAAAAGATACTGGAGGTCCAGATGGGTCTGATGTCTCCAGAGTCGTAGTCCTAGAATTTTTAAAATTCATTCAGAAGTTAGAATTCATCTGAGGTTCTGGAGTTGACCCAGGTAAAGGGGGTGTTCTTGTACCTGCCTGGAGGAGGATGGTGTGTCTACACAACCCATGAAAGCAAGTTAACCCTGTGGCTATTGTTCTTTGGAAATTATTACAACCACAAGACCACATCAAAGACCGAAAGAATCTGGAAGAGCAAGCCATCCCTTCCCATCGGTGCAGCACAGGGTAATTGATTACTTGAACTTGTTGTACTCCACTTGTAACTTCTACTCCGTCTACTGTACATATGTTACTCTTATGTATATTCTATTATCTAGTATAATCTTAAAGGAATCTTAAAGGAAACCTACCACTTGCAGTGGTAGGTGTAAGATGCATATACCGAGCGACTGTGCCTACATAGGAAGTGAAGGAGAGTCGGTGACGTCACGCGCGCACGGTCGCACGCTTGGTGCGCCGAAGCTGCTTCGGCTGTAAAGAATAAAAAGTGTAAACCGGGATGCAGCGGTTTAGGACACTAATGAAAGTAAGCACCGGCACCAGCTCACCCTGATATGCATCTAACACCTACCACTTCAAGTATATATATAAATATATAAATTTAGCCCGGGCTGTTCTTTTGTCTTGATCCACAAATTCCCATGTTTGTGACTCAGTTATACACATGGACAAAATGGTTGGTGCCCCTTGTTTAATGAAAGAACAGACAATGGTCACAGGAATGTCACTTGAATCTGACAAAAGTAAAAATAAATGAAGTTTCTATGAAAATGAACAAATGAATGGCAGACATTGCTTTTCACCCATGCTTCAACTTTAAAAAAAAATGTTTCATTAAACCTAAATTTTGTCCATGTGTGTAGACGCTACTTGGGTGACTTCTGGGCCAGGTATTCTAACGAGAGGTGGTGGCAGAACTACTGCGCTTAGAGGGTTCTTTTTAACGGAGGCATGTGAAAAGGGACTGTTGGGCGTTCAGATTAGTGGGCCAGTGTTGTGCCATACCAGAGATTGTGTGGACAACTCTATCTTACTTCCTGCATATGAATGTAGTCTTTGGACCACTTAAACTAAATAAAAAATTATGGTAAGGTCACAAAGGGTGGATTTCTAACAGAAATTTGTGAGTCAATCATCTGGATGGAACCTGAAGAGGTTTATGTGCTTTGTGCCAGAATAACCTCTCAAGTAATTTAAGCTGTATATAAACTTATTCCATTTAAAAAGAATGGACAAGTGCTATACTTTGCATAGTGGTGGTGTTTGGTACTGCAGTATTGTTTGTGTTGGTGCAAAGTGTTTTGGTCTTCTGTGAGACTAGCAGAGCTGAAGTGGGATTATAATAGGTGGTCTCTAGGTAAATTGAGTTGGCCGAAAACTTGATGGGATGGAGATAATAGAAACCAAAACCCCATTAGTTAACTGGCATATTACCCAACATTACAGGGTTGGTCCTTCACACTGGTCTTTATGTCAGTGGCTTAGAGGGGGCACCATTAGAACTACTGATCCTCACCACACCAAGCTTGGCTACGGTTCTGTCCAAGCTTGTTTTGTTTGTATTGAAGACTGAGAGTGGGACCAGAAGAGATAACGGGTGCAAATGTTATTGTTCAATTAGTATTGGAGAGAATCACATGCAATCTTTGGCTTTAATATCGCCATCCCCCAAATCACCTGGGTAGATTAACAGCTTCCCCAAAATGCAAACTTCCTGGACCCACGGTATTATTATGCAGCGATGGTATGAGCAATGTGACCAAAAAAAACATCACCTCTTGTTGTCCTGTAAATGTATGCATTTCACTATAATTTAAAGGGGTTTCCTCACAAAAGAAAATTCTCACATTTCAATCCCCTAGTAATTGAACACACGGAAGATCATTTTAACCCCTTACTTTACAATTATACTTCGTGTTATTGCTGTTTTAGCTCCTATCATTCCCTAGGCTGCTCAGTGCAAAATCCCAGGGTGTGGGCAGGGACTATCTAAGCAGACACATTATGAACCCTCTAGTTCTGTGGGGTGACAATGTGGTTAGATTATCAGGGTACAGGTGTATATACACTTTCATCTGGCTACAGACATTGTACTAACACCCTGACACATAGAAGGAGGAAGGTGAGACATGCATGACATACCCGTTACACAGAGGCATGACAGACAGAGGCTAAAAGACTTTAACACGGTCAGCTCTGCTAAATCTCACAGATATGTACCTGCCTCCGCCTTCCCCCGGATCATTTATCTTCTTGTTAAAACTCTGTGCTAGACTGCAGGGGGGTTTGGCTACAGGCTCAGAGCAGAAAGACACAGAAAATCAGCAAGCATGGCTGTCACACAGAAATCAAAGATGACGGCTCAACAGTAGAGTAAGAAATTACAGGGTCGTGTCTAGGGGCAACTGAAATTGCATATACCAGGACTGATAGAGACAGGTTGGAATTATATCTGTGAAATGCTGCATTTTTGTTAATAACAGTGAATTAGAGAAAGTGTTATTTTGTTATCCTGAGTACATATAAGAAACTTGTCTTCGTGGGAATAACCCTTTAACATAGTATAATTTATATTTGTATATTGTATTATATATTCCTGCCAGTTCTGAAAGAAATTAGATTTCACGGCCTGTACTTCAGGAAAAGGTTATACAAGCCTTGATAAATGTGCCCCAAAGTCTAATGGAAAAAAATTCTTTAAAAAGTGTGATTCATCATTATGTTTTGGATACAAAGGAGCTGTTCAAATCTACAAGGTACTTGACCTCAGTTCTAGACGGTTCATTGTGAAGTCATAGGTCTGGGGATGAGTGGGCAGAAAGTTTAGTAAGTAGTTACTCATTAGATTAGTCTAATCAGAATCATTTGTGTATTCCGGGTGCATTGCTTTTGTTATTTCTGAAAAACGGTAATAAAAAAAAGATTAAAAGCCACCAAAATCAGTTCCAATTCTGGTCCTTCCTGAAATGATGATAAAATGACTCGCCTGGCTAATGCGTGCATACAGCTGATGGAAATATGATACAGAGGCTGCGATCCATCCCTGTTACCCTTCAGTAATTCAATACTTTTTATAGGTGGTAGAAGCAAGTAACTTCTTGTAATATTCAGTTCAATAAAATCTAATACACAACCTCCACTCTGCCTCAGCAGCCATTGATTTCTGGACCGTGCTTTAAATGACCCATATTTCATCATGTCGATACTGGGATCACCGGGTGTTTCGCCAGGTAAACTATTCTACAATAGACGGAGCGCCGAATCACTGGGTATGCTATTCATTCAGTAAAGAGATTGAAGATTTAGCTAAATAATTAGGGAAGGTCAGAAGGGCACAATAATCCATACTAAATACACAGGGTCTCCACAAACAAACTATCTGCTATAGAAGGTCCTGTAAATGGAGTCAGGAGGTTAAAATGTAGGTGAAGACTCCTGGGCACACGCATAGTCCTTGTACCAAATCAAATTTAATGGGTGACTGCTACGATATGGTCAACCAGCAACATATAACCCATATAACACCAGGGAACTAGCACACTGGTCATGCTAACAATGGGCGAGGAAGCGGGAATCACATAAACTTCTTCTAATTATTCTAAACATTAACAGTGCCCCCAATCATAATATCACATAGGCCTCATTCACACAAATGTATTACAACGGCCGTATGCTACCCGTATAGTACAGTTTTTATATGGGTAGCATACGGCCACATTCACTTCAATGGGTAATACGGCCATCCATTTACATGGCCGTATTCTGCACCCTACCCTAGCGTTCCATGCCGTACCGTAAGCCTTAAAAAATTTAGAGACATAAAAAAATATATACAGCATGTCCTATTTTCTAACAGTATTTGTTTCGTATGCCCTATAGAAACATTTAAAATATATGCTGTATACTGTTCTGCACCGTATGCTGCCGTATATACATGCAGTGTCCAGGGAGGTGTATTCTGTCAGCGAGCCAATAGTCAGCCAGCCATCATTTATTAAATCATGTTAAATTATAGTCATCACATAAATATAAACAACAAGAGGTGATGTGTTTTGGGTAACATTGGCTAATACCATCCCTGCATGACGATACTGTAAGTAAAAACAGTTCCAGGGGTGGAGCTTGGCCTGATCGTTAAAACTATGAAAATGCAATCCAAAGTGTTAACATGTCATTTACATAAACACCTTTATGTAGAATTATATTTACATAATGACAACAATGTCAACACTTTGTTGACACTATTTAACCCTTTAACGACCCGTGATGTAAAAGACACGTCAAAATCAAAAAAAAAATTTTTGCACAGGAGGTTTTAATTTTTGTAAATGTATGAAAACATTATAAAACCTATACAAATTTTGGATCCCCGTGATCGCACACAGGGACGGTTCTAGACTAAGTGGGGCCCTGGGCAAAACTAAAAGTGGGAAAGGCTCCCTAAAACACACTGTAATATGGGAGAATGTTATAGGAGATAGATAGATGATAGGGAGATTGATGGGCAGCACGGTGGCTAAGTGGTTAGCACTACAGCCTTGCAGCGCTGGTCAACATCTGCAAAGAGTTTGTATGTTCTCTGTGTTTGCGTGGGTTTCCTCCGAGTCCTCCCATACTCCAAAAAATTACTGGTAGGTTGAATAGATTGTGAGCCCCATGGGGACAGGGACTGATCTGGCAAGTTCTGTGCAGCGTTGTGTAATCTGTGTGCGCTATATAAATAAAGGAATTATTATTATTATTATGATAGAAAATAAATATGAAAGATGATAGAGATTTCTAGATGCAGAACTATAAAGTAGATGATATATACAGTAAATGGATATGAGAGATAAATACAGTAGAAGAGAAGATTTATTAATAAATAGATAGCGAAATAGTGAGATATATAAATGGTCAGATTATAGGAGATAGATAACTAGACAGATAGATGATAAGCATCTTCAACCGGGAATTCAACCCTTTCACTCCCCGGCATTTCTGGATATTTTGATGCGTTATTGGCCAGAGCAAAAAGAATTCAACTAAACCCAACAAACCACATATTTTCTGAAAGCAGACACTTGCCCCATTTTCAAAATTGCATTAAAGAGTTTATAGACATAGGCGCCTTCATGCAATTTTGATTCAAACTGAAACATTTTATAAAAAATACTTAAAATTGACTTTGATGGCAAAAAATGTGCTCAAAACAAAAAATATTTACCTTCACATCTCCTAAATGTAATAGATGGAAATGTTTAGAGTTCATAAATACCTTATAGTCATATGTTCACATGAATAAATCCACATAATATCACTAAAACTGTAATAACTAGATATCTGCTTTTCAGCTAGAAATTTTAAGACTGTCACAACCTGCAAAATATAGCAATAAAACAGAATAAAAAGCAAAGGCGCCATAAAACCTATATACTATGAAAGCAGACAACCAGGCGATGCATTTGGCAATTAACATTCAAAATTTCCTCTAATATATTTACAAATCCAGATACTTATATACAGAATATATACTTTCCTAAAACCGTAAGATGTGAGGAGATCATACAGACCCCACATGTGGAAATTCATCAAAATATACAGCAAAGAGAATGTTAAATCCACAGGGGACACCAAACTGTGCGAGCGTCACACAGATCTATCATTGTATGTTCCCTTACACAATGTAACCCAAATAATAACTATATATCCATAAACCAAGCTAATGGGAGAATAAAAGTCACTTTTAGATGTCGCCATTGTATTAGCAGCACAATATCACGAAATAAAAGGCAATAAGAGAGAAAGTGTGTTCTTAGTTCTGCCAAGAGAAGAGTTAAAAACATGAATATTAGTGGATATTATCCCTTCTCAAAATGCAGTAACATATAAAGTGAATATTTCCATTATCTGTGAGGTGCAGCAGCTCCTGTGTGCAGCAAATTCTCCCTGTAGCCTGATGGGGGGTCACACTTCAGGGGGCTGTATCTCTGGCTCTGTGACACATAGAAATTTTCCTAGAAGAAGAGAGTCTTCTCTTATGTCTAAATTGCTATTCTCACTTTAAAACCTTGAAGACCTTTGGATCCCTGGCACCTAGAAACAAAATTAATAAGAGAAAATGCCCCCTTTAAGGGGGGCCTGGGCAATTGTCCACTTTGCCTAGCAATATCGCCAGCCCTGGCTAGGGGAGCCACTTTCCTGCTATACAGAGGCCCAATTTTGGTGTCCAACTTTCCTCACTGCTCCTTCCTCTTGCCGGGAGGTGGGATGATATTATAGCAATGCGTCCGCCGGCCACCTCTGCACACAGCAGCAGCTTGTGTGATAACCGCTGAAACACCGTCTAGCACACGTGTCATGTCCATGTGCATGAGCCCTGACGTCACATAGGATTGGCTACAATGGTGGAGGTCAGCCCAGCAATTCATCATAGGACTATCCTTCATCCTCATGAAACGCAGAAAGGCTCACACAAAAGAAAACCCCACAGTGTCAAGAAAAAACTTCTACACGGTCCCTGATAAATTAGCAATAAAACAGAATAAAAAGTAAAGGCGCCCGTAAAGCCTATATAATTTTGAAAGCAGACAACCAGGCGATGCATTTGCCAATTAAAATTCAAAATTTCCTCTAAAACATGTACAAATCCAGATACTTATATAAAGAAAATATACTTTCCTAAGCAAGCAAGATATGAGGAGATCATACAGACCCCACATGTGTATATTCACCAAAATATGCAGCAAAGGGAACGTTACATCCACAGGGGACAGCAAACAATTTTTGCAGAAAATTTCACTGAGCGTCACACAGATCTATCATTGTATGATCCCTTACACAATGGTAACCCGGATAAATAACTATATATCCATAAATCCATAAGAATGAGAGTGAGAACATCATAAAATAGGTGTAAATAATTGAGGATGGTGGGAAATAATAACTTTATTCCAGAACATGTGTGTTGTTGGTGTTACATACAACTTTATGGACATGTTCTCAGTTGTGGTGTTAATATATAAAAGCAACATTAGGCGAAGAGGGTCAAATGTTCATTGTATCAGTCAATTTTCACAAAAAAAATCGCTAAATAAAAGGCAATAAGAGAGAAAGTGTGTTCTTAGATAGTTCTGCATAGAAAAGGGTTAAAAATATGAATATTAGTTGATATTATCCCTTCTCAAAATGTAGTAACATATAGAATGAATATTTCCATTATCTGTGAGGTGCAGCAGCTCCTGTGTGCAGCAAATTCTCCCTGTAGCCTGATGGGGAGGGGCACACTTCAGAGGGCTGTATCTCTGGCTCTGTGACACCTAGAATGTCACTTCTTTTTTTCCTATGAAAGAAGAAAGTCTCCTCTTTTATAAGAATCTAAATTTGATATTCTCACTTTAAACCTGAATATCTTTCGATCCATGGCACCTAGAAACAAAATTCTTGAAAGGAGAGATTCTCCCCTTTAAGGGGGGCCTAATATTGGTGTCCAACTTTCCCTCACTGCTCCCTCCTCTTACCGGGAGGTGGGATGATGTTATATCAATGCGTCCGCCGGCCTACTCTGCACACAGCAGCAGCTTGTGTGATAACCGCTGAAACACCGTCTAGCACACGTGTCATGTCCATGTGCATGAGCCCTGATGTCACATAGGATTGGCTACAATGGTGGAGGTCAGCCCAGCAATTCATCATAGGATTATCCTTCATCCTCATGAAACACAGAAAGGTTCACACCATGTACCCAAAAATAAACCCCACAGTGTCAAGAAAAAACTTCTACACGGTCCCTGATAAATCTGCAGCCTTATATAATATTAAAATATACAATATTTTCCCGCCCTAAAATTTAATGATTATCGTATATACTTGAGTATAAGCCGACCCGAGTATAAGCCGAGACCCCTAATTTTACCACCAAAAACTGGGAAAAACTACTGACTCGAGTATAAGCCGGGGGTGGGAAATGCATTGGTCAACCCCCCCCCCCCCACCACCCAGTCTTATAGCCGCAAGCCCCAGTAGTTATATAGTCAGCCAGAGCTCCAGGAGTATATTTACAGAACTGGACAAGCCCTCGTATATACAGCCACAGCCCCAAGTATACAGCAGCCTGCCCCCATGTAGTATACAGCTGCCCCAGCCCCCCATTAGTATACAGCATCCCTAGTAGTATAAAGCCTGTCCCATTGTAGTATAAGCATCCCCTAGTAGTATACAGCCTGACATGTAGTATACAGCATGCCCTAGTAGTATACAGCCTGCCCATGTAGTATACAGCAGTACCCTAGTAGTATATAGCCTGCCCCCATGTAGTATACAGCATCCTAGTAGTATACAGCCTGCCCCCATGTAGTATACAGAAGCCTCCTAGTAGTATACTGCCTTCCCCTATGTAGCATACAGAGCCCCTAGTAATAGTATGCCTGCCCCCATGTAGTATACAGAGCCCCTAGTAGAGATACGCTTCCCCCTATGCAGCCATACAGCAGCCCTATTAGTTGACAGCCTGCCCCAGTGAGTTATAGCCTCCCTCAGTAGTACAGCCTGCCGTCCATGTAGTTACCAGCAGACCTAGTAGTATACAACGCCCCCATGAGTATACCAGCCCCTAGAGTAACAGCCTGCCCCCAATGTAGTATACAAGCGCCATCCTAGTAGTATACTGCCTTCCCCCATGTAGATACAGCAGCCAATAGTATAACAGCCGCCCCCATGTTAGTATACGAAGCCCCTAGTGAGTATACAGCCTTAAAAAATTAAACTTGATATACTCTGCCTCCGTGTCAGCGCGCCCCGTTCTTCTTCTCTCCTCGGCTCCTCTCACTTCTTCTTTCTTCCAGCAGGACAAGTGGCCATGTTTTTGGCATGAGTGTTTTCTTTAGCAGGCGCATAATTGGATGCGGCCCGCTGCTGACGTCATAGTATGCACGGCCAGGAGAAGAAAACATGGGCGCATTCCATGACAGAAGCAAGAAGAAAGAGAGGAGCCGCGGAGAAGAAAGAAGAAGGGACGCGCTGACATCGGGGAGGCCTGCTGACATTGGGAGGTGAGGATATAAGTTATTTTTTTTAAGTGGAAATTTTTTTTTTTAATAGACTATGTATAAGCCGAGGGGAGGTTTTCAGCACATTTTTTGTGCTGAAAAAACTCGGCTTAGACACACGATATACGGTATATGTTCCAATAAATAAGATTAAAAGTGCGGCGTCACTTATAAATATGTAGTATTAGGGGTTTCAGCAGGCGCTACCAGTACAAGAGACAAGGAAGTTTTTATTCCCCCTGTGTCAGAAATATTGTCAGCCATTCAAGGGTTAATCCTTCAGAATCCTGAGTGTGACTCATAGTGCGCTGATGTCACAATTCCCACTTATGTAAATTGACCTCTGATCAGAAGGGGCAGGGAAGGATTGGGTGAGGAGACGACGAGGCGTGAAGAGCCGTGGATTATGACCCTGGAAGTATGGACCCGGACGATGGACCCCCGGATGTGTGGCAACCTGACGTGTGCACCCATGGACGTATGGACCCATGGACGTAGGACCGGACGTGTGCACAACCCTGGACGCATGGACCCCTGGGCATGGAGCCTGGACGATGGACCCTGGACGCCATGGACCCCTGGACGCATGGGCCCTGGACCTCGGATATGGTAACACTGGGTGACAGATATGTATTGGCAGTAACCCTCTAAGCCAGAGGAAGGGCGATCCTTCAGCATGGTTCCCAGAGGTTTCCTCCACAGGGGGGTTTTTCCTCACTGAGTGGATGGAAGGTGACTTTCGTGAGTCGGGTCTGCCATGGGATGGGATAATAAATATTTGTGTTTATTAGTTCCAATTATTGTCTTTTGTCTATTATTGGACTTTTTTTGGTTAAATTCATTTTCTTGGTGGTTTCTCGTGAACAAGGTCTGTGCACATCACATCTCCACAGGTATCAGGGAACATAGTGCAGTAACTGCCCCTTGATGTATCTGCCCCAGTGGGTGCCCCTTATGTATGCACAGGTATCACATGTACACACACCCCAGGGTAACATAACATATGCCAGAACTGTCCTGGTTACACCTACCAGCCAATACAGCACAGCTTCCATTCCTGACCTCCTCTCTTACACTTAAGCTGCTCTGTGATTGGTTGTTAATTGATATTAAAAGTAATTTCCTCAAGAAGCAAGAAGATAATAACTAAACAACTCATTAACCTATTTGTGCTCAGAGAAGGAAATATCATATCGGAGCTGAGCCGGTATCAGGAAGCCCGGTTTCATTGCTACAACAGCTGACACCCCATGTGTAGCACCCGCACTGAGTGTGAGTCTGATGCAGGAGTTTGACCTGTTAGATGCGTGGTGCTTCATTCAAATGCCTCTGGGGGATTGTCCCCCCCATGATCAGCCCCCCATTCCGCATGTTGATGGGTGACAGTAGTTCTATAGCAACTTTTAAGGTCCGATCAGGACCCCAGGTGTCCTAGTAGAACGCACACGAGGATTGACAGTCTCTATATCAGCTTCTGCACAGGGTGACAGTGATAACACCTGCAATCCATCAGTACTACAGGGAATTATAATGACAAAGGAATTCTTGATGTTAATGTCCCATAGTGGGACTAATAAAAAAGTCTACAGACATGTGGGTACATGAGTCTCCGTATGACCCCCCTGAACTGATATGCAGGTGCAGAAGACCCTCCGCCTCCCCTAACACCCTGAGGCAGTCTGAGCCTTCAACCATACAGTATAGTCCCTTCAGGCTGCGTTTACTAATAATATGTAAATGACCCGCTCTTACATACACCACATTGCACAGCTTACATACATAACATTACTGACACTTTGCTAAACTACACACAAGTATGACCCACATGCTCTACTACACACACATACCGAACCACATGCTCTACATACACACACTACCGACACATGCTCTACATACACCACATTACTGACACATGCTCTACATACACACACATTACTGACACATGCTTATACACACATTACCGACACATGCTCTACATACATAACATTACTGACACGATTCTACATTACTACAAGTATAATTAAACCATTACTGCACACTTACATAAACTATACTGACACACATGATCTACATACACACTTCCGACACAATCTACATGACACAGCCATTTCGACAGAACTGCTCTCCCATTTAACACACACATTACTGACACAGTGCTCTGCCATCAAATTACCGAACATGCTCATAAACACATTACTGACACATGCTACAATTAAAATTACTGACACATGCTCTAAATACATACAACCGCAACACCGCATTACTGACAAATACTTATACATACGCAACACATTACTGACACATGCTCTAAATACATCCCATTACTGACACACCTGCTCATCATACAAGGACCTACATTACTGACACATTCTCATACATACAACACATTACTGACACATTCTACATTACTACAACACATACTGAAATATCTATACTTACATACATACACCACACACACTTATGACCCATACTCATACATACATACACATAGACTGACACAGGACTCTACATACACACACATTACTGACACATGCTTCTACATACAAACACATAACTAATACACAGCTGTACATAACCACACATTACTGACACATGCTGTAAATACAACACAGTACTTGATAACAGCTAATCGATGGACATGTTAGAGTTC
The DNA here is from genome assembly GCA_019512145.1 of Engystomops pustulosus. Taxonomy (NCBI): domain Eukaryota; kingdom Metazoa; phylum Chordata; class Amphibia; order Anura; family Leptodactylidae; genus Engystomops; species Engystomops pustulosus. Next base: position 23,383,762 of record CM033648.1, on the reverse strand, counting down.
ACAAATGCCTTCATAGTTCACATAAATAAATCCACATATTATCACTAAAACTGTAATAACTGATATCTGTTTTCAGCTAGAAATTTTAAGACAGTAACAACCTGCAAAATATACGCAATAAAAAACGAATAAAAGTAAAGGCGCCCGTAAAGCCTTATATCTTTGAAAGTAGACAACCAGGCGAGCCCATTTGCCAATTAAAATTAAAAATTTCCTCTAAAATATGTACAAATCCAGGATACTATATAAAGAAAATATACTTTCCTAAACAAGCAAGATGAGGAGTCATCAGGACCCACATGTGTATGTATATTCACAAAATATGCAGCAAAGGAAACGTTACATCACACGGGGACAGCAAACAATTTTGCAGAAAACTTTCACTGAGCGTCACACAGATCTATATTGTATGATCCCTTACACAATGGTAACCGGATAAATAACTATATCCATAAAACCCTCTAATGAGATAATAAAAATCAGTTTAGATGTGCGCCATTGTATTAGCCGCCAATAACACAACCCTCCGCGCTTCATAAGAATTTGAGTGGAACGTCATATAAAATATGTAGGTTGTTAAATAATGGAGGATTGGTGTGAAATATAAACTTTATTCCAGAAACATGTGTGTGGTTGGTGTTACATATAACTTTATGGGACAGTTTCTGGGTTGCGGGGTTGTTAATATATAAAAGCAACATTAGGCGAAAGAGGGTCAAATGTTCATTGTATCAGTCAATTTTCGCAAAAAAAAACTATCCACTAAATAAAAGGCATAGAGAGAAAGTGTGTTCTAGATGTTCGCATAAGAGAAGGGTTAAAAACATGAATAGTAGTTGGATCCCTTCTCAAAATGTAGTAACATATAAATGAATATTTCCATTATCTGTGAGGTGCAGCAGCTCTGTGTGCAGCAAAATTCTCCTGTAGCCTGATGGGGGGGGCACATTCAGAGGGCTGTATCTCTGGCTCGTGGACACCTAGAATTCACTTCTTTTTTCCTATGAAAGAAGAAAGTCTCTCTTTTATAGATCTAAATTTGATATTCTCACTTTAAACCTGTATCTTTCGATCCATGGCACCTAGAAACAAAATTCTGAAAGGAAGGAGATCCCCTTTAAGGGGGGACTCAATATTGGTGTCCAACTTTCCCTCACTGCTCCCTCCTCTCCGGGAAGGTGGGATGATGTTATATCAATGCGTCGCCGGCCACTCTGCACACAGCAGCAGCTTGTGTGATAACCGCGTGAAACACCGTCTAGCACAGTGTCATGTCCATGTGCATGAGCCCTGACGTCACATAGGATGGCTACAATGGTGGAGGTCAGCCCAGCAATTCTCATGGACTATCCTTTATCCTCATGAAACGCAGAAAGGCTCACACCATGTACCCAAAAATAAACCCACAGTGTCAAGAAAAAACTTCACACGGTCCCTGATAAATCTGCAGCCTTATATAAATATAAAATACAAAATTTTTCCCGCCCTAAAATTAATGATTATCGTATATATTGAGTATAAGCCGACCCGAGTATAAGCCGAGAACCCTAATTTTACCACCAAAACCTTGGAAAAAAACTACTGACTCTAGTATAAGCCGGGTGGTGTGGTAAATGATTGGTCAAAACCCCCCCCCAGTATATAGCCAGCACACCCCCAGTAAGTATATAGTCAGCCAGCTCCAGTAGTATACAGCCGCAGCCCACGTAGTAGTAACAGCCACCAACCCACGTAGTATACGCAGCCAGCAGCCCCATGTGAGTATGCAGACCTCCCCCATGGAGTATACGAATTCCCCTAGTAGGATAAAGGCCTGCCCCATGTAGAGTACAGCACCCCGAGTAGTATTACAGCCTGCCCCAATGTAGTATACAGCATCCCCTTAGCTTAGTATAAGCATGCCCCCATGTAGTTACAGCATCCTTAGTATTATACAGCCTGCACCCCAATTGTATACAGCAGCCCATAGTAGTATACAAGCCCATTGCCCCAATGTAGTATAAGCAGACGCCCCTAGTAGTATAGCCGCGCCCCATTGAGTATACAGCAGCCCTTCAGTAGTTATAGTGCTGCCCCCATGAAGTATTACAGCAGCCCTAGTAGTATACAGACTGCCCCCCAACCATGTCGCGCCATACCCCAGCAGCCCCCCCTCACCCAGTATCACCACGCCTGCGAATAGAAATGTTAATTGTTCAATTAGTATTGGAGAGAATCACATGCAATTTTTGGCTTTAATAGCGCCATCCCCCAAATTCACTGGGTTAGATTAACAGCTTAGCGAAACATTTGAAACTTCACTGAAATGTTTTGACCCAGCGAGTATTATCATGGCACGGGATATGGCATGAGAGCAATGTGACCAAAAAAACATGCACCTCATTGTTGTTCTATGTATGTGATCACTATAATTGTAAAGGGTTCCACACAAAAAAAATCTGACATCATTTCCCCAATCACCTAGTGATTGAACACAATGAAGACTTCATTTTAAACCCCCTGTACTGTACAATTATATAGTGTGTTGCTGAGTTGTTAGAGCTCCTATCATTCCCTGAGGTGCTCAGTGCAAAAATCCCCAGGTGTGGGCAGGGACATATCTAAGAAGACTACATTATGAAAACCCTCTATTTTGGGCTGACATGGAAGGTGAAAAGTGGTGGTTTTTAGATAGCAGAGTTACAGGTGAGATACAACTTTCATATGGCTACAGGACATGGTACTAACCCCTGGAGACATAAATAGAAGTGAGAGAGATGAGAACAGGCAATGAGATACCGTTACACGAGAGGTCCATGACAGAACAGAGGCCTAAGGCTTGTAAAAACATAGCATCTCTCACTACAAGTGAAGCTACTCCCCCGGACATACTCGCATCTTGTGAAAAGGATCTCCGGGGAGCAGAATAACAGCCCGCTCACAGGATTAACAAACCTTTATCTCACAAGTCGCAGAAGCTACACGTGCTAGGACTGCGGGGGGTCGTGGCTACAGGCCAGAGCCAGAAGAAGAAAGACAAGAAACTCGGCAAAAGCATGGACTTGTCACACAGAAATAAGATAGAACGCCACCCACACCCTAGAGTAAAAAGGTACCAGGGTCGTGTCAGGGGCAACTGAATGCATTCCAGGACGATAAAAGACGGTTGAGACTCTATCTGTGAAAAAATGCTGTGTTTTTTGTTGAGAATGTGTTATATTGTGTATCCTGGGTACATATAAGAATCTTGTCTTGTGGAATAGTCTTTAACATATTAAAATAACTGTTGTATTATATCTTTGGGGGCCTGTGCCAGTTGTTGTTTCTATGCCTTTTCCTGGGCCAAGACCAGCCTGTTTATTTGTTGAACACAAACATTCAACCATGTGAAGACTATTAAAGGTAACCTGAATTTTTCTTCTTTTTTCATCTGTAGTCATGTAGAGGTACCCAGAACTCTTGGTGGAGATATTTTCTCCTTCATATGAGTGTGGGACATTATTATAATGTCAATGGAACCTATTACCTCTGGATTAGGAGTTCCAGAGTTAATTCAGAGTTAATTAGTCTTCCCACATGAATTGTTCCATCTAAAATATATTTTGCTCATTGATAGGTCAGAAAATAAGCAAAATGGGACATTTATCATATGCCAATGCTATGTGTACCTGCACGCTATAGTGAGCGTATTGCGAGTTGTGAAGGCAAGAAAAGTCCTGTGGCGGGCCAAACTCTGGAGGCCAGAGAACGTCACCTTCAAACCGCAACATGTACCCAATTGGCGTGGAGAGGGTGGCATATAATAAAGGAGAAAGATCGCAATCCCTGCCAGTTCTGAAAGGAATTCGAGATTTTTCAGGCATTGTACTTCAGGAAAGGTTTATAAAGCCTTGATAAAATGTGCCCCAAAGTCATAATGGAAAAATTCTTTCAAAAAGTGTGAATTCATCATTTGTTTTGCCTGGGGAGAACTGAAGAGGGTAGTGTTCAGAATCTGAGCAAGTACTTGAAACCTCAGTCTAGCACGTTCATGTGACGTCATAGTCTGGGAGGGGGTGTGGCAAAGTTACGTGACGTAGTTAATCAGTATAGATTACAGTCTAAGTTCTGACGTTTCTTGTGTATTCCGGGGTGCTTGCTTGTGTTAATTTCTGACCAAAACATCGGTAATAACAAACAAGATTAAACCCAAACAAATTCTGTCTTCCTGAAATGATATATAAATGATGCCTAGGCTAATGCGTTGCATAAGGCTGATGGCACATATGATTAGAGTGCTTAGCGATCATCCTGTTCCCCTTCAGTAATTCAGACTTCTTTATAAGGGTAAGCAAGTTAGAAGCCAAGTAATCTTGTCAGTAATCAGTTCAATAAAATATAAACACTAACCTCCACTCTGCACGCAGCCAGACATTGATCTGGACAGTGCTTTAAATGACCCATATTTCATCATGTCGATCTGGGATCACGGGTGTTTAGCAGGTAAACTATTCTACAATAAACGGAGCGCCGAATCACTGGGAATGCAATTCACTCAGTAACTAGATTGAAAGATTTAGCTAAATAATTAGGGAAGGTCAAAGAAGGGCACATAATCCATACTACATACACAGGGTCTCCACAACAAATATCTGCATAGAAGGTCCTGTAAATGAAGTCAGGAGGTTAAAATGTATGGATGAGACACCTGGGCACATGCATGTCCTTGTACCAATCAAATTTAATGGGTGACTGCTACGATATGGTCAACCAGCAACATAAACCCATAAACACAGGAACTAGCACCACTCGTCATGCTAACAATGGCGGAGGAAGCGGGAATCACATAAACTTCTTCTATTTTCTAAACATTAACAGTGCCCCCAATCATAATATCACATGGCCTCATTCACACAAATGTATTACACGGAGCCGTAGCTACCCGTAAAGTACAGTTTTTATATGGTGTACAGGCCACATTCACTTCAATGGGAATTACGCCATCCATTTACATGGCCGTATTCTGCACCCTACCCTACCGTTCCATACCGTACCGTAAGCCCTAAAAATTTAGAGACTTAAAAAAAATATATACAGCATGTCTATTTTCTAACAGTATTTGTTTCGTATGCCCTATAGAACATTTAAAATATGTGCTGTATACTGTTCTGCACCGTGATGCTGCCGTATATACATGCAGTGTCAGGGAGGTGTATTCTGTCAGCGAGCCAATAGTAGCCAGCCATCATTTATTAAATCATGTTAAATTATAGTCATCACATAATATAAACAACAAGAGGTTGATGTGTTTTGGGGTAACATTGGCTAATACCATCCCTGCATGACGATACTGTAAGTAAAACAGTTCCAGGGGTGGAGCTTGGCCTGATCGTTAAAACTATGAAAAATGCAATCCAAAGTGTTAAACAGTCATTTACATAAACCTTGATGTAGAATTATATTACATAATGACAACCAATGTCAACACTTTGTTGACAATTTAACCCTTAACACCGTGATGAAAGACACGTCAAAATCAAAAAAAAAAATTTTGCAAGGAGGTTTAATTTTTGTAAATGTATGAAAACATTATAAAACCTATACAAATTTGGCTCCCGTGATCGCACACAGGGACGGTTCTAGAGATAAGTGGGGCCCTGGGCAAAACTAAAAGTGGGAAAAGGTCCCTAAAACACACTGTAATATGGGAGAATGTTATAGGAGATAGATAGTGATAGGGAGATTGATGGGCAGCACGGTGGCTAGTGGGTTAGCACTACAGCTTGCAGCGCTGTGGTCAACATCTGCAAGAGTGTTGTATGTTCTCTGTGTTTGTGGTGGTTTTCCTCCGAGTCCTCCCATACTCCAAAAAATACTGGTAGGTTGAATAGATTGTGAGCCCCATGGGGACAGGAGACTGATCTGGCAAGTTCTGTGCAGGTGCGTAATCTGTGTGCGCTATATAAATAAAGGAAGTCATTATTATTATATGATGAAAAGTAAATATGAAGATGATAGAGATTTCTAGATGCAGAACTATAAAGTAGAGGATATATACAGTAAATGGATATGAGGAGATAAATACAGTAGAAGAGAAGATTATAATAAATAGATAGCGAAAAGTGAGATATATAAATGGTCAGATTATAGGAGATAGTAAATAGACAGATAGATGATAAGCATCTTCAACCGGGAATTCAACCCTTTCACTCCCCGGCATTTCTGGAAATTTGATGCGTATTGGCCAGAGCAAAAAAGAATTCAACTAAACCCAACAAACCACTATTTTCTGAAAGCAGACACTTGCCCCATTTCAAAAATGCATATTAAGAGTTTATAGACATAGGCGCCTTCATGCAATTTTGATTTCAAACTGAAACATTTTATAAAAAATACTTAAAATGGACTTGATGGCAAAAAATGTGCTCAAAACAAAAAAATTTACCTTCACATCCTAAATGTAATAGATGGAAATGTTTAGGTTCATAAATACTTAAGTCATATGTTCACATGAATAAATCCAATAATATCACTAAAAACTGTAATAACTAGATATCTGCTTTTCAGCTAGAAATTTAAGACTGTCACAACGCTCAAATATAGCAATTAAAACAGAATAAAAAGCAAAGCGCGCACATAAAACCTATACTATGAAAGCAGACAACCAGGCGATGCATTTGGCAATTAACATTCAAAATTTCTCTTATATTTACAAATCAGATACTTATATACAGAATATATACTTTCCTAAAACCGTAAGATGTAGGAGATCATACAGACCCCACATGTGGAAATTCATCAAATATACAGCAAAGAGAATGTTAAATCCACAGGGGACACCAAACTGTGCGAGCGGCACACAGATCTATCATTGTATGTTCCCTTACACAATGTAGACCCAATAATAACTATATATCCATAAACCAAGCTAAGGGAGAATAAAAGTCACTTTTAGATGTCGCCATTGTATTAGCAGCACATATCACGAAATAAAGGCAATAAGAGAGAAAGGTGTTCTAGTTCTGCCAGAGAAGAGTAAAAACATGAATATTAGTGGTATTATCCTTCTCAAAAATGTCAGTAACATATAAAGTGAATATTTCCATTATCTGTGAGGTGCAGCAGCTCTGGTGCAGAAAATTCTCCCTGTAGCCTGATGGGGGGTCACCATTCAGGGGCTGTATCTCTGGCTCTGTGCACCATAGAACCTCAATTTTCCATAAAGAAGAGAGTCTTCTCTTATTCTAAATTGCTATTCTCACTTTAAAACCTGAAACCTTTGGATCCCTGGCAACCTAGAAACAAAATTCAAGATTCATTTGAAATAAGAGAAAATGCCCCCTTTAAGGGGGGCCTGGGCAATTGTCCACTTGCCTAGCAATATCGCCAGCACTGGCTAGGGGAGCCACTTTCTGCTATACAGAGGCCCAATTTTGGTGTCCCAACTTTCCTCACTGCTCCTTCCTCTTCCGGGAGGTGGGATGGATATATAGCAATGCGTCCGCCGGCACACTCTGCACCAGCAGAGCTTGTGTGATAACCGCTGAAACACCGTCTAGCACACGTGTCATGTCCATGTGCATGAGCCCTGACGTCACATAGGATTGGCTACAATGGTGGAGGTCAGCCCAGCAATTCATCATTGGATATCCTTTATCCTCATGAAACACAGAAAGGCTCACACCATTCACCCAAAAATAAACCCCACCGTGTCAAGAAAAAACTTACACGTCCCTGATAAATCTGCAGCCTTATATAATATTCAAATGTACAATATTAAAATCTGTGAGTGCGGGTCACATTATAATATGTAGGTATCAGGGCGTTCATGCAGTCACTACCAGATAAGAGACCAAGGACATTTTAATTCCCCTGTAGTCAGACATATTGTCAGCCATTCAAAAGGTTAATCCTTTGAATCCTGAAGTTGACCAATAAGAAGATGCTACTGATGTCACTATTCCCACTCATGATAAATTGACCTCTGAATCAGAAGGGGCAGGGAATGGGTGATGAGACGCCGAGGCGTGAAGAACCGTGGATCTATGGACCCCCGGACGTATGGACCCCCGGACGCATGGACCCCCGGACGCATGGACCCCCGGACGCATGGACCCCTGGACCTCGGGATCCCGGATACCTGGGTGACAGATATGTATTGGCAGTAACCCTCTAAGCCCAGAGGAAGGGCGATCCTTCAGCCATGGGTTCCCTAGAGGTTTCCTCCACAGGGGGTTTTTCCTCTCCTGAGTGCTGAAGGGTGACTCTTTGTGAGTCGGGGGTCTGCCATGGGATGGGATTATAAATAAATATTTGGTTATTTAGTTCCCAATTATTTGTCTTTTGTCTGTTTATTGGATCTTTTTTGGTTGAATTCATTTTTCTTGGTGGTTTCATCACATCTCACAGGGTCATCAGGGAACATAGTGCAGTAACTGCCCCTATGGATGTATCTGCCCCAGTGGTTGCCCCTTATGTACTGCACAGGTATCACATGTACACACACCCTCTGTGTAACATAACATATGCCAGAACTGTCCTGGTTACCCATACCAACCAATCACAGCACAGCTTCCATTCCTGACAGTTCTCTCTTACACTTAAAGCTGCTCTGTGATTGGTTGCCAATTGATATACAGTAAAAGTAATTTCCTCAAGAAGCAAAGAAGATAAAAACTAAACACTTCATTAACCTATTGCTGCTCAGAGAAGAAATATCCGTCACCGGAGCTGAGCTGGTATCAGGAAGCCGGGTGTCATCTGCCACTAACAGCTGACACCCCAGTGTAGCACCCGCACTGAGTGTGAGCTCTGATTGCAGGAGTTTGACCTGTTAGATGCCATGGTCTGCTTCATTCAAAAGCCTCCTGGGGGATTGTCCCCCCCATGATCAGCCCCCCATTCCACTGTTGATGGGTGACACTTCAGGGGGCTGTATCTCTGGCTCTGTGACACATAGAACCTCACTTCTTTATTCCTATGAAAGAAGAGAGTCTCCTCTTTTATAAAAATCTAAATTTGGTATTCTCACTTTAAACCTGAATATCTTTGGATCCCTGGCACCTAGAAACAAAATTCAAGATTCATTTGAAAGAAGAGATTCTCCCCCTTAAGGTACAAGAATACGGCACAGATAAGTTTTTTCACCAATTTCACTGCATTTGAAATTTTTTTCCTGCTTCCCAGTACATGACATGGAATAATAAATACCATCACTATGAAGTGCAATTTGTTACACAGAAAACAAGCCCTCGCACAGCTCTTTATATGTTAAAAAAATAAAAGTTATAGATTTTTGATTGTGGGGAGTAAAAAATGGAAATGACAAAAACAAAAAAAGGGCCAAGTCTTTAAAGGGTTAAACACAATGGAATTGGGCCAAGCTCCACCAAATAGCATTTCAAAGTGGTGACAGCACATCATCAGCATGCACTTACTACAGCATTAGGCCACACTGCCGAAGCAGCAGACGTGTGCCGTGAGCCGCCAGCAGTGAGGATAGGGGAAGGGTGAGTGCTGCTTACCCCTACACTTTCCATAGGAAGCAAATTTTGTGGCTAGATGATGGCACATCACACGGCAGTGTGCATGTAGCCCGATACAGCAGACTCTAATGGGTGCACGCTGGTGATGACGTCACCGATGAGCCTCTGTATATGTGAGTAGAGGTTGGCAGTAACAGGAGATGATGCACTGGAGCAGACGTATGGACTGAGAAAATTACTATTATTTTCACTCCACCCAGGGCCATATACAAAATTACCAAAACTGCAGACATGAACATACACACAACTAAACTCTACCTCCCAGAAATGAGAAAAAGGTTGTTTAATATAAGATTTAGGGTACTGATACGGTGTGTTCTGGGGCCGTTCTTGGTGCGTTTTTAAACGTACAGAAAATGCACGGGTTTTTGCATGTTTACCATGTGTTTGGCTGGTTTAAGTAGCTGTGACAATATTGATACAGCTGCTTACACTTCCAGAAATGTAAAAAACGCACCAAGAACAAACCAAGAATGGCTCAAGCTGTAGGCTGTGTTAACAAAGTGTTTGGATTGCGTTTTGAAACACAATTCAGAGGCTGAAATTCAGAGGTAGTGTTCACATGCAGCGTTTGAATGGCGTTTTGAAACGCAATTCAAAGGCTGTGGGGAGTGGCTTGTCCCAATCACAGATGTGTTTCCTCTGAACCACATGCACTCGAGAATGAGCACCACATGTTATTACTTACAAAACACAAGAAACTCGTTTTCAGTCGCATGTGTTTTGGTGTAAATGCTTATGTGATTGGCCCAAGCCACTCCCAATTGCTTTTCAAAATGCCATTCAAACGCTGCATATGAACACTGCGTTGACATTTTCCTTTTTTCTTGCCTTTTAAACAAAATCCAAGGTTCCAACAGTGATCACATGTTGAGATAACACTGCATTTCCATCACGTTTAGTAATAGTTGTGAATGACGGGAGTCGGCTCCCCTCAGTGAGCCGAAGGCTCACTTAACCCTGCCCCTAACCGGCTCACCACGCCCCTTTAACCCAATACAATAGAGTAAAAATGGGGTTGTGGAATGAGGTGATTGAATGGCCTGCAGCTCCCTATTATGCATGTAATAGGGAGCCGTTCAGGATCCAGGAGAGCTTGGTGAGCGGAACCTAGTGAGCCAGTTCACTAAGAAGAACCGTAATTCCCATCACTAGTTCATACAAGAAGTCTTATCTTGTAAACCTCTCTGCCTTTTTCTAAGCATTAACATTAAATGCTATAACTCACCTTTCACTTCTGTGTAGTCCCAGGGGTTGGGCTTTTGGTTTGCATGCACTTTAAAAAACTGCAGACTGCTCAGCTGTTAGCCTCCAGCTTTGTGCTCCTGTACAGCTTCTCCCTCTTGCTCCTTCATAGAGCTGACATCAGTGGGATGAGCTGTACAGGAGCATTTGATTAACTGAATATTTACAACCATATCATGGAAAAATTTCTATCCATTTTACAGACTATTTGGCTCCTTGATGAATCAGCTCTATATTTATATACTGTGTTGTGAAAATTTCTTGGATACCTTTTGCCAATGATTTTGCGGTTTAAATTTGTTATTTCCATTCTATAGGTTTCTGCTATAATTAATTTCTAATAAATTTGATTTATGGTTATTGCAGCTAGGAAAATAGGACAACTGCCCTGGAGGCTTTGCCCCCCTGAGTACTTGATAATGTATTTCCCTTCCCTTACTTTAGAATCATTTGAGCAGCTGAACAATACTGATAAAAACATAAATTGACAAATAATTTCTAAAATCCTTCAGTCTTAAGGGTCATGCCAAAATCTGCCGCTACCATGATCCCCCAAATATGCAGAACTTCCCATTACTTCTACCTTCCAGTGGCAAAGTAATGTTGGCACCAGAAAAAGGACAGTGAGGGAACGGAGAAAAGATCAGAATGTGTCTAAAAACGCACAAATGTGAATCTCAGACCACATGGTGGCTGGATGTTATCACATTTCTGATATTTATTTCTGAGAAACTCTACAAGGAAACTCTACTAGACAGCCTTACTCATCAGTCATAAGGATCCAAAAAAAGGCTTTAAAAATAATGCAAATCATCCTGAGGGACTCCAGACTTCATAGCTGTTAATGGAGCTTGGAGCCCCTCAGGCTCATTTTCATCATTTTTAAAGCCTTTTTTTTTGTTAAAGAAGAAGCTAAAAGAACAACAGATCCTGCCAGAGAGGGCACACACAGGTATGACAGTGTGCTTGGTTTACAATCCTTCATCCTCGTGGTAGACGTCCTTTAAGAACAAACATACAGAACCCACCTTGTACATAACCTGGGGGCTCCCTGTCCCTAAAATAAGAGGTTGTTGACCAGCGAAAAACCCACAAAACTGCAACTCAGGACTGAGATAAAAGCTGTTCTCAAGGATCAGTACAACATAAGTACATGCAGTTCCTGGGTAAAGTACAGGATAGGTTATTTGCCCTTAAAGGAATATTCCCACGAAGTCAAGTTTCTTATATGTACGCAGGATAACAAAATAACACATTATCTGATTCACTATTATTAACAAAAATGCAGCATTTCCAACCTGATATAATTCCAACCTGTCTCTATCAGTCCTGCTGTACACAATTTCAGTTGCCCCTAGACACGACCCTGTCATTTCTGACTTAGGGACGGGGCCACCATCTTGGATTCCTGTGTGACCGCAAGGAGCTGTGGATCCAGGTCTGATCTCACACTGATCACTTCCTGCCAGCACATCTTGAGTAGAGAGAAGGTACAAACTACAAGGAGATAAGTGATCCGGGGGATGAGGGAGGCAGGCATATATCTGTGATAACAGAGATGTAGCAGAGCTGATAAGGGAGTGATAAGAGCTAAAACAGCAATAAAACTGAGTAAAATTGGAAAGTAAGGGGTTAAAATGATGCTTATTGTGTAAACATAACTAGGGGATTGAGATTTGAGAATTTTCTTTTGTGGGAAAACCCACAAGTTTAATTCTAATGCATATCGGAACTGGTAGATTTTTTTCTGTCCCCCTGAAAAGTGGATTTTAAAATTTTTGTGCTGTGATAGCACAAGGATTAGGAATAAAACTTCATTACAAACACCTAAAAGCTGATCATTACAGCCTGGGACTAAAGTAAAGCATTCAGAGATCTTCACCATAGGTCACAGTGGGCAGAGAGGTCCATCTGTAAGTTGGGTGTCCTTAAAGAGGACCCTCTAGCAGCACTTACTAAACTAAGCAGCGCCCTAGCCCTCTTCCAGTTAGAGCATTGTTAAATCTCTAGCTTTATCTGAACATACCGATAAGCAAGGAAACAAACTACTAAGTAGCCGCACAATCGTACGTCTCGTATTCATGAGGGGGCGGTCTGAGGAGCTCGCCACTCTCACACCAAATGCCTCAGACCACCCCCTCATGAATACACCACACTGCTGTAAGCTGGGTCCGACAATCGGACAGCTACTTAATGAATTGTTTCCTAGTTTATCACTATGTTCCGAAAAAGCTAGAGATGTAACACTGCTATTACTGGGGGAGGGCTAGGGATCTGCTTACTTTAATAAGTGCTGCTAGAGGGTTCTTCGCCTGACAGGTCCTCTTTAAGTCGGGGACTGACTGTACTCAACTTTTTATGTAGAGGGAAAGTGTATAAAATAGCGAGAAAAAAAAGTCTAAAGTATTTCAGAAACAAAAGGGAAAATTAGTAATGGGTGGGTGGGGGGTGTCTTTTAGACTATGTCTGGAACATGGCTGCCATCTTGAAAGCCACCATTTGAATATGTTTCAGTATAACGGTATATAAAAGCTAAATTATAGGAATGTACGGCTCATTATCTGTAGATTATAGCTTCCACTTCAGTTTATGGTTACAAAAATAGACAGAAACGCAGCAGAGCCTGTACTATATGCTCCACTTTAAAGGAAGGCAGTGATAAATGGGAGCCCATCTGTAATAAAGCAGATCATCTTCTTCCTTTCAAATGGAAATTTCAAAGGTAATAAGGACATTGCCGCTTCTCATTCTTCAGAGTCTCCGTTTGTCAACCATAGGGATTGCGAACTTACAAGGGAATTCAGAGCCGGTAACAAATGGATTTACTCCTGAGTCAATATCTTCGGTTAGAAAAATATTGAGCATAATTCTGTCTGCCCCTCATAAAAGCAGCAGATGAGTGGCTAAACATATGCCATTAAAGCTATTTTTAACCGGCTTACCTCAACCTCCAAAGATATTCATTTAGGTTTCCAAAAATAATTTGACTTTTTAAACAGTTTAATTTAAGTTCAGAGTAATCCCGGTAGTCCCCCCTCTCCCCGTAATAAGCCCTCAACTGTATCTTCCTACCGACAAAACCAGGCATCTCAGAATCATGCTTACACATCTGACACAAGACGGAGTCACATTAATATTCATTAGTAATTATCTGGCTTCCTCTTCTAAAAGAGCAAAGCTTTGCCTCTGCCCTTTGCTCATTGCTGGCCGCAGACAAAAGGTTTTCTTTTTTTTTAAACTTTAAGAAAGTTGGACAAACTTGTAAAATCTACCGTGTTTAACCATATAAGGGAACTTGTAAGGTTGAAAATGTGGTCCAGTGTTATAGAGCAGGAGGAGGTGAGCAGATTAAACGTAGTGGGGCACATTAACTTACCCGTCCTGTTGACGCAGCCGTTCCGGAATGTCCGACGAGGATTCGGGTCTGCCGAGATTAACTAAGATCGTGCGCCCGATATCCTGCATGTGTCGCTTACCCCGCTGAGGTCCGCCGGTGTTCACCTTCTTCTTCCCGGGGGATGTGAGTGCTGATCTTTCGACACAATTTGGTTTTTAAATTCCGCGGTTTGTCCGAATCAGTCGGGTTGTCCGATGTCTGATCGTGTGCGCCAAATACCCGGGGCAATTCAGGGCAAATCTGAAAAAACCTGACGAAAATGCGGTGTTTGGACCCTTAGTAAATGTGCCCCAGTGTCTTGTTATAGAGCAGGTGGAACACAATGGGGGCAGACTATCAAAAGTGTGGAAGGTGAGACAGTGCAGAGTTATACTACACAGTTTTATGCTGCACAAGAGTCAAGTGTTTGAAATCTGTTGTAGTAAAAGACTGTCTAGTTTTATTTTGCACCTCAATTTTGTCAATGGGACAAAATTGGGCTGGGTTAGCATTATTTTTGGCACCAGACGCAGAAGTGCCTGGAAACTGTCTAAAACCCTTGATGTGGTGAAGACAGTTTTCTTTTAGTTCAAATTATGACAGAAATGTGTTGTAGACAGATTAATAAATCTCCTCTTTGGTGTCATATCTACAGCATGTTATAGAGCAGGAGGAGGTGAGCAGATTGTACATAGTGTCCTATCAGCTTTCAGCATGTTATAGAGCAGGAGGAGGTGAGCAGATTGTACATAGTCTTCAAACAAAACTCAGACCAAATGTGCAATCCAAACAAGGATTCCCGGCTTACACAGGGCGTTCAGCGTCTCAGTAGGTCTTGTGAGGTTTCGGAGGGAGTTCCTCCTTCCTCTGAGGAAAAACCGGGCATTTGGCGTCTCAGTGGAAGCCGGGAATCCTTAGTGTGGTCTTTACATGGACTTATGCACATCTAGCCGGGAACTGGTGATGTATATATGATATTGCTGTCTTTGCCATCCAAAGTATAAATAAAGAAGATTGTTTGGATTGCACATTTGGTCTGAGTTTTGTTTGAAGATAATTGAATATCACGGTCAATGAGAGCCTGTGTTACTAAACCAGTGTACACACTAAGTAAAAAGGAGCTTGATTGTTGTATGCATATGGACAGATTGTACATAGTGTCCTATCTGCAAGCAGCATGATATAGAGCAGGAGGAGCTGAGCAGATTTTATGTAGCGTCCTATCTGCAGGCAGTATGTTATAGAGCAAAATGAGCTGAGCAGATAGCTATTATAATTTATGCATTTGTAACAAAAACAAGCAGAGAGAACAAGCATCATAGATCTGTAATAATATTTTCATTACAGTGCTATATGTAATAACTAAAGTCAACATATTAGAGGAGAAGCTTGCTTCTCTTTAGAAATAAGTATAAAAAGGGATATTTTCCAAATAATGAAGCATACAGCTAGTATGTAACTTCTAGTGACCACTATACCACACATTAGGGTTAGTACAGGAGGTGAATAACGTGACATTGATGGGATGGGAATCCTCATATTTCACATCAAAGCGGAAAGTAATTAGAACTTGCGTCTTATCAACTGTGTCCAAAATCCTCAGTGGAAAATGAGGTGACATTTCAAGATACTACTTAGTGTTCTGATCGCTTGCCAAACATATTGACAGTCCTGTCACTGCGGATCCTTCACCAGACGTCTGACCCTGCCAAGCTTCATCTTGTCGAAGACAGCCTTACATCAAGTGATGGCCATTGATTACCTCATTACCTATGGGGTGTACTCATTGCTATGTAGCTGCATTGTATAATGTACTGCACGGTCATGTTATAATGGCAGAGGAGTAGTCATCATCTTCCATAGATTGCAGGATCAGGCGAAACGCAAGTGTTTTGCATTTCAAAACGGCATTTTAGATGCCTTTTCATTGCAATAAACGCAATGTGTGAATGCAGCCTCAGATATTGGACAGGGATCAAAACTTTATCGGTTTAATAATGGAAACATATTAAATTCTGGCATTTATTAACCCCTTCCTGCGGCGGCAGGCGTCGGGTGTGGGTACATGGAGAGGGCTCATGGGCTGAGCCCTCTCCGTAGCTGGTAAGTATTTGCTGCATATTGCAGCAAAGACTTAGCGGTAACACCTGCGATCAGTGCTAGCGGTGTGTTATCACGTCGATCTTTAAAAAAATGGCAGCAAAAAAATGAAGACCTGAGGCTGTCTCGTTTTAACCCATTCATTACAATTTGTGATTTGTACATTTAATGAATGAGGGGGAAAATCCCCATATACTGCCATACATACATTGTAAAACACCCACAACCTCAACAGATCAGCTGATTAGTGACCACCCTAGTAACACAACCTCCGCACTGCTCTCCATGCACAGAAACCTAAATTGACTTGAAAAGAAGTGACCTGCAATCAGATCATGTGGGGAATGGATATAAACCTGTAGCCCTAAAAAGTAGAAGCACGACCATATTATATATATGTATTATATGTATACACCAGGCTGTGAAAAGAGAGATTGAGCATGTGTGTTCACCAACATCAATAAGGTGGACATGCAGATTACTATACACTTGGTGTCATACTGTGAAAGTTAATGTAAGGTAACTGAACACTGGGAACAAAGTTATTGATGGCAGACTGATGCATTAATATTTTTTGGCAGACAACACAGATGACATCATGGTCGCAAACCTACACAAATATCATTGGATCGAATAGCAAAGACAGAATCTGTTATGGACATTAGGAAATGTACAACATATTAAAAGTTTAAGTCAACCTATTCTTCGTCACTTTAAAAAATGTGCAGTGAGAAGTTTTAGGATTTATCTGTATGGGTTGTGCTTTGTATGTCTCCGCTGATAAATGAGAGATTCAGGCTGCATGGTGCCACCACTAGAGGGAGCTGGCATTTTCAGGCCAAAGGAAACTATTTTTTCATACATTTTGCTAATTAAATGGGGTTTTCTTGACTTCATGGAAACTCCTGGACAACGCAGGGGTAAAATAAAATATACTCTCCCTTCTGTGTCTCCCTGTTACCACACCGCAGACCCTGCAGTCACATTGGGTACAACTACTACATTTATCAGGTACATCATCTCTTTTTGAGATGACCAGGCAAAATTCTTCCTGCTGTAACCTCATACACACATTCTATCCACATATTACATAAAGATAATAGAATATAAATTCAGCAGTACTTTGATGAATACAACTGGTCAAACCCCTCCCGGAAGACGTCTTCAACATCAGAAATCCACTTTGCACCTAATTATAAAACTGAGAACATGAGCATAACCGCCGTCCAAGCCGTCGCCATTCACGTTACATATGACAAGCACAAGTTTAAAAAGTAATTATAAACCAGAAGCAACTTACGTAAAAAAGGGCATTAGCTGTATTAAGCTTTCTTTATTGGGTTTGGCAGCAAATTCTGGCACTGTCTGGATGACTTTGTTCATGACATTTCTTAAGTAAATTTGGAGCTGCTTTCGTCGCTCTTCTACAAACTTTGCATCCTGGAAAAAAAAAAGACAAAATATGGATTGTAAAATAGTCTCAAGGGCAAAGTAGCGCCATGTGCAGCCAAGAAGATGTACACTGGATGACCCCTGGATAAATGCATTGCCGGACTGAAGGCTCCAGGTCCGAGAACATTCTGTTCTTGTAAATTAAAGCCATAGGGAGGTGAATATGATGTTGAGGTGCCACACGTGAGGCGCTTCTGTAATTACACCAATAACTAATGGGCAGCAATTATACAACCAGCGTGTACATCTGTGGTATACACAGTATTTTGTAACTGCAGGGATTCAGATTGTTTAACCAATTCTAATTCATCATTTCTAATTATCCGTTCATCAACCTGGTCACATATAGACCAAAGCATATGGATTTATAGGTGAACTCTCCTCCTGTCTTTCTCAATAAAATTCTGGGTCCGAATGCAGGGAAATCTTACTTTTTATCATATGCAAACGAGTATTTAAGTGATCTGTGGGTGTTGTCACCAAGGTGGAGCACCCTCTTTTACCCAGGCTCAATGTGGGCGATGCAACGCATTTCACTTTAAGGGCACTGACATTGCGTTTTACCTCTGCCTTGTAAGGATATGCCGGGATGCACATACAATGACAAATGCTATCCAATTCCTCTCTTTCCCTCCTGAGAGTGGGAGGAGGAATGAACGTTGGCAGCAAGAGCGACAGTAAAACTTGGCGGAGGCCAGGGGAGGGATGCAATACTTAGCATCTGTGGCCCATTGCCTCTAATGTCCTCCGCTGAACATAAACCTAGTTCAGCAGGAAGCAGCAGGATGGAAAGACATAAGATGGTAAGAAATAGCAAGCTGAGTTTTCCACAGCAGCAAAAAGGATGCCTCCATCGAGCAGTATATGACATATATATAATATATATGCTTTTGCTAAGCAGATCTTGCAGAATTGCAGACCTATAATCTGCAGAGTTTAGGATTGTATCAATATGGATACAATTTAAGCAAATCTCTTTGACAAACTGCAGAAAAATTGACCTGTGATTTTAAATCCACATAATATAATATTTTACAGGTTTGAACAGATTTTTTTTTTAGTACAGATTGAAAATTTAGTATCGGCCATTAGAATCAGCCCTTTTCTATGGACAGTGTTAATTAAAGGGAACCTGTCAGTGGTTTTGACCACACAAAGCTGTGATCAGGGTTAGTAGCAGTCCTGGAGATCTGTGTTACCATAGCTTTGTGTATACGGTTACTAACAGTAGCAGTTGGAGCACTCTAGAGCACTCAAAAAGTTCTCTATATCCAGCTACAATCCTTGAATATAAATGTATTTTCGCAGTGCATCTAATAACACAAACAAAGTTATGGTTACACAGATCTTCAGTGCTGTTACATAACCCTGTCTACAGCTTTGTGTAGTCACAACCACTGAAAGATTCCCCTTAAAGAATCAGCTAACTTTAACACCTAAATAATGGCATCTAAATTAACTATTATAAAAAAATGAATACCACACAGGAAGTCCCCAGGTTCCGTAGGTTTGTTCTTACATAGAATTTGTATGAAAGTCGGAAGAGGTATATTTTGTAAGATTAACACCAGACAAAGTATATTTTTTGTTCCCGTGAATAGCAATTTCCAACTTTGGGCAGTTATCAGAAAAAGTATTAACAATAAAACTTCATTACAAACACCTTTGATGACTGTGATGTTGATCATCGCCGCCTTATGGTTTAAAGTCCAATAAATTACCAGCATCCAGAGAGCTTCAACAGAGGTCACAGTGGCCAAAGAGATCCGTCTGTAACTAGGGGTCGTCTAAGTCATGTGTCCTTAAGTCAAGGACCACCTGAATATATGTAATTCCCAAGCTCTGGCCTATTGGACAGTTGTCCTTTATATGGCATCAAGTTTAAACCTAAAGAAAATCCAGCTTCCTAAACTAGACAATGTCACCAGCCGCAGCTTTACAAGGAGGAATGAGATGTGTTGTCAGCGAGTCCATGAGATTTATATACCTAACACTCCATATGCTTGGAAAAATCAATACCGGAAGGTTCTAACGATGTAGCATTCTTAAATTTACTACTCGCCGATGCTGGTTAGAAGCGATATTGGAAAAGCCATAAAAACAAAACAGCAATACAATGAACAGATCATTGAGTTAATGGCTGGGGGAAAATACACAGTAAAGTGTATATTATGTGGGTGTCTGGAGGAAAAAAAAATACTCAGGCTTTGTAGGGGATTTGGCTGACTTTGTTACGTGCAGTAATTATGTTATCATCAATTAATTAGTGACATGAGATCAATCCAATGACAGCTGGTAGGACAAACACTTGCTTTGCTGTCCAGCCCAAACAATGTATTCAGCAATAAATTGGTAGATTTGTCCACCCACAACAACTCATCTCTCCTAATATAAGTTTTATTTATGCCATAGCACAGTGATGGTGAACCCTTTAGATACCAAATTCCTCAAACTACAATTAAAACCCACATCTTTTTCACAAAGTTCCAATATGGCAATTTATGCATGACCTTATTGCTCCCTACTTTGTCAATGGTTTTAATTGTATCAGCATCCAGAGGACACCAATACAGTAAAAAGAATGAGGAGAAATTTGGATGAACACTGTGTTCCCTCTAGAATCCCAGGGCCTGGAGTAGGAGATCCAATGTTAATTCGGTTCTGTCCACACCTCCTTGCTACTTCCGCAGTACCAGAATCTTTAAATAGCGCTCAATGTGGCACATCCTGGGCTCCATGGGACAGCTAAAGGAGGCCATGATTGCTGTGTGGGGAACTCTGTGCCAACTGTGCCATAGGTTTGCCCACATTGTCATAGACCTTGGACTTGACTTACTTAAAACACCTCTTGGCGAATATATGGCAGTTGTCCGTGCCCACTGTTACGTGTTCCAGCAGAGCCCGGACGCTACAGTGCTGCTGCTCCATTTTGTTCTTCAGTGTGGTGATCTGGCTGTGTATCATTTGCTGCTGCAGGCCCATGGTTACTGGGTCTTACAGCATGTGCCGCAGAAGAACCTATGCACACCCACCAGAGGTACCCAAGAGTTGTAGTTTTCCTGTTGCTGCAAAAGTGTGGCCTGTTCCTGACCCCGATCCCTATCTGCCTGTCCTGAACATTTGCTTGTATCGTGGATTGTTACCTGCTTGCCCCTGACCTTATGCTTAGTTTCTCCTGGAATACAGTCTGCCTTACTCCTGGAGCTGTGGCTTTTTGGTCTCTATGACTATTGGATTTTTAAAATGTTAGGTTGTCACACTAACAATAAATCTTAATTGCAGACACCTTTGATAACTGTTATAGCTGTAAAGTACAGTATATTACCAACATCCAGAGGTCCGTTTGTAACTAGGGTTCGTCTGTAAGTCGGGTGTTCTTAAGTAGGAGACCACCTGTACTAAAAAGGCTTTAGTCCCATGCATTAGATTTGTGACACTAACTTCTGCAGCTAAAACTACTAATTTAAATAAAAAAGCATTGATTTCTTCAATTACTATTGAGAAATCTGAATATATTCGCTTTTAGAGTACACCCATGCAGGACATATTGGCCCACATTTATCAAAAGTAGTGCAAACTGTACTATGTGCAGAATGTGCCAGATTATTGAATACTTGAGCCCTTTTTTTAGTGCACCTTTAACATTGCGGCACAGTAAATGTGGCTCACGGTGTGAATCGGCACCGAAACGCCCCTTAAGGTGCAGGCGGTAGACAGAGCAGCCACTACACAATACTGGCACAGTACATGTAGTTATGCAGACACTACATAGATACATGAACAACCAGTTTGCACATTCTATCACTGCAAAGTCAGACAGGAAACTGGCAAAAACACTTCGGTAAATGAGGGCCATTGCCCAGCGGTGCGGAATTTTAAAAGGAAGCATAAAAATGTATTATCCTTTGCTAAGCAGATCTTGCAAAATCGCAGACCTATAATCTCCTGGTGCTGTGGCTTGGCATTTCCTGACCCACATGGGCCAGCTGCTATTTGTGACTACCATAAGAGGTAGTGGCCTTTCAATCTCTCCGGGACAGAAACTAGATCCTTATTTAGGAGTTGGAGAGGTTCAGGGATAACACTCTTAATGGTGGTCCAAAGTCAAACCAGATACACAAAAGATGGGTAAAATCTATAAACCCTACAGGAAATAGCTTGGTCTTCTACCACCGTACTACCTATACATACGCACATGTACCTGTGACATATCAGGAGAGGATTTTGATTGTAGTAAGTAGTATGTTCTCTACCTGGAGTCATACAGGAAATAACTCAAAGAAAATAAAAGATGTTCCTTTGATTAATAAAAATATAATAAGTCAACAGAGAAACTCAAAGGTACGGATATAGACTTTGATCCCCATCAAGGACATTGCCATGAGAATCAGTGGGGCGCTGTGTATCTTTACTGGTGGCCGTCATTATTTTTCTTTGATCTTCGCCAAAACAAAGATCTGTTGTGAGTCATTGCAGATGATAATGAGATCTGGAAGGTAGAGGCTAAAGGAAAATATGAAAAGATATTTCTTTTATCTTCCACTTGCCCCAAGGGTTTAATAGTGAACCTAAAAATCCTTCAACCTTTAGGTGCACTGTCTACAACATAACTGTATGTTATCATTAAGGAGCGCCTGTCACCAGATTTTACCCCGGTAAACTACTACTCCCCTCAGGTAGAAAATGAAAAGTCCATTCTAGAATTCCCTCTTTTATGTGAAACCTCACCCATTTACCTATTAATAAATCTCCCCTAAAGTCAGGCAAATATGACTCTAACCCCTTAACTTGACTCATCTTGTGTGAAAATGAGGTGAGAAAAGGGAGAGGGTAATTTCAGAAGACTATCTTCTGATTTATAGTACATCTTTCAGATCACATCAGGCTTTGGGCTTTGTGCGTTTCAGAACTAGAGATACAGACACCTAAAGACATAATGGAAAATGCAAGTTGCAGATAAAGATCCAGTTCCACCTATTTGTAAACTGCCTGTATGTCCAGTTCTGTAGTTCAGAGCTTGACAGAATCTAAAATGTTGGATTCTTATCTTTACAATGGTACAAAAAGCATGTATCGAGGTACCATGAACCCAAAGATAGGGGCTTATGAACTGATATTACCCCTGCAACCACTAAACTTGACTTATCTTATGTGAAATTGGGATGAGAAGAGTCATATCTACCTGACTTTGAGGGGGATTTTTTTTATAGTTAAACTAGTGAGACTTCCCATAATAGAGGGAATTTTAGAATGGACATTTCATACCTTGGCTGATGGGTTTAGTAGTTTACTGGGGTACACTATGGTGATATGGTCCTTTCAAGTTAAGCCTGTATAGTACAGGGCTTAACAGGTTCACATAATACAGCAGACACCTACCTTAACTGTTACAACATCATTAGGGGCTGCCGATTGTTTCTCAATGCACAATATCAAAACTCTCAAGTGCCAGCTGGTACAATTAACCCGCTGAATGCTCCATGAGGGGTATTTATCAGGACTTCTGCGTCACAGCACATCAGCTTACTGTTAGCACTTGTGATTAATTCCCCTTTCAGCCACCTCCACGCCAGGAGAACTTAAAGGAAGGGTGGGAGCGCGGCAGCTGATTAATTTTCATATGTGCCGACTGTTGTGATAGATGTATGATACATATGTTATGATGGCAATAATAGTCCACTTTATACCACTTTACCAGGTATTTATCCAGGACTTGATTGTCTATAGATGAAACTTACTTTTATTGGATTTCAGACCCATAGACCACCAGACATTGACAATGGTGTGTATATGGTTGCCTTCAGAACTGCCTCAATTCTTTGTGGCATAGATTCAACAAGGTGCTGGAAGCATTCCTCAGAGATTTTGGTCCATAGTGACATGATGGCATCACACAGTTGCCGCAGATTTGTCGGCTGCACATCCATGATGCGAATCTCCCGTTCCACCACATCCCAAAGATGCTCTATTGGATTGAGATCTGGTGACTGTGGAGGCCATTTGAGTACAGTGAACTTATTGTCATGTTCAAGAAACCAGTCTGAGATGATTCCAGCTTTATGACATGGCGCATTATCCTACTGAAAGTAGCCATCAGATGTTGGGTACATTTTGGTCATAAAGGGATGGACATGGTCAGCAACAATACTCAGGTAGGCTGTGGCGTTGCAACAATGCTCAATTGGTACCAAGGGGCCCAAAGAGTGCCAAGAAAATATTCCCCACACCATGACACCACCACCACCAGCCTGAACCGTTGATACAAGGCAGGATGGATCCATGCTTTCACGTTGTTGACGCCAAATTCTGACCCTACCATCCGAATGTCGCAGCAGAAATCGAGACTCATCAGACCAGGCAACGTTTTTCCCAGTAGATCAGCAGTTTCTGAAATACTCAGTCCAGCCCTTCTGGCACCAACAACCATGCCACGTTCAAAGGCCTCAAATCACCTTTCTTCCCCATACTGATGCTCGGTTTGAACTGCAGGAGATTGTCTTGACCATGTCTACATGCCTAAATGCACTGAGTTGCTGTGATTGGCTGATTAGAAATTAAGTGTTAACGAGCAGTTGGACAGGTGTACCTAATAAAGTGGCCGGTGAGTGTATATATATCAGTCCACTCAGCCCCACATAGCAATCTTCTGTACCTAATTCTTCCTGTCTAATGATTAGACACCAAGTGTAGAGCATTTCTTATAGATACTTGTGATATCTGATCTTTCCTGCTCTCATCTACGCTTCAAACAGCAAATTGAAGTTTGCATAAATAACCATCCATTGTTAACCAAAGCAATAGTTGTCACCAGTTGTAATAACACATCCTTCTAGGTCTGTTCAATGCATACAGAAATCAAATAATATAAAATATATGCCTACACCGACAACAAATTTTCATAAACGCTGTGCAGGCCCCTGCTGGACACATCAAGAGGCCGGAGCCTATTGATGTATGCGACAGGGGCAGACAGAGCCTCTCGATGTATTCGGCTGAGCTTTATGATCTGCAGGGCTATCATACAATAAATAACCCCCCAAAATTTCCATTCAGGTGCTTTATTGATATTATGCCAATTTTTTTTTTTTTTTTTTTTATCTGGACAGCACAATGAAAGCAAGAAAAACAAATCACATATAAAAAAAAATATCTATATATACCATATTTTTTGGACTATAATACGCACTTTTTAGCAAGTAGTCTTGCTAAAAAGTGCCTGCATCTTATAGACCAAAGGTCAGGAGGATCCAGCACTGCCAGACACTTCTGACCGCTGTAAGGGCTATCGGGTAATGCCCTGATATAGAGCTGCACCCGATCTCCCAGAGAGGAAAGCCTCCGCACTGCTCTCTCCTCTCCCAGGTGTCCTACAGGACCTGGGGTGATGTCAGTATCATGTGACTGATCACTTACTTCTTACATCACAACATACTGCTGAAAATGGGGACATGCTGCCCTGGGACAGGGTAAGAAGAAGGGGAAGGGAGGGTGTGGATTCTCTGTGTATAGCTGAGCTGTGTGTGTAAGAATATGGATGATGCAGGGCTGTGTGTGTAACTGTATGGATGATGCACAGCTGTGTGTGTAACTATATGGATGATGCAGAGCTGTGTTTGTAACTATATGGATGATGCAGGGCTGTGTGTGTAAATGTATGGATGGAGCAGATTTATGTGTGCTGTGCTTTAGTACAACCAACAGTGATATTTTAATTGGTGTAAAATATATTCCTCTTTTTGGAAGCCTAAATCTGGGGTGCGTCCTATAGTAAGAAGCGTCTTATAGTCCTAAAAATACGGTATGTCCTGATCCCAGACAATCCCTTTAAGGCTTAGAGAAGGATTCCTAGGATAGTTGTTCATTTCCGTTCTGTATAAATCAATATGTTCTATGAACATTGTGATTTGACAGCATTGTGTTGTTTCATGGAAGATTTAGAGACATCCTGATAGGTTATTACTGGGTGGCAAGCTTCACGAGTAAATGAACAATTAGTGACCGACTTAATAAAAACCGATGAAAGGAAAATGCATGATATCAGCTTATCTAACTAAGCTCTTCAGATGCATAAAGAATGGAGTAAGATGATTAGTCATTGTTGTCACCGTTTCCCACAGACGCTCTTGTACATGATGTGAGGCTGCGTGACAGTCGCTCCTGTGGAGAAAATAAGGTTTCTACAAAGCAGAATGTTTTGGCACACGATACCCTTTTCCATACACAATAATTCCCACAACTTCCCACATAAGAGCAAAGTAATCTCTTTTTTAATGGATGAGGCCCTCAGGCATCACAGGTTTAGTAAAATAGATTTGCCTTTCAATACATGGATTTTAGCTGACGCCAGGCCAATTTCACCTCTTGTTTTTAAAACCTACACCCTGATGTTTGCTCACGTAACACTGACACACGTGCAGGGGGTATGAATAGATTAGATAGGACTAGGATATAAAGGAATAGAGAGAACATTGTCAGCAGTAAATCACATCTATTATTAATGGGCAATTTTCAAAGGTAATGTAACTACTGGCAGTAAGAACCCGGGGATGGCGGCGACACAGGGATCGCTCTCTGTTATTCCCAGGGCCAGAGATCGCATTAACGCCTATACAAGCGTCTATGACTCTGCCTGCAGAGGGATCCCGTACTGAGATTCCCCAAGCAGTGGGGTTAGATACATTCTGAGAAGATACAATGTGCATCTTTTCTGCATGTTTGTATACAGATCACTGATAACAGTGATCATATGGGATGTCACCATAAGATCACTGTCATATATGATCTGCATCGGCGGCGTCAGCCACAGTCTAGTCACGGGGTGGGTGTCAGCCACAGTCTAGTCACGGGGTGGGTGTCAGCCACAGTCTAGTCACGGGGTGGGTGTCAGCGGTGTCAGCCACAGTCTAGTCACGGGGTGGGTGTCAGCGGTGTCAGCCACAGTCTAGTCACGGGGTGGGTGTCAGCGGTGTCAGGCACAGTCTAGTTACAGGGGGGTGTCAGCGGTGTCAGCCACAGTCTAGTCACGGGGTGGGTGTCAGTGGTGTCAGCCACAGTCAGTTACTGGGGGTTGTCAGTCGGTGTTGCAGCACCACCGTCTAGTTACAGGGGGTGTAAGCGTGTCAGACATCTAGTTACGGGGGTGTGCAGCGGTGTCAGCCAACAGTCGTCTAGTCAAGGGGGTGGTCAGCGTGTCAGCCACAGTCTAGTTACAGGGGTGTCAAGCGGTGTCAGCCCCGTCTAGTCACGGGGTGGTGTCAGCCACAGTCTAGTTACAGGGGGGTGTCAGCATTGTCAGCCACAGTCTAGTTACAGGGGGGTGTCAGCCACATTCATAGTTAACAGGGGTGGTCGAGTGGTGTCAGCCACAGTCTAGTCCCAGGGGGGTGTCATCCATAGTCTAGTTACAGGGGGGGTCAGCCATAGTCTATTACAGGGGGTGTCACCATCAGTCTAGTTAACAGGGGGGTGTCAGCCTAGTCTAGTACAGGGGGTGTCACCAAAGTCTAGTTACAGGGGGGTGTCAGCCATAGTCTAGTTACAGGGGGGTGTCGCCATAGTCTAGTTACAGGGGGGTGTCAGCCATAGTCTAGTTACAGGGGGGTGTCAGCCATAGTCTAGTTACAGGGGGGTCAGCCATAGTCTAGTTACAACAGGGGGTGTCACCATAGTCTAGTTACAGGGGGTGTCAGCCATAGTCAGTTATCAGGGGGTGTCAGCCTAGTCTAGTTACAGGGGTTGTCAGCCATAGTCTAGTTACAAGGGGGGTGTCAGCCATGTCATGTTACGGGGGGTGTCACCATAGTCTAGTTACAGGGGGGTGTCAGCCATAGTCTAGTTACAAGGGGGGTGTCAGCCATAGTCTAGTTACAGGGGGGTGTCACCATAGTCTAGTACAGGGAGGGGGGGGGTTAGTGTCAGCCACAGTCTAGTCACGGGGAGTGTCAGCGGTGTCCGCCACATTCTAGTCAGGGGGGGGGGGGGTTTGGTGTCAGCCACAGCCTAGTCACAGGGGGGGTCATCCACAGTCTACTCATTGGGGGTGGGGGGTAGATCAGCGACCTCTTAAAAAATTAGAATATCAGCAAAAATTCAAAACGTGAAACTCATATATTGTATAGAGTCATTACAAACAGAGCAAACTTTTTCAAGTTATCATTTCTGTTAATGTTGATGGTTATGGATTACTGCTAAGCAAAACCCGAAAGTCATTCACATTTTTTGAGATAATATCATATAAGACCAAACTGTCAAAAATAATTGATATCAAGGCCCAGGTTGTGGATTAGTAGTCTTCAGCTCGTCTGCATTTTCGGGTCTGGTGTCTCCATCTTCCTCTTGGAAATATCTCATAGATTCTCTATGGGGTTAAGGTCAGGTGAGTTTGCTGGCCGATCAATTACAGTGATAATGGTTATTAAACCAGGTATTGGTACTTTTGGCAGTGTGGACAGGTGCCGAGTCCTGAAGGAAAATGAAAATTCCATCTCCAAAAAGTTTGTCGGCAGAGGGAAGCATAAGGTCTCTATAATTTCCCGGTAGACGGCAGCGCTGACTTTGGTCTTGATAAAACATAATGGACCTAACCCAGCAGATGACATGGCTCCCCAAACCATCACTGATTGTGGAAACTTCACACTAGACCTCATGCAGCTTGGATTGTGGCCTCTTCACTCTTTTTCCAGACTGGGACATTAATCTCAAAATGAAATGCAAAATTTACCATCATCTGAAAACTACCCCTTGGACCACTGAGCAAAAGTCCAATTCTTTTTCTCTTTGGCCCAGGTAAGGTGCTTCTGGCATTTGTTCAGGAGAGGATGACACATGGAATGCGACACTTGTAGCCCATGTCCTGGATACGTCTGTGTCTGGTGGCTCTTGTTGACTCACTCCTTTATAGCCACGATAAACCAGGGACACCTACTCATAGACCCAGGCACCGTGACTGGGGTAATCCTCATGTCTTCCTTCCTACTAAAATCAACTTTGAAAATTATGATTAGCAATAATGTAACGCCACCATCCATGCTGCAGCTTCACAGGCTGTTACACTGTCTCCCCTCCTCCTGCTACCTCAGCATTTCCCTCCTCCCTCTCCCTGCTGTAATCTCATGGCAGCAGCGGTAATTTTGGCACACAGCGCAACAGGAAAGAGCACAAAATAAGTTATGGTACGGAGGGACTGATTTTAGAAGGAAGGAGACCCAGGGTAACAAATATAAGTGTCCCTGGTTTATCATGATGGATTCTTATGGTAGATTTCCTTTAAGCAAAGATATTCTAAAAATAATACACTAACCAACACGGATTTTCTTTTTTTTGAAGGAAAACGGAAATATGCCTGTGATATACTGTGAACTTTACAAATTCATAGAAACTACACGCTATGGTACTAGCAAGGTGGTGTCTGCTCTCTTGCAAAATAAAACTATAGCCAAATATCATTATAGGATGCAATAATTTTGCTAGTGAACAACAAATTCATATTTCAATAAGTAACAACTGAGACATGCGGCTCTGGCAGGAAGGGGGTAAATGAGCGCAATGCTTGGGGAAGTATATAATGGGTTTTTACAAACATTCCCTGGTGAATTGATGGATTGCTCCGAAAAGTGGACATTAAAAATATATGTCATAAGCCACTAGAACTTGGGAAGCCTCCTGCTACTCTATGCTATTTAATGTTGTTAGGGTATGTTTTCCCATAATCTAATGAGCGTCAGATAAAACTGGAAACACTTTCACATGTTTCAAAGAAGCAATGGATTCCGGACCCAGCCCTGCTAGAGCTAATACACGACTCTGCAGGAATCTGCTTACTCTTTACTACAGATGTGTCTACCATTGCCATAGTTTCTATTTGGTCAATAAGGTTTTCTGGGCCTTATTTCCATAGAATAGATCATTATTGCGAGGGTGCGACACCCAACCATCCCATCAATGAGTTGCGTGCCATTCAGCCGTTACTTTAGGGATGGAGCACGAAGCAATGGAAGTCAATGGAAATTGCACCCACAGTTCTGTCATCACACTATGGACGCTTCCTGCTCTGACCCCAAGATAGTAGTTGGATAATACCGCTGCACGGTAGGATATCAATGGGTCATGCTTGGGTTTCCCAGCATTTGAAGGTTATCCCCAATCCAGAGGGGTTCTGACTACTGGGTCCCCCCTCCAAGCACAAGAAAGGACCTCTTTCGATCATGACAGCAGTTCCAATCTCATTTCTTAAACAAAACAGCAGGTTGTGCATGTGTCCTGCCACACCATTCAATTCTATGGAAGTCTTGGAAATAGCCTAACACAGCACTCCTATTAACTGTCCCAGAGAATTTCTGAACGAAAGTACAGGACACATCCTGCTTCGTTCCGTAAGTGAGAACAGAACCCCCGTTTTTTTGATCGGTCTTGGGACATTCTCTTTAAGGACTCCTAATTTCCTTCCATACAACCTATTCAATAACATATAGCGACATACAAATAACATCGAAATATTTACAATACTCATACATCAAAAGATCAATGGAGACCAATTTATAGTGAAGCTTATGGGTCAGATCACAACTGTGACCATTTTTTTGCACAAAATATTTGGCATCTTTCTCACTCTAATTCTCCAAGAACATGACCGAAACAAACAGACAGCTTGGCTTTCTGTAGAAAGCCAAGCGGCTACACAGCAAATCGGTTCAAAGATCTGCTC
This sequence comes from Engystomops pustulosus, assembly GCA_019512145.1. Classification (NCBI taxonomy): domain Eukaryota; kingdom Metazoa; phylum Chordata; class Amphibia; order Anura; family Leptodactylidae; genus Engystomops; species Engystomops pustulosus. Next base: position 23,353,383 of record CM033648.1, on the reverse strand, counting down.
TACCGTTTGCTCACATACCTTGACTGGGTGAAATAGACCTCTATTGGGGCTTTGATGTTGCTGAAATCTGTGCACCCAGGTCACGGCCCCCAATATGGTTGTGTGCATGGTGTCTTAAAGGAACTCTACCATTTGATTTGATGCATTATGAACCAAACATACCTTGAGAATGCTGTAGCTACACTGATGCAGAGTGGTTTTGCTGTAAAAAAAAATTATAAAATTATGATAAGGCTCTGTTGCTTCTGTGACTGACTCGGTGCTTCTTTCCTACATTAAGTATGCACTGCTCGAGAGAATTATGTAATCACTGTGTTGTGCCTGACTGGCAGGAGTAATCAATCACTGCACCATCCCCCAGCTGCTATGTATGAGTGATCCGGCTCAGGTTGATAAGTCCTGTCTGGACGGTTCAGAAATCTCTGTGTGATGTGTTGATCAACGGCAGGCTGAAGAAACCCAGCTTTCCCAAGGTCCTGATGTTATAGTTGTTTTTTCAAACAAAACCGCTCAGCTCAGGGATTAACCAAGATATGTTTCTGCATCAGTGTAGCTACAGCATTCTCAAGGTATGTTTAGTTCATAATGCATCAAATCAAATGGTAGATTTTTTTTTCCAGAAGACTTCTGTTACCATGTAATCATTTTATATATGCAGTCATAGCACAATCAGAATGAGAAAACTGATACCAAACCATTGGCTACAATAAAAAGTAAATATGGGATCAACAAGTCTGAAAAGCTGTATACAATGGTCATGGTCAGTGCTTGCTCTGATGGTGACTTGTTACCCATCAGTTATCTTTCCGTAATTTGTTTACAAAAGCCATGAACATAAGACTTCCACAAACAGCCAAACAAATGAACATAACCAAACTCTATTTATGGGCTTTCATGGTTCAGTTTTCACTAAATTGAGTTGGACTGTCTTCCCTATATCTTTTTACAAATGTAGTCTCCCAAACAAGCAGCGCGCTTCTGTGTGCAAGTAACAGAACGCTAAGCAAGCGTAACTTATTTGGAAGTCTTTAGCTTTGCTCTCAGGGCCCCCAATCAAACGAAGAATGAGAAGTTACAAGTCTGGAGCTGAGCCCGGTCTGAAGAAGCTGCCAGAACTGCTTTGCTACTCATTTAATGAGATCCAACAGCTTGTGATACCACTGTTTCTCAGATACAGCATCCCACCACACCACAGTTGCCATAAATGCATGATACAAAGCATATACTGAGAGTTATTTCCCTGGTAAAAAGAACATTCAGGTTTATTAGATGGATCAACGTTGTGTTCATTGTGCTTATATAATATATGCTATAAGGTTAGCTACAAAAAAATAATTGGGCCATTGGGGCCATGTGGGTCAATATGATTCATTTATGCTTAAAATTATCCAATCCATGTTGATCAGGCCTTGACCCCACCGTGTCCATACAAGCAAGTATATTACAGACCACTGAATAGCTGATGTGACCAATCAGCCTCTAAGATTGATGAATCCATTTGGCTCCAGAGGATAATTTAGGATAATTTAGATATATTTCACTTGCTGTAGATATCTAATTGTAGTGACAAAGAGGACATGTTTGCATGGTGTACACAACTCCACTGGTGTTTCATTTTATAAAAGATACAACTTGAGGAGGCAGCTGCAGATATCCATTTCAAAGTGGGTTTCTGGTTTAAAGGGGTGTCCGAGATTGTAAAACAAACAACATTGGAGGCGACTGCTTAATTAAGTAAACATGTACTCACCTCCACGGTCCCTCCCGGCGTCCAGCATGGTCATTTCTCCAGTTAGTGCTCCATGTAAACAAACAGAGACACGGAAGCTGCATTTAACTTCCAGCTGACCTAGGTGGCCGCCCACGCCATTTCATCCATTTCAAAGTGGGTTTCTGGTTTAAAGGGGTGTCCAAGACTGTAAAACAAAAAACTTTGGTGGCTGGGAGGGGACTGCTTAAAAAAATAAACATGCACTCAGCTCCGCGGTCCTGCGCTGCCATCTCTCCAGTCCGTGCCCCTGTTTGTTTACGTGCTGCGGTCACCTTCCGGCTTTCACCATGCCCACCAGTCCCTACTCCCTGTGCTGTATATATGCGGGACCGGTGGGTGTGGTGAAAGCTGGAAGGTGAACACAGCGCGTAAACAAACAAGGGCACGGACCGGAGAGATGGCAGCGCAGGACCGCGGAGCTGAGTGCATGTTTATTTTTTTTAAGCAGCCCCTTCCAGCCACCAATGTTTTTTTGTTTTACAGTCTTGGACAACCCCTTTAAGTATTTATTTTTTTATTACTGTATTTACTCCAGGGGATACAATATCATACGATAGTACTTTATTTATCCCCTCGGGGGAAAATTGTTTTGTACATAGTGTTTCGACAGTTGCTACACACAGAGATGGGCTTAATGTTACTGTTACATAGATACACTATAAGATGCTCATTCTTACATGTTGCTAGGTCCTTAGTTGCAAACAAACAGTTACAGTGCAGGTTAACAAGACTACATTACATAAGGTGAAAAAATTACAGTAAGAAATACAATAGTGATAATAACAAATAGACACAATATAGACAGACATCAATAGGGGGTACTACAGTAGGAGTGCCGATGTGGCGCTAACGGTGATTGTCGTGAAACAGTGGTGTGCTGCTGTTGGTTTGGCAGAAGTGACACTGGCTGTAGCTCCACTTTTGCCAAGTACCGGCGCCTAACCTGCCTGGTGCTGGCTTCCACTGGAGCTGTGGGACTGACTGGCGGTAAGGCACCGTTTGTTAGCTTAGGTTACTCGTTGAAGGACAGAGTTGAACTCTGAATGTGTGACTTTACTTTTACATTTTGCAAGTGTAAGATAAGTGGAAAAATAATTTGAGTTTGACAAGTACTTATAAGAAAGAGTCTTTTTGTTCACTTCTGGTTCATTTCTGGTATCACAAGCGTTTATTTTATGCCTAATATGCACTTTTTTCTGTCACAAATTAGAAATGAAAATTTCAAAATCGGTGGTTTGGTAGGCCTTCCCCTCCTAGCAAGTGTTTCCACTTTGCTTTTTACTTATTTGTTTTGGCACAATATGGAAGAGAGATTTCTGATTGGAATAGGGAAGGGGAGGGTAATTTGTAAACATACAGGACAGCATTTTGAGCGGTCAAAAATCAGACCTGATAGAGAACTGAAAATATAGAATTGAGATAGACAGAAAAGGAAAAAGGAGGGAGAGTCTTCTTTCCTTTTCTACCGATAAGGATAAAAGAGATATAGAAGTCAGAAATATACTTTTTGGAAATATAATACCATGTGTAATACTTTCAACATTTTACTATTTTGTGATGGATTAACAAATATAAGGAAAGAGGAAGGATGTTAAGAAAGGAGGAAAAGGGTGGATACTATGGTGCATTTAAAGGATACGAGGAGTTTGGTGGTGCTAACAAAGGCTGATTTTATCTGTGCGCTTTTATGAAAATGTTTGTGAGTAGATATAAGAAATATTTTTTAGTGTCTCTCCGATTATTGTAAGAAACCACTGTGCATTCCTGGCACGGGAGTGGATCGCTTTCAGAAGTGGAACCATTACACCGGACTGTGGGACGCAAAGAGGACCTTAGAGTTAGATTTTCCTTTCTCCTGACTATATGCTGGAGTGGTGAGAACTACCACTTATGGAATCACATATCTCATGACTTTTTAGAAGTGAGCACAGGGACAAACCTATAATATTTCTGTTAATAAAATTTAGACAATAAGCCATAGGTACCCCAAAAACATTAATTTATAGAAATCATCTAAAAAGAAAACAGTAACAGTAATGCAGAAATGGAAAACAAATGCAGCTTTGTGATTATGAAACTCGCCCCTATTTTTGAGATATATTTTTTTAGATCTCTGGTAAACTATTACCATGTTTATAAAATCTCACTTGCTTCTAAATTTCTAGAATATCTGGTATATGGTGGTGTATATGGTGATCAATTACCGCTCTACCAGCTCCATGGAATATGGCACTAGACCATGTGCTCCTAACCTCATTTTGAGGACATCTAAACTGTATATCTCCTCCGAGGATCACTCATCTTTTCCCCTAAAGATATATCCAATTTATTACCTTCACCTAAAAACATTTCTTTTATCCCTCTCCCACCTCAACGCTGACACAACCAGCAAAAAAGACTCCGATTATCAACTACTGCTATTACATTTTAAGAAGATCGTTTACTACTGTGACAGAGTGTCTGGAGAAGTGGTAGATGGGGTGTATGTTTGCCCACGGTAAATTACTTCTACATCTCTGCATTCATTTTTCTGAGACCTACTAGGGACCTGTGTTGCTGGAGTGGGGAAGTGAGGGTGGGCCCCACTCCATCCGGACAGTCGGGGTTTTGGCTGTCCTCATTACATGGTCTACAGGTGTGTTGGGCTAATTTAAGGAGACCGGTGATAACACTCAGGGCTCTGTACCTGGGAAAACAACTGTGAGTCTACTGCTGTGCTGTTTGGGAGGTTGTGCAGTAGGTGCAGTCTCTGGTAGTCAGGGACCTGATGTCTAGTTAGTGGCAGGACGGCCTAGGATTTAATTTTGTTATTCCTTTGTTTCTACTGCTACATTTTATGGAAAATGAATCTGGTTGCTGCCAGTTAAAGCAAAAGAACTGTGTTGTTGTGGTGTCTCGAAAAGTGCCTGTCTACCACAGGAGTAGACTACCCCGCTACCTAATCCCTTAAACTACCTACACCAACTCTAACTCTTTGTACCCTGTAATAGATGTTCCTCCACTGATACTGGAGCAGATGAAATTTATTCTATGTCTCCTACTCTTCACCAGTAATCAGTGCTGCTAGTTTTGGCTTCCTACTGTCAGTCGGGTGGTGCTAAGCTAGAGTAGACAGCCAGGTACCACCCACTTGGCAATAGAGAGCCTAATTATCATATGGGGTGCCAAGGCTAAAAACTACTTGGGCAGGTTAGAAAAAAATCTCACTGTGATGCAAATGGGAGAGAGAGGCTTATTAAAGGATACAAAGAGTAGAAGTTGGTGGAGGTGATGACGAAATGTCCTCCATAACATAATGGCATTGCATTAGTCAGTGTATTATCAAATGGACCCAACAAGTTAAAATGAATATTCATGTATCGTGTCTTTCAAATTTGAATAAAAATGAAAATGTTACTATTAACATTTCTCTTACTTCTGATTCATGTCTATTTGCTGAAAAAAAAAATGACAAAAAACATTGGAAAAGCACAGCTGATCAATGTCAGTGGCACATCAAGATGAAAGAGCAACATGTGATTTTTCCATTTGTCTCTAGAAAGACTTATGTGTAATTGCTAATTGCGAACTGAAAATTGGCTCTCGCTTTATTGTCAATTTAATGCACTCAAAGGAAGCATCAACACAAAATGAAAAGCTAGTCATTTCTAAAGGCTTGAAAACATTACTAAATAGTTGAATTCATGCAATGACTATAACCGAAACTTATGTAGAGGCGAACGCTCACATTGTATCTCTAACTGTACATGATTGGATCCCATTAATTGAGATGGAAATTGCTTCCCCACGAGGAAGTCGGAGTCACAGAGCTCCAAAACTTTTATCATCATTTTTGAGCAATTTCTTAAATTTGGATGATAATTGGAGAAATTATAAAAAAAATCTTTTTTCACAATGTAAACCCTATTGTTCCATATGACTGTTTGTACTCTGTAATGTAATATTATATTTGTATATGTCCCCTATGATTTGTAAAGCACTACAGAATTTGATGTCGCTATATTATATTACTATTATCACAATGTACCCTGTGGGTGAGCTTATTGTTAACAACGTCAATGAGCCAAATCAACCCTCTAAAAAGAAATTGCATAGATACCAATAGAAAAGCCAAAAGAAGACAATTCCCGTTCCATTGGTGACCATGTTCCAGGTATTTGTTCAGCCTTGACAGACAAAATCTTGTCAACTGATTTAACGGTGGCATTTCTTTTTCCTGATATATTGGTATCACCATCTGTCAACAGATACAACTATGAATGCAGGAACCGTCTATGGTCTGGCAGACGTCTGACTTCCTCTGTGAGTTCTCCTCGTGAAGCTACTCCGATCACAAGAAGGAAATTAGAACTGGATCTCTCCCATGTGCTGGACCATAGAAAGATCCTGAATTCATGGTCGTGTCCATTGGTAACCAAACAAGACAAAGACACCATTAAGATGGTAACAGAATTTATTAAAAACTTTACTAATTGTATAATTATTTGCAAAAATGTTTAGAATTACAGGCGGTCCCCTACTTAAAAACACCCGACTGTACTTTAGCCTTGGACTACAATGATCACCTATAACAGTTACCGTATATACTCGAGTATAAGACGACCCGAGTATAAGCCGAGACCCCTAATTTTACCACCAAAAACTGGGAAAACCTATTGACTCGAGTATAAGTCGAGGGCGGGAAATGCATTGGTCACAGACCCCCCCTCAGTATATAGCCAGCCCCCTATAGTATACAGCCTGCCCCCAGTAATATACAGCCACCCCAGCCTGCCCCCAGTAGTATACAGCCACCCCAGCCTGCCCCCAGTAGTATACAGCCACCCCAGCCTGCCCCCAGTAGTGACGCACTGCCCACCTGCCCCCAGTAGTGTACAGCACTGCCCAGGCCTGCCCCAGTAGTACAGCACAGCCGAGCCTGCCCCACCAGTAAGTAGACAGCACTGCCCAGTCCTGCCCCCAGTAGTATCCAGCACTGCCAAGAGCCTGCCCCCAGTAGTGTCCAGCACTGCCCAGCCTGCCCCAGTATATACCCACTGCCCCCTCCCCCAGTATATACAGCACTGCCCACCTGCCCCCAGTAGTAAACAGCACTGCCTAGCCTGCCCCTAGTATACAGCACAGCCCAGCCTGCCCCAGTAGTATACAGCACAGCCAGCCTGCCCCCAGTAGTATACAGCCCAGCCTGCCACCCGTAGTATCAGCACAGCCCAGCCTGCCCCCAGTAGTTATAACACACCCCAGCCTGCCCCAGTAGTATACAGCACAGCCCAGCCTGCCCCCAGTAGTATACCAGCACAGCAAACAGCCCAGCATTAAAAAAACCCAAAAACTTATATACTCACCCTCCAGTGGCCCCGATGTGCAGCGCTGCTCCCCCGATGTCCGCGCGGCTTGTCTTCTGGCTTCTGCGCCCGTCTTCTGTACATCATGGCCATGGCGGCGCCCAGCATGATAGACAGAAGACAAGCACGGAAGCCAGAAAGACCCGCGCGGACATTGGGGAGCAGCGCTGCACATCGGGGCCACTGGGGTGATTATATAAGTTTATTATTTTTTAAGTATTGGAGAGGACCAATGGTCATTCTGCTAGTGTCTACATTCTGCAACATCCCTAAAAAGGAGCCCTGTTTCTCACTGTACTGGGGCATAACTGTATGCATTACCCTTTTATTATAATGCTCATTGTGTTTATTATCCATGTACTGTGATACCTTTATGCTTATAACCCATAGCTAGATAGTTCACCATATATGGGCCTTTGTGGTGGTTGTTGGCAGACCCACGGGAATCTCACATTACTGTATTTATTTTTCTTGTGTGATGACATCATTGTGTTTATTTTGTACTATGACATAATTCATTTCATTCATTCTATATTGTGAGCTATTGTGATCAAGGTGGTAGGAAATCAAAGTTTTCAATAACAATAAACTGGGATCCAGTACTATGAGTTAAAGGGGTTTACCCAACTCTTGGCTCACACCAGTATTGAGCCCTGCACCTGAGCGGAAGTTCTGTGGGGTCACAAAACCCACTTCACCTAATGAGTCTCTTAACAAAGGGACAACACAGGAAGTAAAGTCTCCTGGAAAATGGAAGTGGCCACTCAATGGATGAAGAGCGTCCCATCACTCAGACGAGTGTGGAGCAGGAAGTAAATGGAAGTACCAAATAGGAGCAGGATCCACAGAAGGATAAGTATGTATTCTATGTTTTTGCTTAGCCCTATAGGGTCAGCAGAACAGTGAATGTTTTCAGATTTGCATCAATGCCTTTAGTTCAGGGCCTGTGCAGAGAGCTAGTGAGTGCAGCTGAGGTCTACTACTTGATGCGCATGTCCAAATACAGGAACAGAAGACATGCTGGAAATTTGATCCGACTCTGTGACTTGGATGGATCAATGAAACATCCACATGACTCAAATCAATGATTACTATGTAGTCAGATAAATTTTCGAGGAATTTTCTGCACAATAGAGCTGCAGACTTATAAGCAAAATAATTAGTCGGGACTTTTGTACTGTAATCTACATGAACCTGTCATAGGTCAAAACCTGATGGCAGGTTCCCTTTAAGGAGATTACAACATTAAGGACTGGGATTAGGCGATAGAATTTTTCCAAGAGGTATAAATACCTAGCTATAATACTTATCACACATACAGAGGATAGTGAGGTAGACCAAAAATGACAGAATGTTGAATCATCATCCATCTAGAATCCTCAGATGTGGCACTGAAAATAGTTTGCACATTTACAGATACAGTTCCTTGTACTGGTTCTCTAATGTATTAAAGTCCCTTATGATTTTAATTGTCTATGGTAACTTCTAAAATGCTCTGCTATGTTTTACAACCAAGCTATTAAAAGGATGGCCCTTCTGTGACCCAATCACATTTTTAAGAGGCCATTTCCATCCCCTTGCCTTCTCGGAAATAAATTGCTTCATCCACAACAGAAAAGCACATTTTTACAACATTGGATAACCTTGCCTTGTTTTTGGAGAAATGTGTGTACTGCGGAATACGTTCGAGGACTACAAACAAGGAGACTTGCCTGACGCATCGCGGGACAAGACATTAAAGGGGCTGTTTGCTTCTTTTGCTAAGAGGCTCACATGGCGAAAAAGTATAACATCATTCGCTGCTATGTGGATCCCCCCCATTGATCACCTTTAATTTTTAGAGAATTCCAACAGCGGGTGTGAGATTTCCTTCCTGTCCCCCTACAGGGCAAAGGAAGCATTACATAGTGCCCATCAAAATCATGGGGGTCATTTACTTATTCGCGTTTTGCCGATGGGTTATCCGAAAATTTTCGATTTGCGCCGATTTTTCCTAAATTGGCCCGGGATTTGGCGCACGCGATCGGATTGTGGCGCACCGGCGCCGGTATGCACGCAATGGAAATCGGAGGGCATGGTCGTATGAAAACCCGCATTTAAAAAAAAAAAAAGTGTCGCTTGACACGCGCTTACCTGCACCCGGCCCGGTGTAATCCAGTGCATTCCGATGAACTTCAGTGCAGCAGCGACACCTGGTGGACATCGGGGGAACTACCTAATCCCAGTTGGACCCGAAACCTCCGCAGAGAATGCGCCGCTGGATCCCGAATGGATTGGGTAAGTAAATCTGCCCTAATGAGTCTGCAGTGGGACGCAGAGACAGTTAGTATCCTCCAGAGCAAGACACACTCAAGACAACTTGCATCAGCTTATGGATGGATGGCTCAAATGCGAGAGAACCATCTAGTAACTTAGAATGTTCTAACAGGGAATAATAAATGTAATTTACTGAAGCAGATGAACTTCAGTGCAGCAGCGACACCTGGTGGACATCGGGGGAACTACCTAATCCCAGTTGGACCCGAAACCTCCGCAGAGAATGCGCCGCTGGATCCCGAATGGATTGGGTAAGTAAATCTGCCCTAATGAGTCTGCAGTGGGACGCAGAGACAGTTAGTATCCTCCAGAGCAAGACACACTCAAGACAACTTGCATCAGCTTATGGATGGATGGCTCAAATGCGAGAGAACCATCTAGTAACTTAGAATGTTCTAACAGGGAATAATAAATGTAATTTACTGAAGCAGAAAATCCCTTAAAATTCTTGTCCTACAAGCATGAAGCTTCCAAATAAGCATTATGTGGCTTGGAATGACAATATTACTAGTGTAGTCCCTCACTGAACTCAACAACAGCGTACACAAAATAATAACAGCAACAAAAAAAAGGGGTGAAATATATGTGAGAACGTTTTATTGATTTGGTGGTGAGATTTCATTAAACTTGTTTTCAGCACAAAAAAATATGTCTAGACAGCGGGAGAGATTTAGAGTTATCTTTCTGCTCACAGGAAGAATGCTGAAAAGTGCCACAGCAAAATTATTCTAAAGAAACTTCCAACCATCCTAAAACCAGAGTAATGTGCAAAAAGTGGGACAAAAAGTCCATAAATGACAAAAATCTGCAGCAAAAGAGAAAAACTTTTTCATTAAATACAGTCATGAGGAAAAATAGTCCATCTTCTTTGAATCCTATGGATTTAAAATCGCAAAGTAGGAGTTCTCCTAGCAGAGACTTTGCCAATCGAGGCTGCCTTGCAGGCATGTGGAGACTTATAGCCATTGATGCTCCAGAAAGGGATTATGGGAAATATGCAAATACATTTTCCAGGATGGGACCAGAAAAACAATGCCTTTCAAAGACGCATTGTTTTCCATGGATTTAATAAAAACACAAAATGGGCAATGGTACTTAACAGAAAACATTAGGGGACGATTGGGAAGATTTGGTTTAGAGTGATGAGCAGCACAGTGGGTGGAAAATTTACAGATGAAAGAAGGAGTAAGGGAACATGTAACATAGGAGACAATAGATATAATTGATTGAACCAAAAAGTGTTACTGTCTGTTTTAAGGGACCTGCGAGTCCTTCATGTGTTCTGTTGTTTGTTACAAAAAGAAAAATGAATAAAAGCTTGTTTTAAAAAAAAAAAACACATACAATGGATTCTATCTAATTAATCTAATAAAAAAGATAATAAGGCCAAAAGATAAAAGCTGTGTGTGGGTAAGATGATATGTAACAGCTCTGCTAATAAAATTACTTTAAGTGATCAGCAGGAAATGGGACCACCACTATAAAAGCTGAAGTTTTGGGAACTAGCTGGACTAGAGCAATCAAGCATGAATCGTGCCGGCAGCCACTTTCAGGACTTTCCCTTACATAATAATTTATTTTTCTGCTCATAAGAGGAAATTTATCCTGACTGCACCCTCTTGGCACACACAAGCTACTACATCTGACATGCTAAGAGGCTCAGGCCTCAGGGTATCAGACAACCAGTTTCCAATGTACAATCCATGAAAAAGTCATAATTCCTAGCGCACGTGGAGTAGGGGGCTGTGCGCTAGTATGCTAGAAAACTGCTGGCATACTATATATTATAAATTTCCTCAAAGAGCTTTGCAAAAGCAATTTTGTCTTTGTATTTGGAGATGACTTGCAGTTTTATATATTACTATTTAAATGAAGAAGCCAAAGCAAGGCAGGAGTTTGTTGGCATGTTGTATGTGTGTATTTTTAGGAAAGGTGGCATTGTATCTTCAAAGGAACAGGTGAAATAAGAACTTTATAAAAGTGCCCATTTTGGTATTAAAGGGCATCTACCACCAGGATGAAGAGCTCTATGCAAATGAGACTGAGGGACTCCAGGCTCCATAAGTGTTAATGGAACCTGGAGCATCTCAGGCTCATTTGCATACAGTCTTTCATCCTGGTGGTATACGATAAGCAATTGATATCAGAAGCCCAGTATACATGAGGTTTTATCCTTCTTCATGAGGGTTATTCATATTTGTCCTTAAGAACAGGTGAACTTTGAGATTCTGGATTTTCCTTTCACTCTTGATATTTGTTTGTACATTATCTGTTTTTGGGAAACAAATGAATTGCTTTTTACAGGGTTGAATGATAAATATTGTTCACATGGCAATACCTAATATGTTAATTGTACTATTTAAGGGTTTTTTTTTTTTATTACGAGTTAATTATTATTTAAATAAGTTTTTAAGACTATTTGGTCTTCCCTGTGGCCGGGTATAATAGGCATAAGCGTAGACTTCTGCCTGTTCTGCAATAACAATTCACATATGTGATTCTAGGTCCTAGCAAAGGTACAAATAAGTTACTCGCCTTTGAACTCTCATAAATGCCACACTAATGATGAGCGCTACCTGCCCTGGTGAGCTACCAATTGGCTTCCAGTCTGCTGCTGACTTACAAATAGCAACAATTAGTGTAGGAGAGGAGCAACGATTAGATAAAATTTAATTTAATAAAACTATAGAGTAGCTAAACAGAATAAGCTTTGTAATATATCATATCAGTGATACATGCTTATTAATTTGCTTGTCCGCTTCTTTTGACAAACATGTTACATAAAAGTATGAAGAACGAACTTAAGACAATAAAGAAAACTTACTATTAGCTGCAGCAGGACATCTCTGCCTCTCCTATCTCCTCCCTCCTCTCTCTAGAGACAGAAAACAGACTGGAGAGGTGAGGTGATGAGTTTAGGTCTGACTAGAGGACAGAGAGGTCATTTCTCTGATATAAATTGCGAGCTTTTTATATACCCTGGTAGAATTGATTTGTAAAAAGAGAAATCTACACGTTCAAAAATGTTAAAACTGTAGTATAGTAGGAATATTTTAGCAGCCGCTTGACATTTTCATTATCTCACTGTCATGTAACATTTTTTTCTATGTAACTAAAGTACTAAGTATTTGAACTTTTGGACAGATAGTCAAATTACTAGCAAACTTCATCAGTTTTACATTTAACGCCTCTATGAGCTGACTTATTTCCACTTTAAGAACATCAAGCAGGCAGCAAAAACTCCTTAAAGGTACATTTAACTTCAGAGTTGTCATCAGCCAAAAATACATTTTATACATGAAAGTTGCATGAAAAAGTCGCATTGGAAATGAAATTATTGTACTCGGACACAGAATTTATATTTTTTTTGAATGGGTTAAAAATTTTATTTATTTTTTTTTACAATTGATAGGATATAGGGTCAAAAACACTTGAATGGGAACCGGTCACCAACTTTTACTCTACTAAACTACCAGCCCACTCAGATTGGGTAGGACATATCCTTACTATCATTCCCTCTTTTTATGGAAAAATACACAGATTTACCTACAAAAAGAAAAATCACAAAGTCATATGCAAATGAGCAGAGAAGAGTCACTTTTGCCTGAGATTAGTCAGGCTGTGGCTGGAGGGGGAACCTACCTTAGAAGGTTCTATAGCAATTAGAACCATGGTTTCAAAGAAGAAAATTAAAATCTCATCTTACAAAATTCATCAGTTTCTAGATTTTTAGATAGCTGGATATACAGGGCAGTTAAAAACCCCCTTGCTTTAACAGAAATGCCTTCAGAAAATATATTTTTATTTAGGGCACTAAAATGGCACAAATGGCACAGTGAGCTGGCGGCCTTGTGCAACATTAAGGGCCACTTTTTTAGCCCAGCCCTGTCTGTACTGGGGCGTAATTAGCAAATGGGGTCAAAACTAATAGTATTCCCAGAAATGGTTGGGGCTGTAGAAAAAAAAAACTAAATTTGAGTACCAGTGACCTCGGGCATCTCAGAAGATGAAACATTTTGGTAAGGATGGTGATAAGTGTTCTTTAAAGATTAAGTTCAAGATAAGAAAACGATTATTATTTTTTTCCCCCAGAAATACAATAAAGTGCATCTGGTATTACAGCCCGATATAATTCATGTCAGATATGGTACTGTTCCTGGAAAGCAGCCATGCCATTTAAATTCCTGCACCTGTACCATCCCTGGCAACACCCACAAGATTACTACATATAATTATATGCTAATATATTAATGCTAGGAGACAGTGGATAAAAAGAAGATTTCCAGAGGTCTCCCCTTCCCTTGCACCCCCTGCTGCTGCTAAATTACAAAGGCAGAAGTAGGAGGGAGAGAGCAAGGGGTGACTCATGTTCTGCTCATTGTAACAGCCTATGAATCTTCAACACTGAGATGCTCTGGAAACTCCCCTGTTGTCCTTCTGGCTCATTAGAATACTTTTAAAAGTTGATGTTAGAAGGAAGGAGGGCCATTTATAATAAATATAAGTAGATGACCACAGTCACGGTGCCTGAATCTATGGTTTATCTACAATCTGGAATCTACTGAAGTACATCCAGTGGCAGATTCTCCATGGACACGTGATCCAGAACTTGTTTCTTTATAATGTAGGACCTTGTTTGTCATTACAATAAATATTTTATAACATGCAGATTAACTGTAAGTGCTATTGGCGGCGAGCTTCACATGTGCAGGGCCTTCCCGTCGTGCCGCCGGCTTCAAGTATGCTCTGCGTCCTGAAGACGGTGGTGCAACTGGAGGACCTGTGCATGTACGGATGTGGGCCATTGCCTACACACACATCACGCTCATGCACGCTGTCATCTCTGTAGGGCCGCTGGGGACGGGTAATAGTCTTAGCCCACAAAGCTCAAAGAGGCTATGGCGACACCCCCAGTAGCACTTGCAATTAATGTTTATATTATAAAATATTGATTTTAAGGACAAAGGAGGTCAAACAGGGGATTATAAAAAAATAATTCTGGATGACACTGTCCTTAGGAATCTGCCAATGAATCTACTTTGGTAAGTAGATTCCAGATGTTAGATTTCCTTTAAGAACAAACTGGCACTACAGTATACTCTAAGAATGAAACACACGTGGAGGTTTAGTGTATTTTGTGTATACATATGCTCAGATCAGAGGCGCCCTCACGCAGCACACAGGCCACCCTCAAGCTGCACACAGGCCACCCTCACGCAGTACACAGGCCACCCTCACGCAGTACACAGGCGCCCTCACACGCACACAGGCCACCCCACAGCACAGGCGCCATCACGCAGCAAACAGGCGCCCCACACAAGCACACAGGCACCCTCACGCAGCACCCACAGGGCCCTCACGCAGCACACAGGCGCGCCCTACACAGCACACAGGCCACCCTCACGCAGCACACAGGCCACCCTCACGCAGCACACAGGCCACCCTCACGCAGCACACAGGCCACCCTCACGCAGCACACAGGCGCCCTCACGCAGCACACAGGCACACCTCACGCACGCTCACAAAGCCACCCTCACCACAGCACAACAGGCACCACCCTCACACAGCACACAGGCCACCTCACACAGCACACAGGCGCCCTCACGCAGCACACAGGCCACCCTCACACAGCACACAGGCCACCCTCACACAGCACACAGGCCACCCTCACACAGCACACAGGCCAACCTCACACAGCACACAGGCCACCTCACCACAGCACACGGAAACCTACACAAGCACAAGGCCCCCATCACCACAGCCACGCACCACCCTCACCAGCACACAGGCCAACCCTCACAACAGCACCACAGGCCACCCTCTCACAGCACACCAGGCCACCCTCCCGCAGCACACAGGCCACCCTCCCGCCGCACAAGGCACCCTCACGCAGCACACAGGCGCCCTCACGCAAGCACAGGCCACCCTCACGCAGCACACAGGCCACCCTCACGCAGCACACAGGCCACCCTCACCAGCACACGGCCACCATCACGCAGCAACACAGGCGCCCTCACAGGAAACAGGCCACACTCACACAGCACACAGGCCACCTCACACAGCACACAGGCAACACCATCACAGCAGCAAAGGCCACCCTCTACAGCACAACAGGCCCACCCTATCACAGCACACAGGCCACCCTCACACCGGCCACAGGCCACCTCACACGACACAGGCACCCTACACAGCACAAGGCCACCCTCACACAGACACAGGCGCTCAGCAGCACACAGGTGCCCTCATGCAGCACACAGGCGCCCTCACGCAGCACACAGGCGCCCTCACGCAGCACACAGGCCACCCTCACGCAGCACACAGGCACCCTAACGCAGCACAGGCCACCCTCACGCAGAAACAGGCCACCCTCAGCAAGCACACAGGCCACCCTCACGCAGCACACAGGGGACTCAGCAGCACACAGGCCACCCTCACGCAGCACACAGGCCATCCTCACACAGCACACAGGCGCCCTCACGCAGCACACAGGCGCCCTCAGCGAAGACACAGGCCACCCTCACGCAGCACACAGGCCACCCTCACACAGCACACAGGCGCCCTCACGCAGCACACCTTTCCCTCTTAATTATGTGGGAAATAAAAGGAATGGGAAAGACAGGTCTTTTCCACACTGCAGGTGACTGCAAAATGTTTAGCACAAAAGAAAAACATTGATTTCTTTAATAATGTAAAAGACACGGACTGGAGGGACAAGTAACTCTTACCGCTGTGCAGCTGCTTAAGTGACAAATGTGTAATATGATTTCCTGATGATAGCAAACTAATAAATCTGTTCCCCTCCATGCTGTCTATTCTGCACCAGGGATGAGGCATATTCTCCCTGGAATATTTAACCTACATATATAGTATGAATTTCTACCTTCACATTTTCCAATTTGACAATTACCAAGCTGCAGGCACCATGTTATAGAGCAGGAGATGCCAAACAGATTGTACATAGTGTAATATCTGCAGGCAGCATGTTATAGAGCAGGAGATGCTGAGCAGAATGTACTTAGTGTCCTATCTACAGGGGGAATATTATAGAGCAGGAGATACCGAACAGATTGTACATAGTGTCCTATCTATAAGAGGTATATTATAGAGCAGAAGGAGCTGAGCAGATTGTACATAGTGTTCTGTTCTGCAGGCAGCATGTTATAGAGCAGGAGATGCTGAGCAGAATGCACATAGTGTCCTATCTAAAGGGGGAATATTAAAGAGCAGGAGATGCCAAGCAGAATGCACGTTGTGTCCTATCTATAGGAGGAATGTTATAGAGCAGAAGGAGCTGAGCAGATTGTACATAGTGTTCTGTTCTGTAGGCAGCATGTTACAGAGCAGGAGATGCCGAGCAGATTTTTATTCATCTCTTCCCACAAACTAAAGTTAGGCTCTATCCACGGGATGGGACCTAACTTGCTGATCAGTGGGGGTCTCAGTGCTGAAACCCCCACAGATAGCGAAAACGAAGGGTCCGTCAGACCCCTTTTCGCTCGTCAGATTGAGACTGCATGACCGTTTTGCTCCATTAATTTCTATGAAGCTGACGGAGATCGGTGAGCGTGGTGCATGTCAATTTCCATCAGCTCAGCACTGAGACCCCCACTGATCACCAAGTAAGGCTCTGTTTTAGTTCATGGCAAAACCCCTTTAAGTATATAATAGTAAGTGCATAAGAATTTGCTTCTAAACGAGAAAACTGGTATAGAAGCAGAGATAAATTCTCCTCATAGTTCAGCACCTATACTCCTTAAACTACTTAAATGACATCAACCAGCCCTAACTTACTAAATATGCACGTCTCACTATCTGAAGTTGCACCCGGTCCCGGCCGGATAATCGCAGAAGAAAGAGAAAGGCGAGCAAGAAAGAGACAGATGACTCGAGGAGACAGAGGACGGCAGAGGAGCGAGAGCGAGGCGGGAGGAGAGCCGGTGTGATAGCACTGGCTGTGTGGATCAGCACGCATGACCGGGCTCAACTTCAAAGAGTAGGGGGGGGGGGCGCATATTTAATTAGTATTTGGAGCCAAGAGGCACTGCGTGTTGGTTTTTGTTTTTGTTGTTTTTTGTGACAACAAAGCCCCCCCCCCCCCCCACCCCCCCCCCCCCCCCCCACCCCCCCCTCCGCCCCCCCCCCCCCCCCCCCCCCCTCCCCCCCCCCCCCCCCCCCCCCCCCCCCCCCCACAATAGAACGAAAGAACATTCCACCCTCAGCTCACATCAGGCGCCTCACACGCAGTCACACAGTCCACCCTCAATCAAAGCCTCACAGACACACAGGCCCCTAGAATCAACACGCATCCGACGCACATGCGCCCTCACATCAAGCCACACAGCCACCTCACGTCAGCACCATCACCCTCACGCAGCAACAGAGGCCCTACACAGCACACAGGCCACCCTCACATCGCAGCCATCACAACGACCTCGACGCGCCACACGTCCTCACGCAATCACACAGCCCCCAGCACCGTCACACAGGCACACAGGCGGCTCACGCAGCCACAGGCGCCTACGCATCACAGGCCACTTACGCAGCACAAGGCACACCCTCACACGCAAGCCACCCTCACACGCACCACCCTCGACACCAGCACACAGGCGCCCTCACCAGCACAAGGCCCCCCTCACAGCACAACCAGGCCACCCTCCCCTCACACAGCACCACCATTCCACCCAGCCAACCACACAACACACAGGCCAACCTCACCACAGCACACGGACCACCTACACAAAGCACACGCCACCCATCACACATCACAGCCACCACAGGACACTCACCCTCACACAAGCACCAGGTCCAACCCTCACAACACACCACAGCCACCCTCCACAGCACACATGCCCACCCTCCCGCATCACACACAGTCCACCCTCCCGCCAGCACACAGGCCACCCTACGCAGGCACACAGGTCGCCCTCCACAGTCCACTCAGAACTCCAGCCCACAAGCACCCAGCCACCCTCCCACGCATCACACAGGCCCTCCACCCACAATGCCCACTCACTCAGGCACACACAGGCCACACGGCTCACACATCACGCAAACAAGCCGCCCTCACAAGCAAACAGGCCACATCACACAGCCACACAGCCCACTCCACATGCACACACAACTCATCAAACAAGCAACAAGGGCACCCTCTACAGCAAAAGGCCCACTACAGCACAGGCCCACCCTCACCCACTGCACCACAGTCCACCTCACACTACACAGGTCACTCCCATCACACAGCACAACAGGCCACCCTCACCAGCACAGGCCTGCCACTCACAGCACACAGTGCCCTCATTCAGCACAACAGGCGGCCCTCACCAGCACACAGGTCGCCCTCACAGACGCATCACACAAGCCACCCTCACGCAAGCAGCACCATCCCCCTCACAGCACACAGGCCACCCTCACGCAGCACACAGGTCCACCCTCACGAACACAACAGCCACCCTCACGCAGCACACTGCGCACTCACTCAGCCAGCACAGCCACACTCACCAGCACACACATGCCCTCACCAGCACACAGGCGCCCTCACGCAGCACACAGGCGCCCTCACACAGCACCCAGCCCCTCACACGCACACAGGCCACCCTCACAACAGCACCAGCGCCCCTCACGCAGCACACCTTTCCCTCTTAATTATGTGGGAAATAAAAGGTAAGGAAGACAGGTCTTTCCTCACACTGCAGGTGACTGCAAAATGTTTAGCACAAGAAAAAACATTGATTTCTTTATAATGTAAAAGTACACGGACTGGAGGGACAAGTAACTCTTACCGGCTGGGCAGCTGCTTAAGTGACAAAATGTGTAATATGATTTTCTGATGATAGCAAACTAATAAATCTGTTCCCCTCCTTGCTGCTATTCTGCACCAGGGATGAGCATATTCTCCTGGATATTTTAACCTACATTATAGTATGAATTATTCTACCTCACATTTCCATTTGACAATTACCAAGCTGCAGGCAGCATTTATAGAGGCAGTGAAGATACCGAACAGATTGTACACCGTGTAATATATCTGGGCAGCAGCTGTTTGGAGCAGGAGATGCTGAGCAGAATGTACTTAGTGTCCTATCTACAGGGGGAATAATTATCTAGCAGGAGATAACCGAACAGATGTCATAGTGTCCTATCTATAGAGGGTATTATAGAGCAGAAGGAGCTGAGCAGATTGTACATAGTGTTCTGTTCTGCAGGCAGCATGTTATCAGAGCGAAGATGCTGAACAGAATGCACATAGTGTCCTATCTAACAGGGGGAATATTAAAGAGCAGGAGATGCCAAGCAGGAATGCACTTGTGTCCTATCTATAGGAGGAATGTTATAGAGCAGAAGGAGTGAGCGATGTACATAGTGTTCTGTTATCTGTAGGGCAGCATGTTACAGAGCAGGAGATGCCGAGCAGATTTTTATTCATCTCTTCCCACAAACTAAAGTTAGGCTCTATATCCACGGGGATTGGGACCTACTTGCTGATCAGTGGGGGTCTCAATGCTGAAACCCCCACAGATAGCCAGAAAACGAAGGGTCGTCAGACCCCCTTTTCGTCGCAGATTGAGACCTGCATGACCGTTTTGCTCCATTAATTTCTATGAAGCTGACGAGATCGGTGAGCGTGGGCATGTCAATTTCCATCAGACAGCACCTGAGACCCCCACTGATCACCAAGTAAGGCTCTGTTTTAGTTCATGGCAAAACCCCTTTAAGTATAATAATAGTAAGTGCATAAGAATTTGCTTCTAAAACCGAGAAACTGTATAGAAGCAGAGATAAATCTCCTCATAAGTTCAGCACCTATACTCCTTAAACCACTTAAATGACATCAACCAGCCCTAACTTACTAAATATGCACGTCCCACTATCTGAAGTTGCACCGGGTCCCGGCCACGGATCCACCGAGAGCCGGTGATAGCACTGGATGGTGGATCAGCACGCTATGACGGTCACTTCAAGATTAGGTGGGGGGGGGGGGGCGCATATTTAATTAGTATTTGGAGCCAAGAGGCACTACGGTGGCTTAAGCTGTTGTACCTCTGGCTTATTAGCATATTTTGATACATTCTTTTTCAGGGGCATCCAGCAGTTTCTGGAGATTAGAAAACCTGTTCCACAATAAAAACACAATGGTCAACTACGTTTGGGCAGTCTAGCATCAGAAATTCTGAAGGTCGATGTCCTATAAGACTAACGTTGGTATACTGGTGGAGCAAGGATGAGCCCTAATACCTCCAAAGCCTAATCTCTAGACATCCTAGTATATCTTACTAGGCACTTCTCCATTCATCAAGGAGGAGTGACTAACTTAAGGCCTAATACCCTTGAAGATGTATGTAACAAGGGTTTTCCGTGAACTTGCACTGATGACCCTCTAGAATGTCATGTGGTTGAAAAATCACAGGCAAATTTATGATTTGCTGCTACAGTCATGTGATGTGACGCCACTTTGACAGAATACACGAGTCAGGACTTAAAGGGGTTTTTCCACGAAAGAAAATTCTCGCATCTCAATCCCCTAGTGAGGTTAACACAATAAAGATCATTTTAACCCCTCACTTTACAATATTAGTCAGTTTTATTGCTGTTTTAGCTCCTATTACTCTGTAAACTGTTCGGTGTAAAATAACAGGGTGTGCACGGGGTCTCTCTAAGCAGACACATTATAATCCATCTAGTTCTGTGGGGTGACAATGTGGTTACATTATCAGGGTACAGGTGTAAATACACTTTCATCTGGCTTTTGACATCGTAGAAAGAGACACACTGACACATAGAAAGAGAGATGAGACAGATCAGAGATGCATGAGATGATTACACAGAGGCTGATAGCCCATTACAGTGTTACATCTCACAGACATGTGCCTGCCTCCCCCTTCCCCCAGATCACTTATCTCTTTGTAGCTTGTAGTTTGCAGCCTCTCTCTCTGCTCATGATCTTCTGGCTCTGTGTCTCAGTGTGAGCTCCATGCAGGGGGCTTGGCTACAGACAGTAATCTCAGCAGCACGATCTCACACAAAAATCCAAGATGGCTGCTGACCCCAAGTGAGAAGTTACTGGGTTGTGTATAGGGGAAACTGAAATTGTATACAGCAGGACTGATAGAGACAGGTTGGACTTATATCTATGAAATGCAGCATTTTTTTAAAATAACAGTGAATAAGAGAATGTATTATTTTGTTATTCTGAGTACATATAAGAAACTTGTCTTCGTGGGAATACCCCTTTAAAAAAAAACTATGCAAAAAAATCAAATACCTTGTTCCCAATAGCTTTCTTTGGTGGAAAGTGGAAGTTTTTCACATGTGGATATTTGCTTTGCAATTTGTGATGTAAACTCCGAAACTCTGCATATCTCCTATAAATGTTCCATTCATCGTCCTTAATCCTGACATAAACCTGAAAGAAACCAAAAAAATCAAAGTGATTATTGTAACCTATGCGTAATACATCTGAAGAAGATGCACATACAGAGAGTATTACAAAGACAAATTCATACCATTCATATAAAACACAAGTTAATACATAATGGGTTTTAAGCAGTCTGTCAAAAAACACATGCGTTTTTGGAAAACACATCCGTTTTTGACTGTTAGAGATTGTCAGGCACAGAACTCCGCTCCGGCACTTTCATAGAAAGTAATTGGTAGTACCAGAGATAGCTGTGGTCAATTCTCTTGATCGAAAAGGGTTTCCAATAGTTGAACCCTCACTTTTTTGATTAGGGGATAACATGCAAACATTAATCCTCAGGGTAGGTTGCCCACACACTGTCATTGGCTAGTGTGCCCTATGTTGTGTTAGCACCTCTAATCCAGCGCTGGCCATGTGTGATTACTGACCTTCCATTCAATATTACAATACAGAAGACCTGCTAATTAAAAAAAAAAAAACAAAAAAAAAACGTGCGGCCAATCCAACTGGGATTCATCATGGAAAAACCATATTGAACCTCTAGTGATAACTAGAGCACTTAGTATAGTCAATACATGCTGATCAATGTACTAAATACACATTATATTATCAGCTAATTGATATCGAGCAATATCTACAAGCGTTTGTATGAAGAGAGGAGCACAAGTCACACTTCGGCTAATATGGGGCACATAATGTGCCCTTTAAATGCTATTATTCGCCTTCCATAACAGCAACAGGGCTTGAGGCTTAGAGCTACGGCATTTATTCTTCACAATGACAAAGAATTGCTGAAATCAATATTTTCCAAAATAGCTAAACTGGAGCATTTATAGGAGGAAAAGTAGATATTCTGTAGAATGAATATATAAAACCCCTTTTAGTTAGAGATTTGCAAGTGAATAAAAAGCAGGATTCAGCAGCAGACGATGCCTGGTTTGGTAACTTCATTATTCACAACCTGGAGCTGGAGAAAAGTTGAAGTATTTTGTTTTGTCAGTTGTCACGAATGTCAGAATAGAGAAGAGATTAGGAACGGTTAAAGAATAAATTAAAACTTACCATCTAGCGAAGCTTTGTATATCTTCACTTATGGTCGAGTAGAACTATAGTTACAGGTCCCTAACAACAGTTTTACATAACTCTGTACCCAACTCGCTGTATCATATTACTCTATGTCAGATCAGTATTCAGGAGATCACTGGATCACAATGTACTGTGATGCACAAAGTGTGCTTCCCGTGTTTCCGATAAACATGGGCGTTTTCTGTATTTTAAAACAGACTGGGGCACATTTACTTAACCGTCTCGTCGCAATCCCCAATCTGGAATATCCAACGAGGATTCGGAGCT
The DNA here is from genome assembly GCA_019512145.1 of Engystomops pustulosus. Lineage (NCBI taxonomy): Eukaryota > Metazoa > Chordata > Amphibia > Anura > Leptodactylidae > Engystomops > Engystomops pustulosus. The sequence goes on along the minus strand of CM033648.1, from coordinate 23,330,183 downwards.
GCCGCGATTCACTAAGAACGTGCGTCGAATTTCCTGCATGTGTCACTTCCCTGCTGAGGTCCGCCGGAGTTCACCTTCTTCTTCCTGGTGCATGTAAGTGCTGATCTTGCAACACAATTTGAATGTTAAATTCCACAGTTTGTGCGAATTAGTCGGATTGTCCGGCGGCCACGCCCCCCGATTTGTGTCACATGAAAGACGGCACCGAAGCACCACAATCTGATCGTGTGCGCCAAAAACCCGGGGCAATTCAGCGCAAATCAGAAATAGTCGGGAAACCAGACGGACCAACGGACCCTTAGTAAATGAGCCCCATTATGTTTCATTTCCATTGTACTTATAGTGTAAACCAATATGCTGTCAAGCAGCGGAGCAGGTTCTATATTACATTTCTTTCATGGCCTGGTGTGGTGGCATCATCCAGAAAATCAAATCTGAAGCGAGATGTAAATTTATTTTATGAAGTCAAGGAGGCGGAGAGTTTAACACTAAAGTCAAGCTCTCCCTGCCTCAAAATACCCTCTTCACTGTAATTCATGGTCCTGAGTCTATGTACATCATTTACCAGATCTCCTGTGCATGATTTTAATCACAGGGAAGTGTTCAGAGGCAGGGAGAGCTTGACTTCAGTGTAAAACTCTCCACCTCCCCCCCTGACTTCCTCAAATTAACATCGCACTTCAAAGTTGATTTTCTGGATGATGCCACCACACCAGGCCATGAAAGAAACATCATCTAGAAACTATTCAGCTGCTTGACAACACACTGTCAGTGGTTTATTAGGCACATTTCTGATAACAGAATCCCTTAAAGTATTGTAGGGATATTTCGGTAACATTGAATCATCCATAGGAAAGGGGATAACTTGTAGGTGTGGAGAAGCTGGACTAATTAAAAGGGCCACAAAGCTGAAGAGAGAAGCAAATACATGGGCGACCAGCAGCTTTATTCATTTAGGGATACAACAGACCCCCATTGTAGTGATTGTTGGGACCCCCACCAAAAGAAAGTTATCTTATATAGTATGATAACTTGATGATGCCGGAAAACCCCTTTTAATAGAAGCTTTGGGGTATAGTAACAAAGATAGGAACAAGCAAGATAGGGTAGAAGAAAACAAAATGACTCCTATTATATTATGTCAGTAACCCTATAGAAAAGTAGAGTGCGCACCCAGGTCTCGTACCTCGATGAGAGTAAAGAACCGAATGTACCCCTCAAGAAGAGAGGAAAGAGGACGAAAAAACTAAATATGTAAAAATGCAGTCTTTATTGATAACAATGTTAAAAATTACACACAATACATTGCATAAAAATTTGGAGATACAAGTGTAGGTGGTACACAGAGGAGCTAAACAGTCAAAAGGGACATGGAAGGTGAAGGATAAGTGTAGTGTAAATACGGTTAGAACCAGATATTATAACAATAACACCGAACTAGTAATGACCCAGTGGTGAACATTTACCGCCAATGTGCGGCCTATAAGTTGATTACCATAAAACAGGTGCCATGTAGTGAGCCAGTTCTTACCTAAAGCATAGGGTAATAACCTCCAAAATCCAAAGTGACTGTGTTCATATTTAGTTTTTTCGTCCTCTTTCCTCTCTTCTTGAGGGGTACATTCGGTTCTCTAAGCTTTGGGGTATGTACACACATTTATTTCACACAGATATTTTTTGCTAGAAAAAAAAAAGCCCTAAAAAATGCATAAAAAACCCTACCCCACAAAATAAGTTGTCATATTGCAAGATGATATCCAGTTACTTTCAAAAAACGCATCTAGATTATAAGAATTTGCAGTTTCTGACTTCCCCATGCAAAACTCAGACACTCTTGACCTCTCTTAAAACTGCTTGGTCCAAATGCCAAATCTCTATCAGGACCCCAAGTATATTGTACTGTATATAGTACTGGTCTCCTCACATGGGGAACAGATATGGTATTTTTCGGACTATAAGGTGCACAAAAAATCCTTTGATTTTCTCAGAACTCAAAGGTGCGCCTTATAGTCCAGTGCGCCTTATATATGAACCGTACTTACAGACAGCAGCTGCCTTGAGCTGTGCACAGGTCTGCCACCTGCTGGTAATTCATCCTTATATTCAGGTGCGCCTTATAATCCAGTGCGCCTTATATATGAACCTAGACATTTTAGCAGGCATTTATTGATGGTGCGCCTCATAATCCGGTGCGCCCTATAGTCCGAAAAATACTTGATCTGGGAACAGATATGAACAACCACTTGAAAAAACACCAATTCCAATGTCCATCAGAATTCTCTCAAAAAGAAAATGCGTTCCAGAATAATTTAAAGTAAAAAATAAAAAAACACATGAATAAACTACACAAGCATGTAAAAACCATGGTAACGCTTGTACTATCCTGCTGCGTGCAGTAGTTTTCCTGATGCACAGCTGGGTTGGCTTTTTATAGCAATTTATTGGCATAGGGTGCATTTGTGGAGTATTTCTTTAGTAGTATTTTCGCAGCGTGCGCAGGCGGACATCTAGGAATTCTCAGTCTATCATTATAGGAGTTAAATGTGCGGTAATGACCTGGTAGAAGGTCATTGAAAGACTTGCTAAAATTGCTTGCACATAATTTTGGCAATAAAAGTTGTCACATTATTGACTTGATGGGAGGAGGTGCCCTAGGGGAAAAAAAACCTGTCAGTTACATCCATTGCTTTTATGGTAGGGATCAACTAAATCCATTTAGTTAAAGTGGACCTCATAGCTCCTGATCAATTTTTTATTTAATTTTTAAACCCATGCACCCATTGAAAACATATGGCCCCCCAAAATTGTACAATGCATTTGAATTATTCATACTAGCGTACAGAGACCAGACCCCGGCCCCACTGCCGAGAAGACAAAAACGTTTATTACCCCATTGGCCGGTATGAGCTATTTTACACATAAAAGAAGTGGTGTCATATCTCCTGTACAGGGGAATGGATCAAAATGGATCAGGGCAGAGAGTCATTGAGATGAACTATTCCCTTAAGCATGTTGCATTGGTAACTGGTCAACTTTGATAAATTTGGACCATTTGGGGATATCGTCATCCCGGACAGTGGAGGTCCACTTCATCTATCCTTTTGTTCATTGGTAAGGTATTATCTCTACCTGTTTGTGCACATTACCTATGTTTATGCATGTTAGCAGCTGTGTGCCACTTTACACCTGTTGCCTTCATTATATGTACCTTCTGTCCTTACCTATTACATGTGCATGCTTTGTCCATGTGTAATTCCTCCTATGTCTGCCCAGGGTGACGACTTTCTCATTTGTTGTCGCCGCCTTGCACTGTCATTCCCCCTCAGCATTGTCTGAGGATTCTCATCCTGCTTTTATCATTATGTCTTAAATAGTCATTAATAAAGTATTTTTTACTGCAATTATTCAGACTCAATTTGGTCTTTCATAGTGCTTCCTTTTACCCCTCTTTCCCTGTCCCTCCTTAAAGGGGTACCTTTTGTTTTTAAATTTGGACCATAGTAAAGTACTGGGCAAGAATAATACAATGCTTTTGGATGAAATAGAAGAATAAAAATTTACAGGGTAAAAAGTTTAGGAAACAATGTCAATACATGTACAATTTGTAGAGGTAACAACGTTCTAAATTTTTACTATATTTCTTTAGGCATGAATGTCCATCAGGAATGGTCCTGGAAGACCACTACGGGATACAAACCCCAAATTAACCTATAGATCTTGGTTGTGTAGTGCAGCTCTTCTAGGATGCCAAGGTGTAAACTACTCATATTGTGTACAGTATGGAACCCAACATACACACTCTCTGGCCCTCAGGGTCGGCTCCAGGTTTCAGTGGGCCCCTTTGCAGTAAACTCACATAACGGCATAGATTCATTATATACAGCCTCCTCACCCCCATGGATTAGTAATATGCAGGCGCTTTCCCCCCTTGGATTAATTATATACTGTCCACTCCTCACCCCCCCCCATTCATTATATGCAACCCCCTCCTCATCCCCCATTCGTTATATACAGCCCCATCCTCACCTCCCATACATTACATGCAGTCCACTCCTCACCCCAGATGCATTACATGCAGCACCTTCCTCATCCCCCATACATTAAATGCAGCCCCCCTCCTCACCCCCTATGCTTTATATACAGCCCCTCCTCATCCCCCATGGACTAGTAAACATGACCATTAAAAAGTAAAGGAAACCTACCACTTAAAAGTGGTAGGTTTATGGCACCTATACATTGCGCATCTCAGGGGGAGCTGGTGCCAGAGCATTTTTTTGTTAGGGGAACAAGTCCCCTAATTGCAGATTATAAGTTATAGTAACTTATAAACTCGGCGCACCGCACTTGGACGGCGCACCATGCCACGCCCGGATTTCTAGTGCTGGAGAGCCGTTTGACGTCGACCGAGCTCTCCGGCACAATAGCTCAACTGCTGGGCAACTTACACGGGAAACGTACCGGCTCGCCGCACTTAATCTGTGCTCGCGCATGGTGCGCCGTGCCCAAGGCGGTGTGCCGAGTTTAATAATTATATAAGCTTTAAATCTGCAATAGGGCTTTGTTCCCTAAAACCAACAATTGCTACCTGGCCCAGCTCACCCTAAGGGGCCTTGGTGCAGCATGTATATGTAGTTGAAAAACGTACGCACTTTTAATGGTATTTTTCTTTAAAGAATAGTCAAACCGTAGTTTGTCTGCTCAGGTCCGCGAGCTTCCCCTCTGGCCGTCCCAGGTATTTGCCGAGTCGGCTGTGTCCAGACACCTAATAACGATAATTCTTTCAAATTCAACTTTTTAGTCAAATTGTTGTTAATCTGTACCTAATAACCATGTGATTACTATAAAGTATTTACGGTTGCCTGACATTTTTGTAATATTCGTATGTCTGCACCGTGTCAACTAATGAGACTGCTGTAACCCTAAAAACCAAAGTCCACAACCCGCCCTCCCTCTTTCCGCCTGAAGTAAGCTGAAGAATATATTGTTGGTATTTCAAAAGAGGCTTCCCTCCCTAGACGACCTATTGGCCATATTACATCCACCCACTCCCTGCACTGTGGTAACACCTGCAAAGTGGCATTGACAATTTCACGGACAATGGGCCGAGCCTGACAAATACATTCGTTTACAATCAGTTTGCAGTTATAGGAACATCCTCGGCCAAAAAAATGGGAAAACATGCTCATCAAAGTCAGAGTACACACTGTGATGTGTAAGTAGACACACTGCACATTTATACAAGGGATTTAGGAGAATGGGGATCTCTCAAACACTTGTCACATCTAACCAGCCGCTTATAGCCACCACTGCACAATGCTGACCAGACCACGTCGTGTGAAAGTGATCAGAACAAAGGACGCAATTTTAAGAAATAAATTGCATATAAAAACCAACAATGATAATATCTAAATGATTTGTCCGGGATAAACGTTATGTTCTTGTTCTGGATTTCCTTTAGCGATCCAACTTTCATACAGCACCTGGTTTGGACTGTGCTGTGACCAGCAGGAGACCACAGCATGGAACAGCACCATTTTGCCATTTCTGCACCTTTAGGCACCTCAGTGTGACAGAGGGCTATTCTCATTTCAGGCCATTAACAGCTAAGAATAGCCCTTTAGCCCTCGGGTAGGTTATGTGATTTCCTTCTAAAAATTTCCTCTTTTATGTGAAATCTCACCTGTTTACCTGTAAAAAAAAATCTCCAAAGTCATGAGGAAGGGAACAGAAAAGCTTTCTTATTTTGCCTGAGATGAGTCAAGTTTAGAGGCTGCAGGGAGAGCATCACTTCAGACACCCCTATCTTCGGTTCTATCCTTATCTATAAAGATGCACTTGGTGTCATATAAAAGAAAAGAATATCATCTTTCAGTCCTCCGATGACGTTACGGGGGTCAACGATCTGGCCCAGTCTGGTGGCTCCCATGAGCCACTTGCATTTAAATGCACCTGGTGGCTTTGCTGGTAGCATTTAAATGGTTAACACCAGTGATCAGTGACAGGAATTATTGCGGTTGTTAGCGGTGGGTGTTTGCTGCATTACCCCATTGTGTATAAAGAAGGCTAAGCCTGTGAACCCTCTACATACACTCACTGGGGACCTCATGGTGTGGTAAGAGGTTAATGTAATACTGACATGATCCCAGATATTATAGAAATGAAGAAAGGCCATGAGATAACACTCCCTCTGCAGCCTCTAAACTTCAGTCATTTCATGCAAATATGGATTACCTCGGCTCATTTTCACATAAATTTGGAGAATGTTTTTTATAGGTAAATGAGTGAGATTTTACATAAAAGAGGGAACTGTAGAAAGGATATTTCATGCCCCAACATCTGGAGACAGAGTCCCTTTAAGCAGGACTTTACTTAATAGTGAGGGACTGTATATTTCTCAGACTCATCTTACAGGATAAGCCTACCCATAATGCCATCTTCTTGTCCCATGGTCTGTATGGGTTCTTACCGATTATATATTACAGTTTTATACTCAAAGCCCAACCCATGAGCCCAATGTTTCCAATTCAAATATAGTCAGTCCCATGTTAGGCATCTAAGTCCTTAGTCTAGTTTTATATTATGGTGGTTGAACTTCACCGAGGGTAGTACCTTCAGTTTTGGGTTGCTTCTCCTCGACCATGGAGTGAGTAGCTATAATAACATGATTTCAGTAGTGTGCTAATATTAAAGCCCTGCTGCTTTCTGGCCAGATTACAGATTTCCAATATGAAGGAAAAAAACGTATACCTGCATTGTATAAATTAACTACCTTATTAATGGCAGTCATCACACCACACTATTATTTTTGGATACCTACTAAAGCTGTCAGTCACACAGAGATGTCTCTAATCTCTTTGCAGCCCTGGGCTTTCCATGCAATGCACCGTCGGCCCCTGCGGCAGAATAGGAGATAACTTATTTCAGCGAGCACCCAATTTGACTTTCTAAGCGTTCTCCATATCAACCGATGAGACACAATTCACTGCTCTAAAAGAGGCTTTGCATAAACATGTGCTGCTCCTCTGTCATTAATACAGGGTCCAGTGTCAATTCCGGATACACAATGGAAGGATTTTAGAATGCATATCACATGTCAGTCACCAGCAGAACGATAATGTGAGGATAACTCCTGGCACATAATCTCTATTACTATCTTCATTGCAGACACAAGATCCAATATACTGCCCCCTATCCCAGGGGAAAGAGCCAATATTTCTTCTCATAGATGAAAATATATGGACTATTGTAAGGGTATCCTTTAAGTATACTCTCTGTCTCAATACCTTAATAGGGCACATAGATGTTAGACTTGGAAACCTCTTTGTAAAAAAACACCAGCAAAAATATTTGACAGTTAAAAGATATAAGTTTATTATAGTCTTCTAAAAGAGTACCTAACGTACTAAAAGGCTCACACATAATAATAGTAAACAAACATAAACGCACTAAGCCTCTGCACCCTAGTGCGAATAAATCCTAACATGAATGGCAGATCTGGTAAATCAACATCCATATAAGTTATCAGAAAATAAATGAACATACCTCAAAAGCTGGCATATGGTAAGTCAAATTGATAACATACCCTGAGGGGGCATTTCCACACCTCATGTAGCCAATCTGAGAGGGCCTAGGACGGGAGGGGGTCCATCCTCTGTTTGTCATGGACCAGCGGGGACGGTGTGAGATGTTGTCTAGACTCACCCTATACCCCGAAAGACTCCCGCCCTTACAAGGGCAGTCCCAAAAACACTGCCCCTTGTCCAAAATCAATCAACACACCTCCCTGACGCGTTTCCACAATCAAGTTTCATCAGAGGGAGAATACAGACAAAATGGCCCTAAAAGATAATGGAAACACTAAATTTAGTCTTCCGATATAGTGCCTCCAACAAAATACCCCGAAAGTATCGTAATGCTTACCACAAAGGTCCGTGGTTCGATAGAAGTGAGCTATTGGAAACCTCTTTGTAAGCTTGGGTAGATCTCTCTACTCTGAAGAGCCCACAAGCCACAGTACAATTTCTAGTAGTTTAAGCACTGTAAAAACTTCAATATTACTCTGTGCACTGAGATCTATGATGGCAAGCTAGCCAAGCCTGTCCCCTCATCCCCCTCATACCCCTCAGGATCATTAACCTTTTAATGTCACAAGAAGCAGTAGGCCAACATACAGACAAGTGACTAGGCAAACAGAGAAATGTGCAGCTGCAAGGGTTTCAGTGTTCTCCTTCTACACTATTATAATTACATTCAGAGAAGACATCATTGGATAGGACATATATGTAACTACTTCCCACAGCTGGAATACATTCAATATTATAGAGGAAACTTCTTTACATAACTGTAGTATGTCAATATGACCATGGTTGCACAGTTGATAAAATGGTGGCCATGCAATGTTATAGTCATTTACCACATTTCTTCTACTATGACTCTTTAAGGTGGCCATACACCTTAGACATGTAGGAAAGAGGCCACTGCCAGGCACCTCTAGCAGCATCTGAGAGCAAAAAGATCAGAGAATATAAACTTCCTATTTCCTTAACATCTACCATCAGAGAAAGATTGGAAGATTCAAATTAGATGGTTTAAAACTAAGGGGTTCAGTTGGTGTTTCCCTGGATCACAAACCGAAATGGGCTCTTGTCTATGGCAAAAGCCAGTCAGACTAACATGCTCTCATAACCAGAGCCCCAGGATGGACCCCGAGAATGAATTTTAGCTACCAGGGGCTACTCCATGCCCTCTGCAGAGCTGCCCTCCTGCCCATGACACCAGTGAAAGAGGTGACACGTCCCTGTGCAGAAGGTCCTGGTTCTCTGCCAGCTTCACTTAGCGCAATGTACCTGCTCAAGCTGCCAACACTTAGAGATCACTAGCAAAAATGCCATATACCCCAATACTGGAGTATTTTTTAAAAAAATGTTTTTTGTTTTTTTTTTATTCTTACTATTTTTTATTTTTACTATAACTGATATAAAAATATAAACATTTTAGGTATCCCTATGTCCCAAAAGTTTTATCAAGATTTATCAAAATATAAAAAAAGTTAATCCCTACAGTGATCCTGTAATGGAGAATAGTGGGCAAATGTCCAAACCAGCACCTCTTCACCGTTTTGCAAATCTTTTTTAGAAAAAGTGATCAAAAGGCCGTGATGCAACAATAAAAACATCATGTCATTCTGGATAAAATGATATAGTACAGTGCCTCCTCACCGGTAACCCCCCCTTCATCGATAAGATCCTGTTATAATTAACACACGGAGGAAACATGTAATTACCGGCAGCTATTTTTACCAGGTCCTGGTGACATCATGGTGGGAGACCAAAACAAGGACAAAATTGGTTTTGCCCACGGCATGTAAAGGATAACCCCGACAATAGGTGAGTGGACCCATTTAAAGGGTTAATACCTGCATCTACAATTTGTACAAGCAGTGTTTGCAGGTGTTCATATTTGGGTTACTGATTTTGTGGTTGTGGGCACTCTCAAAAAACGGCTTCGGGAATGAATTATATATAGTTTTAATTTCTCCTTGGTCTCTTTTGGTGTTAAGACCTACTGTGGTTGCACCCAAAATCAGTTTAACAGGAATCGATAAGTGCCACTAAACTAACGACATATTTGGGTTACTGTTGGGTCCACTCAACACTACTAATAACTTATACATTCCCAAGGTTCAATCACCAAAAATTGTAGTTTTTATCCTTTTTAAACTTTTCTTCTCTCTTTTTAAAATCAACTATATGAGAGGGATATAAATTTCAGGACCCTGACAGTTTTACAATCCTTACTGAACAAAACACAGCTAACAGTAATGCATAGCGATAAGCCTTTATATAGAAAATTAATGGTGATGTTCTGTAACATGCCACAGACCATTAAATGCAAAATTGCTGTCATAGGTAGCTGTTCCCAATATAGCTCATGTTACTTAGTAATACTTCCATTTACAATGCCAGCGCTAGTGACATAAATGCCATGTGCTCTATACCCCTCTATCAGTACATCAACCACTAATGAGTGGGAGGCTAAAGCTGTTTCTGATCTTAAACAGGTTAAAAATATAACATTTGTGAACCTTAATAATATGCTTGGATACTGCCTTACGCAGTGAAGGCTGTACAGGGCACTACGCTGCCGAAAAGTTCAGATAACTTCAGTGATTTGTCGTAGTGCAGACTGATCAAAGGACATCAACGAATCGGGATGTGAACCCGCACAATACAGATGTGTCTACTGATGATGAAATATAGACGCATTGGTTGTAAAAGTAACATGCATCTATATTTCATAAATTACATAAAGCTAGGAAATTTACATACTTTAACAGAAGTTCAGATAGATTACACAAAAAGACACATATGAGGATTTCAATTAGGGCAACCAAAATGGTTGACAAATGCCGGAATAATGAGAGAGAAATTTTTGAGGCATTTTTATGACTTTCTACACAAGGGGCAAAAGTTTACATACAAGGTTTACATACAAGGGGCACATTTACTAAGGGTCCGCGGACCGCATTTTCGTCGGGTTTCTAGACTATTTCCTATATGCGCCACATTTAACAGGGGTTTTTGGGGCACGCGATCGGATTTTGGCGCAATCGCGTCGACTTCCATGTGACACTAATCGGTGGGGGGGCAGCCGTCGGACAACCCGACTGATTCGGACTAAGAGCGGGATTTAAAATTCAAATTGTGTCGCAAGACGATGCACTTACATGCACCAGGAAGAAGAAGGTGAACTCCGGCGGTCCTGAGCGGGTAAGTGACACATGCAGGATATTGGGCGCATAATCTTTAGTGAATCGAGCCGGACTTCATCCTCGTCGGACAACGCACCTCGGGGATCGAGTCAGGACCGGGTAAGAAAATGTGCCCCAATAAGATTACTATGCCTATAACCCCCTTTGGGACTCAGCCTATTTTGACCTCTTGGACGCGGCCCCATTTTTTAAATCTGCCCTGTGTGACTATATAAGTGCTTATAACTTTGGAACGCTATAAGATATCCAGGGGATTTTGAGTTTGTTTTCTCGTGACACATTGTACTTCAATTTAGTTTTAAAAAATTGGATGATATCTTTTGTGTTTAGTTATGGAAAAAAAGATCTAACTGATTGTAAAGACTGGTGTAGGGGGAGGTTGTATGTTTCTGTATTTATAATATGGAAAACCTCAATAAAAAGGATCTGATGTAAAAAAAAAATAAAAAATTGCATGTTGTCTTTTGTGTTTAGTTGAAAAAAACGGAATTAGGCAAAAATGTGTTCAAAGTTCTAAATTCTCTACTTTTGAAGAATTTATAGCACCCAAATAAATTCAGAACTTACATTTTACAAATGTCTATTTTATGTTGGCATGGTTCTTTAAGATTCCACGTTACTAGAATCTTATGAGGCTTAGAATTTGGGGGTCATTTTTCACATTTTTTGGAAAATCGCCAAAAACCGCATTTAAAGGGACCTGCTCAACTTTTAATTGACTATGAGAGGCCTAAATAATAGCTAGACTAGTATATTACCCCATTATGGAATCTACAAACCTCAATGTACGAAAAAGCACTTTTAAGAAGTTTGTTAACCCTTTAGGTGTTTTATAGGGGTTAAAACAAAATGGAGGTGTGGTCTACAAATTGTAATACTTTTTGACAATACATTCATTTTGGGTGGAAAATTAAACATTTGCAATAGATTAAATGAAAAAAGGCTTCATTGATACCCCATATGTGATGATAACCTGCTGTATGGGCGCACGGCCAGGTATAGAATGAAAGGAGGCGCCATCCAGGGTAGATTTGCACTGTCAAATTGTACAGGCTATAATTTTTTTCTTTTTTTAATGTGGACATATAGGGGCTTATTTTTTTTGCCACTTGAGATGCACTTTTCTGGTACGTAATTTTGGGGCATCTATAGCTAATTGGTGGCACATCAGGTCTTGCTGGTGAAATCTGTCCTTGGTCATGTGATGTCACACTCAAGGGCACGGCTTATTATAATCACAATGTGATACTAATGAGCTGTGCACCTGTGTGTGACATCACATGGTCATGGAGAGATTTCTATCCATGGGCAGTTAAACATCGATGCTTCCTATAGAGTGACAGCAAGCAGAGATCTAAACAAAAATGTGAGGAATTGATGAAGAAAATTGTATCACTTTTCATTAAACAAAAAATAATATTTATTTGCAGGAACTGGACAAGCCCTTTAAATTCTACTGTGTTACATACATATCTTCAGTTTTAAGTCTTGAGAGCACTAAAAATAGGATAGCAGAGCTACCAAAGTCTATAGTATTGTAAATATAAAATACAGTATATTATCTAGTAAAAGCTGTAAACTCCAGGATCTTTTACAATCATAAAACATAAGTTTGTTGTTTTTTTTTGTTGTAGTTTTTTTTTTTTAAATGTATCAACCGGGTGTAGGTCTACTGTTATTTTGCACATTATTAAGAACGGCTTGTAAAAAGTAAAGTGTAAATGATGTGTTACTGAGTCTCCATTATTCACAAAATAACCGGAAGACGTCATTTCAATATTCAGCAATGAATATGAACATGCCCAGTGTTATGTAGATGGAAGTGATATTGTTCTAAGCTGTGAATACACAACTTCCCCTTGGTAGCGGCATTAGGACATGTTCTTCTGGAAGACTGCCCACCAGCACTTTGTGAATTAGAGTTCACATCATTGTAATGATACGGTTGCAGCTGGATTTTTGAGAGTAACTGCACATTTCACTGTCAGTCAGCTTCCCAAACTAGCTGGAAATGAACCATGAACAGAAAGATGTTCTCAAAATAAACTGTAATGATGGACGCTGATCGCTAATTGTAATTGGCCACCAGTCCTTATTCATTTGGCTTGGTTATGTCAGTGCTTCATGTGCCTGGACCTAAAATGAGCTATTCTAAAGCGAGCGGCTTATCTATGGAGCAGGAACGATCACTGAGTCGGATGGATTCAATTATGTAGATAGAACCGAATATATGAAAGAGAAACACAAAGTTCAGATAAAAGCAATGAAAACATAAAACATGAGCAGATATGAAACAATTATGTTAACCCAATAATATTTTATAGAGTGCTACACAGTAAGTAAATATGTTATTTTATAGAGTATTACACTGTATACATATACACAGTAGCGTATCATGCCTTGTACTAAGGTGCCACCAACTGACCAGATGAAGCATTTATCATAGTAGGATTGTTCATTGTCCCAATGATGTGCGATCATAGAAAACATCAGATGTTCTATATATGATTTTGGCCATTATCAATTTTTCAATCTTACCAAAGTCGTAAGAATCTGGCTTCTGCTCCGAGACTATACAAATATCAGCTGTTCCCAGCCACCTCCAGACTCGTAAGTGGACCTCGAATGCTAATAAGACACGGGCTGTTTGTGACCCACAAATGCACACATTCATGTGTAGGTAGACTTTATTGTCTAATATTCCAGCCCCTTCAAACGATAGGAGTAAGGGGTGTTGGTTCCGCAAGGATGTGATGCTTGTTACCTATCCTAAGGATTGGTCCATCAGTAAAATGGTTCAGGACAATTATGTATGTAGGGGGAGAAACAATTTTAGAAGAAACACTGGGCACCTACAACTCTCTAAACAAGCAAACACCCCAAAAGTAACAACAATGTTGTGTAGCACACTTTATTAGTATGCAAAACCATGTTAAGGCTGTATCTAGAGGGCTTAAAGGCTGAGCCCTCTCCATACATGGTGGTGGCTTCTGTATTATACAACCAACTTTACTACATCTAGCACAATTGGAACAAGCAAAGCAGATGTTACTCTTTTAAGTGCCACAGTCAAGCACAACTGTGGCACTTAAATTGTGGGGATGCATGGAGATTCTCACCACCCTTGATCTCGTCAGGGGGCAGAAATCTGTTGCTATGACAGGCAGGAGCCTCTCAGAGGCTTCCATAGCCATCATATGACAACCTGCCTTTTCGAAGGTGGAGAATAAAAACTGAAACAGGCTGTGGTGTTAAGGGGTTATTAGCTTTTCTGACCTTGCCTGTTTTTCAGTAATCGGTCAAAGTATAAAAACATATAAGAAGAGAATAATGTGTAATAACCATGGTAAAAATTAATAAAGTGCATGATTTTACACTCATCTGATGTGACTGTGCTGCTGGGAACAATTCAAATAGTAGCTTTGATATGGTGGATATATTCCTTTGTAGCCACGTCCATGGGAAGTAGGCAGGCTTGGAATGGCCCACAGGTGAACAGGTGGATCCACTGGTGGGCCCCTGAGTTAGGTGGCCCCCAGGCCCTGCATAAGTAGTGCTGGACAAGGTACCGCTCTGTAATTTATACATATATTTAGCATAGAGCATCTCAACTATCCTATGTATTTATATGATTATATTAATGGATTATGTAACATACTTATAGCTGTTGGTGGTCCCCAAGATCAGACTTTACTGGTGGGCCCATGGTATCCCAGTCCGACACAGGAAGTAGGGCATCAAATATGTTTATTAGGAGGAACAGACGTCCACCAAGAGCCCGGAATAATCCTCAGAGTTGCCGGAGGATAGGACACGGTCTATCTTTTGCCGAATTACAGTATGGCTGCCTGGCTTCCTTTGGAGAGAGGAAGAGTGGGGAGCGATAATCCCCCCCATCCCTTCTGCACCCGGCCATAGGTTACACCCAAGCATGGCCCAGGTGAGCAGGGAAACAAGCTTATGCCTTATCATCCAAAACAAAAGTCTTATTTACGGAACAAAAAACCTTGTAAAATTATAATCCAAAATTAAAGTAATGTAACCTAGTTTTGTGTGCGTTCTCCATAAGATTTTTTAACTCAATCCCGTGCAGTTTAATACAAACATCTTGTGGTTGGATTAAAGCTTGGAGGAATAAAAAAAGAGTCACTATCGTGAGTGGAACAGGAGGCCCTGGCTGTGCTGAACACTTAATTAGCGGCCTGACAGTGTGTGAGGATATCCTCAGCAATGACCCATATGTTAATCGCCTTGCTGCATCAGTCACAGCTCTTTAGTTCCTTTCTGAAAATCACCAAATTCCACATTATTTTCAAGTAATAATCCCATGGAAATGAGTCTAAAACACGAGTATAAAAATATGCAACTACAATATAATTAGGTTTCACGGTCCCTCTTCAGCAGAGGTATCGTAACAATTATAGGGGACATTGTAGCTACAGAGAACAAAGCTCAAATTAACTTTCACTAAGCCCATAAATATAAAAATGGTTGCCTGGTATTTAGGATTTCAAATTACAAAAGATTTCATGAGCTATAAACCATTCAGAAGAGTCAGCACAGGGCAAGTTACACTAGGATGGACTCATCGTGACATCTGGGAACCGCCGTATCCGGTCACCAATTCACCACTACCCCTAGCTGAAAGGTTCTTCCCCGCTATAGGTTATATTTATCACAGAATAGCACTTTGTAATAGTGTGATATGAGTTAAGCAAACATTATCTCTTCCCATCCTAGATAGAGGTGGTCACATTGCACAGTCAATCTCCAAGGAAATAACGGGAGCTGCTGACACTGACAATCTCCAATTCATTTTAATAAAAAAAGATGGCACCAAGACCATTGGTGGCGTCGCTGTCAAACTAATTACTGGTGTTTGATGTATGGGAATCATTATAAACATTGTTTATTGCTTGTTTTTTTTCTATTTGATGTTGTATTCCAGGACTTATCGTCATTAAAGTTGATAGGGCAAAGTTATTAAAGTGTCTTATAAAGAGAAGATTTTTTTTTACATTTTCCCAGTGTAAAACTTAAGAATGGCCTTGGCCCCTCCACCCCTGTTAAATCTCACTTTTCTTGCAATCTTTGAGAAGTGAGAAAAGACCATAAAAGTCACACATTTTTGCCTAAATTGGCAGGGGCACAATTTTAGAATTTTAACGACTTAAAGAACATCGACCATCAATGTTACTGATGGTAGATGTGTCCTACTAAGAAGTTCCTGAGGAACTATGCTCAGCAGGTCTTCATTATTATAACTCTATACGCCGTGATTGCGTCAATATTGAATTATAAAAAGTATGCTACATCGGTCCAGGATGCTCCGGCTACATCATCGAAGCGCCTTTATTTATTTACTCCCAGTACAATAGAAGTCCCATCTGCATAGAGCAGGTGACGGGCAGGACCAGGTGGAACTTGTATCATGAATAATGGTAACACAATGAATAAATTATAACACAAGGTGCTCTAAGGTACTACGGTGACGTACCCGGAGCACCCCAGACTTTTAAGAAGAATTTGTATTACTCTATATTGCCCCAATTGTGGCATATTATACAGCTATAATAAAAGAAGTCTTAAGTCTTACATCATTCCTCAGGATATGCTTTAAAATAATTTAAATCAAATTAAAAAAAAATCTTCAACATACAGTATTATTTTTTAATCTATTGATTTTAGGATTTCTAAGATAAACGTTTGCATTTTACAAAACTGTGCTCAGTCCAAAAAACATCCTATGGCAAATATTATGCCATGGTTGAGTGGCTATAAACAAATACTGTGCCATCTTAAAGTGACTATCCCCATCTAATATATCTTGGATACGATCAATGCCCCACCTCTGATGTCAGTAGGAGGAGACAGGAGGGCAAAGATCAGTTTCTATGACAGATGAGACCCTAACCAAGGATCCCGTGTCTGTAACAGAAGGATCTGGAGTAGACTCGGCCAGAGTCTTTTACAGATCCAGTAAATTTCAAATATACTTCAATACTGTAGTATTTCAGTATATTTGACCAATGATCAGACCCTTTCAACAAATTCGTTTTTTTGCAACTACAGTAAAAGATATCCCCCAAAATTGTAAACAATCTAAGTAAAATGTGCCACGAGAAAAAAAAAATAAAAAAATCGCAAAATCTTATTATCCAAATTTATAACCAATTATACATGTCAAATCCTAAAATAGGCCATGGTCAGGAAGACGAAAATGGGTATCAGCTGGTAAGGGTTAAGTACTAAAACTTAGACATACAATTTATCCAGGAGTTTAAAAGCCTTCATACAGCTTTGGAAACTGAAAAAAGGAAAGGGACAATTTATCCAGAGTTTAAAGGCCATCATACGCTTTGTAAACTGAAAAAAGGACCGGTAAGGGTTTGCCTATGAAAAGAAAGCTCTCCAAATTTTAATACCCTAGTGATGTTTAGCTAATAAAGATCATTACTCAGTTTTTTCTCATTAACTCAGTGATGGTCGTGTAAGATTCCAGAGTGGTGTGGGGGGACTCTCTAAGCAAACACTTCATGATGCGACCGGATGCACATCTGCTGCGTATTCAACGAAGATCATGTGCCCGACTTCTACATGTGTCGCTTTCCCACTCAATACGCTGGAGTCACCTTCTTCTTCTGGAGTATGTAAGTGCATTGTCTTGCGACACAATTTGAATCTTTAAATCCCGCAAAACAGTCCGAAGCGTCCAACGGCCCTTCACACGATTTCTGTCGCATGTAAGCCAGCGCCACAACCATCGCACAGCATCACAATCCCCATTTAACATACGTGTACAGCGTCGAAAACCCCCAAAACTCGAAAATCCGACTAAAGTGCGATCCGCTGACCCTAGTAAATACGCCAATGACACTCTTAGCTCTGCTAACTCACCTTAACACAAACAGACCTCGCTCTGCTATTGTAGAGTTAAACCTGTAGAGTGTTTGCACACGCTGCTTGCCGGAGGAGTGCCTGTGTCTGAGCTGGTCTTGTAATGCAGGGAGGGGCAGGAGGCAGAGAGCACTGCAGTGTGCAGAGAAGAGAAGCTATTTATGAGAACAATCTGATCATAGTCAGAAGATTTACTGTCCAATCTTGGACAACCTAAATTGTAAACACCAGGACTGATAGACAGGATGCTGTATTTTTGTTAAGAACAGTGAATATAGAATGTGTAAATTGTTATCCGGAGTATATTTAAAAATTTTTTGTCGATAGCACTTAAAGGCAACCTACCACCCCCGATCTACCTATAGGAGAGGGGTGGTAGGTGGATGGAGGGACGTGAGGTAGCCCTTTTTGGGCTAATCCTCACGTCCGGGTGTCTTTTAGAAAACTTTTAGCATTTATAGCAAAATTTTTTGCGGCTACTGGGGCGTGGAGTAGCCGGACATGGATACAGTCGCGGCTACTCCACGCCCCAAGTAGCCACGTTACTCCCCTACCAGGTAATCTTCGGCGCAGCTCCTGGTAGCCCTCGTCCGAGTCCCCGGCTACTGCGCATGCAGTAGTTCCGGCCTGGAGACGCACGCCGCGCAGCCGAAGGCCTGGTTCTGGCATGCGCAGAACACGGGGACCTGAACGAGGGCCACGCAGATACCAGGAGCTGCACGCCTGGAGTGGAGTAACGTGGCTACTGGGCGTGGAGTAGCCGCGACTAGTAGCCTCATGTCGGCTACTCCACGACCAGTAGCCGCATAAAAAAATTAGCGATATACATGCAATAACTTTCTAAAAGACACCGGGACGTGAGGATTAGCCCAAAAAGGGTATCCTCACGTCCCATCCATCCACCTACCACCCCTTCTACTTTATAGGTAGAATGGGGGTGGTAGGTGCCCTTTAAGGGTTAAAATGGAAAATAACTGTATATTTTAGATTTCTAAAAAATAAATAAATAAAAAAATTATTAAACAAAAAAGAAAACTGAGTCTAAAAAATAATTTAATTTCTCAGTCTAAATATAAAAAAACATACCAGGATCTTTCCAATGGCAAAATAATGAAAATAGGAAAAGACAAAATGAGAAAAAGTTTGAGATTTGTACGGTAAAAGTAACATACATGAAGTAAACAGCCTCATACGGGGAAATTTTCTTTAATTGACAGTAAAAGATTAAACCTGAGAATCCTTAACTACATAGGTGCTATCAGAGCTCTTAAGGGCAAACGGTCTTGGTGCGGTTGCGGAAGGTCTTAAAATGTAGCTCTCGTCTTGCGCTACACAGCACGATAATCTTTTCTTCTGCTTAATGACTGAGGGTAGGAGATAGCAATCATATTGCTCGGCCCCATTTGCTGCCGTCTGTGCCTGAGGAAAAGCAGTCTAATTCTTTTTACTTTCACAGAATCGGCATTGGTGGGAAATTGATTTATTGATGTGCTCTCTGCAATAGTAGTGAAATGTATAGAGCCTTTCTCCATCGGCAAGAGCTTGAGGACACACACAGCATGTGTCACCACATTCAGCGTTAGTTAGCGCTGGCTCACATACTGATTCCCTTAATGATGTGACTGGAATTAAGAAATCAGCCAAGCGCTGGGGGTGATAGTAGCCCTGGAATTACTTGAGAATTAAAGAGGAAAAGACATTAGTTCTCGAGATAAAATGTTGTAGAGGCATTGGAAAAAAATGAGAAGACACTTGTGGATCAATCTTTACAGTTTTTTGGATGCTTGGTATTGGACATAAGGTGAATATTAGAAATAGAGGCAGGATCTTGGCAGGACTCCTTTAAAGACTATAGAGTCCTGCTTACCCACCCAGCCTTAGATGGATATCAAGTTTCACCAGTTGTCCTTCCTCTTTTCGTACCCACTTGCATCTATCTGTCGAAATAGGAAGATGTATATCCTTTTTCCGTCAGACGTGTATGTTAGCTGAAACAGAAAATTCACAGCATTTTATACACACTAAGCAGTGATCATCAAAGGATATTAACCCCTTCCCAACATGTGCCGTAATAGTATTACGCGCGCCGGCTGCGGGTGCTCACGGGCTAAGCCCTCTCCATAGCCCGTAAGTCTTTTCCTGCATATTACAGCAAACACTAATTGTAACGTCCGCGATTGGTGCCAGCAGATTGAAAATGGCACTTTTTTGCCGTTTTGAAAAATAAAAAATTAAAGCATTGAAAACGTCATCAAAAGTCTCAAAAAATTACGGCACTCACAGCTCTGTACTCCGAAGTATGAAAATGTTACTAGCGCCGAAAGATGGCAAATCAAAAAAAAATTTTGGTTTAACATTCTTAAACCTACTACAAATTTGGCATCCCCGTGATCTTACTGACCCAAAGAATAAAGTGGACATGTAATTTGGGACCCACAGTGAAAGCTGTAAAAATCCAAGCCTACAAGAAAACGGTGCAAGTGCATATTTTCACCAATTTGACTGCATTTTTCGTTACACGGCATGGAATATTAAATACCGCTACTACGAAGTGCAATTTGTTACCCAGAAAACAAGCTCTTTACATTAAATATAAAAAAGTTATGATTATGATGGTGGGGAGTGAAAAATGGAAATGCAAAAAACAAAAAAGGTCCAGGTCGTTAAGGGGTTTAAAAAACTTTAACACAACAGATTGATAATACAGGGACATCTATTTATGACGGATGGCAATTAACAGACTAAAAAACCTGTGAGGTCATGCGAGAACTTGCCTATCTGTTGGGGCTTCAAGGACGAGATCAGGGGGGGCATGAAGCTTGCCATGATAATAAGACCACTTTGTAAGTGTTTAAATCTCGCATTAATATATACTCTAATTATTTCCTTTTTCTGTGTCTTGAAAAGTCCCATTAACTAGTTACTGCAAATCTTCCATAGTGTGGTCCTCTCTGGAGAAATGTGCAGCTACGGGGAGATTTCCTTTCATGAATGTTCTCTCCGTGTTTGCGTCAGGTTTTCCTTGGGTACTCCGGTTTCCTTCCTCTTCAAATTTGTTTAGTGTAGCCCATGGGAGACAGAAACCGAATTTGCCATGCTTTGTGCAGCACTGCGTAATATAGGCGCTACATAAACTATGTCTTATTTTTAATATCAGATCAGAGCGAGTTCATGCACATGGAGTCTCCGGCATGCTTCCTCAACATAAAGGACTGTTGTTGGACACTGTTCAGACATAACAAGGTATACCACACATATTGGCTGATATGATGTGTTGGCGTTTCTTGCTAGGCCCACCTGAAAAATAACAGCTTCCACCCCAAAGAAGTCCATCATATTCAGCCAGGCCATGCACTACAACCAATATGTTCAGACAAAACAGCCTGGAAAAATACTCCCAGAGCTCAAGTGTGAATTTCTACAATTGGATTACCACCAAAAGTGACTGACAACAAATAAGTAAAGCAGAAGCCTCAAAAGAGATCATTTACTCACATAATAGGGACCAAACAGGAGGCCAGAGTTGCCCCTAGCACCCACATCCTACATCATATTGCCAGGAACTCAACCGATTATGCATAAAGATACAAAGACAAAAAGAAATATTCACCGTCCCTCCTTTCCTTCCTTCCAGTAACCACCAAACCTAAAATAATGTTTGTCAGTAGACCTCCATCAGAAATGGCCCACCACCCTGCCTGCCAAACAGACGAAAACTTGTCAGCACATTCAATACAGCAGCTACAGAGATCAAGGGGACTATTCCTGCAGTTTCTAATGTTTATACCTATTATTTGTGAACGGTGTCCAACAAAGGCCTTTATATTGGGAGGGAAAACATGCCAGAGACTCCATCAGCACACTGAACTCAAAGACCTGATATTAAAATGAAAGGTAACGTCTCCCAGTAGCTGCAAATTTTCCAGAGAGACACACTGGAGATTTGCAGGTTACTATTTGAATGGACAATAGCACAGAGGGAAGAAAGAAGGGAAGTATAAAATGAATTCAGAGATTCAACTCCTTCGAAGAGGTCTAACGTTCATGCAGCTTCATGACCTCCTACCTCTGACCTGGAGGCCACAAGCAGATAGGAGCCAGACTCTCTGTCTCGCCTCACAGGTTTTTAGTTTGTTTATTGCCATCCTGTCGTAAATAAGATGTCCCTGTATTATCAATCTGTTGTGTTAAAGTATTTTGATACTCCTTTGATGATCACTTCCTAGTGTGGTATAATGCTGTGATTTTCTGTTCTAAGATCAACCGTAAAAAGATATAGTCTATGTATTAATTTTGAACAGATAGATGCAAGCATGTCTACGAAGAGAGGAAGGACAACTGGTGAACTTGATATCCATCTAGGTTGGGTGGGGTAAGCAGGACTCTTATAGTCTCCAAAAGGAGTCCTGCCAAAGATTCTGTCTCTCATTATATCATATTCACTTATGTCCAATACAAGCATCAAATAAGTTTAGCCTCAAAAAGGTATCTCCTGATTTCTTCACTCTTCTTCTGCTATCCATGGCCAAACGTACACATCTACACTACTATTCTTATTTCCATGAGACATTAAAGGGTCCTGTGGGCATTGTCCATGGTTTCTCTTGGTCTGCCTGAATCCGAGTTTGGCATCTATGTTAAGATGTTGTTTGTGTTATGTACCTCATATGGCATACACCCCAAAGAGTACAATAGTTGACCATACTGGATCTGCTAATTTCTGCCCACCAAGGAAGATCATATTCCACTTTTTTTCTTTATTATGATTCCGTGGAAATGTATACTATCACACAGTACACACTGCAGTAGAAACACTAGATGAGAAATGCTTGAAAAGCAAGTCATAACCATTCTCACATATTCTATGTTCAGTCAGTTCATAAAAGCCTGACTGGAGAAGAATGCCTTCACTTAATATTTATGAATGTACAAATGCATGCTCGGAGTCTGGCATCTACACGGTATTCTGACTCGCATTGCTCTCCGCCAGAACAGAACCCAGCGGCTCCACTGCCATTACAAAAAGCACATTCTGACTTGGCTGTTTGCAGGACCTAACATGACATAATAATGGGTCTTTACACACACAGGTATGGAGGCCAGACATTTCTGTTCTATATGACAATCATATTTCTAAAAAAATATTTTCTTCCCAAGATTCCCATAGATTGGCAAGTCTAATTCTCTTATGCATTAAACTTCTAGCTACAACGATCCAACAATAGCAACATCTCTCTGTGTTGGATTCCCTGCTACGAATGTTTTTGGGCTTGTTTTTTTAGGTAAAAAAAACCTGTCCTTCCTAGTGACCGTATTATTTCGAATTCTAAGCTGTGGCTGAGCTGGAAAGAAAATTCCAAATGCGTGAATTGCTAGGAAAAAAGCCAGTACAATCACAGTGATACCAAATATATACTGTATCTATATAGGTTTTAATCGTTTTTAAAAAAAAATTAACTGTTCATACATAATAATTTTTGCTTATTTTGCCTATGTGGTTGAAATTATTTGTCATACATGTGTACATGATGTTTTTGCGGGACAAGCTGACGTTTCATGTCACCATTTAGGAGAGTTATGACTTTTGATCACTCTTACTTTTGGTAAATAGCAATTTGGTTCATTGACAGGAGCAACAGAATTTATATTTTGATAGATGAACACTTTTAGGATTTGGCGATATCGATATGTTTAGGATTTATTGTTAGTTTTAGATGCATTCTAGGGGAAGGCAATGGGGTGAAAAAATAGAATATCTCAAAATTGGAGAGGGAGGTTCCCTCCCCTCTGGAACTCCTTTATTCCAGGCCAAGTCAGGATGCTGGGGGCAATAAAACCAGTCTCTTCGAATACCAGTGATCTTATCATAACAGTAATGGTGTGGGGTAAGATGCTACCTCATTGCACTCTCCTAATTTGAGATATCTATTTTTTCACCACAGCGGGGTGATTGAATTTTCTGGCAGAGTGTTAACTAATAGACATAGGAGCATTCCCCGTGGTTTCAGCTATCATGGCAACGAATCAGCAACCCGTGATTATGTTGTGAGGGCACGATTGGCAGCAATGACCGCACCCATGTGAAGCGCCGTTTATGTGAATGATTGGCTTATATTAATATGCTGGTATGGATAGAGCTCGCCTGTGAACCTTCTCTGTACACCCTTAATCTCTTAGGAGTGTACATGTACTATGGCCAGTCTTTAAGGAAATCTACCACCAAGGATGAAAGGATGTAACAAGTAAGAACAATCACATACTGGTGTGGTGCCCTTGTGGCAGGATCTGCTTTTCCTAAAGCCTTCTGGGTGTCATATTTTTTTTTTTGTTTAGTCTTAAGGCTTTTAAAATAGCAAATGAGCTTGAGGGGCCTGGTCTCCATCGGTTTAATGGAGCCTCATCTCATTTGCACAATTTAAAGCCTTTTTTTCATAAAAAAAAAACAAGGGCACGGAAGCTAAGAGAAAAGGGATCCCAGTGGGGGCATACACCAGGCATGTAACTGTGCTTGGGTTACATCCTTCATCCATGGGATGTAGATGTCCTTAAGAGCTTAAAAAGTGTGCCGGCACATACCATTGGAGAGAAGGTCTAGACCACACATTGTTACATGTATTTGTTGCCAGGTCTGTTTTCAGGATGTGTACATCTCAGCCTCCTGGCAATGCTTCCTAGTCCTTGGACCAACGAAAATCTATAAAGGGAATCTGTGAACATGATTTACCTATCAAATTAATTCTATGTTATTTAGGGTTATGCCCATAACTGCCACCCCCTAACTTGGTTTTTATTGTGGGGTTCTCCTTCATATGCCAGAATTTAGAAATATGCACTAACTAGGCTGAAGTGTTTTAGAAGAGCAATCAGGGCTTCGGCGCACGACATCCCCACTGGACCAGCTAGTCCAGCCAAAAAGTCAATTAACTGATGGAAGGAGGTGTGACAGTAAGGCATGCACGCTGCCCCCCTGGCGGGGGGTTGGTATGCTACTGGAGCTGGAGCCCTTAAGACTGAACGCCGCTTAAATGCACTTCAGCATAATTTGCATTATTCCTAAAAGTTTAGTTTTTGGCACAGAAGAAGCAGCTGGGAAAAAAAGCAAAGTCATAGGTGTATGTGAGGCCTAAACGTAGAGTAGTGGATTGTGCGGACGTATTTCCTTTTAAAGTGAGAACAAGGCAGAAACAAATGGCCTACAAAAAAAATCTTACCACATTAAAAGGGACACCACACATATCAGATGGGAACCTTGTGGTAGGACTTGTCATTTCTTCTGATGTCTAAGTATTATCATATAATCTTGAGTAATATGATATTTTATGTGTTATAGTGCACACAGATTACGTAGTCGTTGCACAGAACCTAAATTGGTCTCTGTCCATGGGGTCACTATCTAAACAAAGTTTAAAAGCCTTCATACAGCTTTGGAAACTGAAAAAAGGAAAGGGGGGGGGGGGGTTAAAAATGAAAACCCTAAAAACATAATAGGGCCAGGACATTAAATGGGTTTGCCTATGAAAGAAAGTTCTCAAATTTTAATACCCTAGTGATGTTTAGCTAATAAAGATCATTTACTCAGTTTTTTCTCATATAGCTCAGTGATGGTCAGTGCCATATAACTCAGTGTGGTCAGTTGTAAGATTCCCGAGATGGGTGTGGGGGACTCTCTAAGCAAACACTTCATGATGCCGACCAATGCACTCTGCGCGGATTCAACGAAGATCATGTGCCCGACTTCCTACATGTGTCGCTTTCCCACTCAATACGTGGAGTTCTCACTTCTTCTTCCTGGAGTACGTAAGTTGCATTGTCTTGCGACACAAATTGAATCTTAAATATCCGCAAACAAGGTCCGAATCGTCCAACGGCCCTTAACACGTTTTCTGTCGCATTAGCCACAGACGCCACAAGCCGATCGCAAGCATCACAATCCCATTTAACATACCTGTACAGCGTCGAAAACCCCCAAAACTCGACAAAATCCGACTAAAGTGCGACCGCTGACCCTTAGTAAATAGCCCGACAATGACACTCTTAGCTCTGCTACTACTACCTAACACACAGAATCGCTCTGCTATTGTAGGAGTAAAACCTTGTAGAGTGTTTGCACCACGCTGCTTGCCGAGGAGTTGCCTGGCTGAGCTGGTCTTGTAATGCAGGGGGGGCAGGAGGCAGAGAGCACTGCAGTGCAGAGAAGAGAAGCTATTTATGAGAACATCTGATCATAGTCAGAAGATTACTGTCCATCTTGGACACCTAAATTGTAAACACCAGGACTGATAGGACAGGATGCTGTATGTTAGAAACAGTGAATTATAGAATGTGTTAAATTGTTATCCGGAGTATATTTAAAAATCTTGTCTTTGTAGAAATAGCACTTTAAAGGGAACCTACCACCCCGATTCTACCTATAAAGGTAGAGGGGTGGTAGGTGGATGGATGGGACGTGAGGATAGCCCTTTTTTGGGCTAATCCTCAGTGTCCCGGGTGTCTTTTAGAAAACTTATTGCATTATATGCAAATTTTTTTTGCGGCTACTGGGGCGTGGAGTAGCCGGACATGAGGCTACTAGTCGCGGCTACTCCACGCCCCAAGGTAGCCACGTTACTCCCCTACCAGGTAAATCTGTCGGCGCAGCTCCTGGTAGCCCTCGTCCGAGTCCCCAGGCTACTGCGCATGCAGTAGTTCCGGCTCGGAGACGCAGCCGCGCAGCCGAAGGCCTGCGTTCTGGGCATGCGCAGAACACGGGACCTGAACGAGGGCCACGCGCATACCAGGAGCTGCACGCCGGTGAGTAAAGGAGTAACGTGGCTACGCGGCGTGGAGTAGCCGGACTAGTAGCCTCATGTCCGCTACTCCACGACCCAGTAGCCGCATAAAAAATTAGCGATATACATGCAATAATTTTCTAAAAGACACCCGGGACGTGAGGATTAGCCCAAAAAAGGCTATCCTCACGTCACATCCATCCACCTACCACCCTTCTACCTTTATAGGTGAAGGGGTGGTAGGTGCCCTTTAATGGTTAAAGGAAAATAACATGTTAGTTTAGATCTCAAAAAATAAATAATAAAAAATATTAAACAAAAAAAGAAAACTGTTGTCTAAAAATAATTTAAGTTCTCAGTCTAAATTATAAAAAAAACATACCAGGCATCTTTCCACAGAGGCAAATAATGAAATAATAGGAAAAGACAATGAGAAAAGTTTGAGACTTTGACGGTAAAAGTAAAACATGAAGTATAACAGCCTCATACGAAGGAAAATTTTCTTTTAATTGACAGTAAAAGATTAAACCTGAGAATCCCTTAACTACATAGCGCTATCAGAGTCTTAAGGGCAAAGGTCTTGGTGCGGTTGCGAAGGCTCTTAACAATGTAGCTCTCGTCTTGCGCTACACAGCACGATAAGTCTTTTCTTCTGCTTAATGACTGAGGTAGGAGAAGCAATCATATTGCTCGGCCTCCATTTTGCTGCCGTCGTGCCTGAAAAGGCAGCTAATTCTTTTTACTTTCACAGAAGGCATTGAAGTGGGAAATTGATTTATTGATGTGTGCATCTGCAATGAGTGAAATGTATAGAGCCTTTCCATCGGCAAGAGCATTTGTGAGGCACACACAAGCAATGTGTCACCACACTACGCGTAGTATGCGCTGTCCACATACGATTCCTTTAGAATTGTAGGCTTGCTCGATACAAGTGGATTACAGAAAAGGCTATACCATGCGTCATGGGGGTCGATAGCCTCTTGGAATTCACTTGCAGAATTACAATGTTGGATCAATGTTATCCTAAGTTCTTACAATGTCTTAGTAGCATTGAGAAAAAATGCGAGAGATTGGCAAGACCACTTGTGGTCACTCTATTAGAGTTTTTGCTGATCCTGCTTCGGTACCTTGGATCATAACCGTGATATATATAATACTCAGGATGCAGGATTTGGCAGGACTCCTTTAAAGACTATAGAGTCCTGCTATCCCCCAGCCTTAGAGGATATCAAGTTATACCAGTTGTCCTTCCTTCTTTCGTAGACACTCTCTGCATCTATCGTCGAAATAGAAGACGTATACCTTTTTCTGCAGACGTGATGTAGACATGAAAAGAATAAATCACAGCATTTTATACCATAAGCAGTGATCATCAAACGATTAGTAACCCTTCCCAACATGTTGCCGTAATAGTATTACGCGCGCGCGTCTGCGGGTGCTCACGGCTAAGCCCTCTCCATAGCCCGTAAGTCTTTTCCGCATTACAGCAACAAATGTAACGTCCCGATGGTGCCACAGATTGAAAGGCACTTTTTTGCGTTTTGAAATAAAAATTAAAGCATGAAACGTCATCAAAAGTCTCAAAAAATACGGTCACTCACGCTCTGTACTCGAAGTATGAAAAATGTTACTAGCGCCAGAAGATGGCAAAATCAAAAAAAAATTTTGGTTTTAACATTCTAAAACCTATACAAATTTGGCATCCCCGTGATCTTACTGACCCAAAGAATAAAGTGACATGTAATTTGGGACCCACATGAAAGCTGTAAAAAATCCAAGCCTACAAGAAAAAACGGGTGTTGCAAGTGCATATTTCACCAATTTGACTGCATTTTTCGTTACACGCATGGAATATTAAATACCGCTACTACGAAGTGCAATTTGTTACCCAGAAAACAAGTCTTTACATTTAAAATAAAAAAAGTTATGATTATGATGGTGGGGAGTGAAAAATGGAATGCAAAAACAAAAAAGGTCCAGGTCGTTAAGGGGTTTAAAAAACTTTAACACAACAATTGAAAATACGGGACATCGTATTTATGCAGGATGGCAATCAACAGACTAAAAACCTGTGAGGGCATGCGAGAACTCTGTCCTATACTGTTGGGGCTTCAAGGACAGAGGATAAGGGGGGGCATGAAGCTTGCCCTGATAATAAGACCACTTGTAGGTGTTAAATCTCGCATTAATATATACCTAATTATCTTTTTCTGTGTCTTGAAAAGTCCCATTAAATAGTATCTGCAAATCTTCCTGTGTGGTCCTCTCTGGAGAAATGTGCAGCTCACTGGGAGAGTTTCCTTTCATGTATGTTCTCTCCGTGTTTGCGTACGGTTTTTCCTCTGGGTACTCCGGTTTCCTTCCCCTCTTCAAATCTTGTTTAGATTGTCAGCCCCATGGGAACAGAAACCGAATTTGCCATGCTTTGTGCAGCCCTGCGTAATCATAGGAGCTACATAAAC
Organism: Engystomops pustulosus; assembly: GCA_019512145.1. NCBI lineage: Eukaryota > Metazoa > Chordata > Amphibia > Anura > Leptodactylidae > Engystomops > Engystomops pustulosus. The sequence continues at coordinate 23,301,285 of CM033648.1, read as the reverse complement.
TATGTCTTATTTTTTATCGAGATCAGAGCGAGTTATGCACCCTGGAGTCGCTGCATGCTTCCTCAACATAAAGGACTGTTGTTGGACCTGTTCAGACATAACAAGGTATCCACACACTATTGGCTGATATGATGTGTTTGGGCGTTTCTTAGCTAGGCCCACATGAAAAATAACAGCTTCCACCCCAAAGACAGTCCATCATATTCAGCCAGGCCATGCACTAAACCATATCTGTTCAGACAACAACAGACCTGGAAAAATCACTCACCAGAGCTCAGTGTGACTTCTACAATTGGATTACCACCAAAAGTGACTGACAACAAAATAAGTAAAGCAGAAGCCATCAACAGAGATCATTTACTCACATAATGGGACCCAACAGGAGGCCAGAGGCCCCTAGCAGCCCACATCCTACATCATTTGCCAAGGAACTCACCTTATGCATAAGATACAAGACAAAAAGAAATATTCACAGTCCCTCCTTTCCTTTCCTTCCAGTAACCACCAAACCTAAAATAATGTTGTCAGAGACCTCCATCAGAAATGGCACAACACCCTGCTGCAAAACAGACGAAAATATGTCAGCACATTCAATACAGCAGCTACGAAGATCAAGGGACCTATTCCTGCAGTCTTTAATGTTTATACCTATTATTTGTGAACGGTGTCCAACAAAGGCCTTTAAATTGGGAAAACATGCCAGAGACTCCATCAGCACATGAACTCAAACCGACCTGATATTAAAAATGAAAGGTAACGTCTCCAGTAGCTGCAAATTTCTCCAGAGGACACACACTATGGAGATTTGCAGGTTACTATTTGAAGGGACATAGCACAGAGGGAAGAAGAAGGGAAGTAAAAATGAATTCAGAGATTCAACTCCTTAGAAGAGTCTAACGTTCATGCGCTTCATGACCTCTACCTCTGACCTGGAGGCCACAAGCAGATAGGAGCCAGACTCTTTGCTCTCCGCCTCACAGGTTTTTAGTTGTTTATTGCACCTGGTCGTAAATAAGATGTCCCTGGATTTATCATCTGTTGTGTTAAAGTATTTTTGATATCCTTGATGATCACTTCCTAGTGTGGTATAAATGCTGTGATTTTCTGTTCTAAGATCAACGTAAAAAAGAATGTATAGTCTATGTATTAATTTGACAGATAGATGCAGATGTCTACGAAGAGAGGGAGGACAACTGGTGAACTTGATATCCATCTAGGTTGGGTGGGGTAAGCAGGACTCTTATAGTCTCCCAAAGGAGTCCTGCCAAGCATTCTGCTCTCTCATTATATATTCACTATGTCCAATACAAGCATCAAAATAAGTTTTAGCCTCAAAAAGGTATCTCTCTGATTTCTTCACTCTTCTTCTGCTATCCATGGCCAACACGTACACATCTACACTACTATCTTATTTCCATTAGACATTAAAGGGTCTGGGGCATTGTCCATGGTTTCTCTTGGTCTGCCTGAATCCGAGTTGGCATTCTTGTTAAGATTGTTGTTTGTGTTATGTACTCATATGGCATACACCCCAAGATACAATAGTTGACATACTGGATTGCTAATTTCGTCCCACCAAGGAAGATCTATTCACTTTTTTTCTTTATTATGTTCACGTGGACAACGTAATATCACAGTAACACACGCAGTAGAAACACTAGATGAGAAATGCTTGAAAAGCAAGATCATAACCATTCTCACAATTCTAGTGTCAGTCAGTTCATAAAAGCCTGACATGGGAGAAGAAGCCTTCACTTAATATTTTATGATGTACAAATGCTGCTCGGGTCTGGCATCTACACGGTATTGGACTCGCATTGCTCTCCGCAGAACAGACACCCAGCGGCTCCACAGCCATTACAAAAAGCATTTGACTTGTGCTTGTCAGGACTAACATGACTATAATAATGGGTCTTTACAAACCAGTCATGGAGGCCAGACATTTCTTCTATATGACATCATATTTACAAAAAAATATTTTCTTCCCAGATTCCCATAGATTGGCAAGTTCCTAATCTCTTATGCATTAAACTTCTAGCTACACAGATCCAGACAATAGCAACACTCTCTGTGTTGGATTCTCCTTGCTACGAATGTTTTGGGCTTGTTTTTTTAGGTAAAAAAAACCTGTCTTCCTAGGACCGTATTATTTCGAATTCTAAGGTGTGTGCTGGAAGCTTGGGAAAGAAAATTCCAAATGCGTGAAATTGCAGGAAAAATGCCAGTACAATCACAGTGATACCAAATATATACTGTATCTATATAGGTTTTAATGTTTTTAAAAAAAAATTAAACTGTTCATACATAATAATTTTGCTTTTTTGCTTTGTGGTTGAAATATTTGTCATACGATGAGTACAATGAGTTTTTGCGGGACAAGGTACGTTTCATGTCTACCATTTAGGAGAGTTTAACTTTTGATCACTCTTTACTTGTTGTAAATAGCAATTTGGTTCATTGACAGGAGCAACAGAATTTATATTTTGATAGATGACACTTTTAGGGATGTGCGGATCAGACTATGTTTAGGATTTATTTGTGTAGTTTATATGCATTCTAGGGGAAGGCATGGGGTGAAAAAATAGGAATACTCAAATTAGGAGAGGTAGGTTCCCTCCCCTCTGGAACTCCTTTATTCCAGGCCAAGTCAGGATGCTGGGGGCAATAAAACCAGTCTCTTCGAATACCAGTGATCTTATCATAACAGTAATGGTGTGTGGATAAGATGCTACCTCATCGCACCTCTCCTAATTTGAGATATCTATTTTTTCACCACAGGGGGTGATTGAATTTTCTGGCAGAGTGTTAACTAATAGACATAGGAGCATCACGTGGTTCTAGCTATCATGGCAACGAATCAGCAACCCGTGATATGTGTGAGGGCAAGATTGGCAGCAAATGACCGCACCCATGTGAAGGCTGTTATGTGAAAAGATGGCTATACTAATAATGCTGGTATGGATAGAGCTCGCCTGTGAACCTTCTCTGTACACCTTAATCTCTTAAGTGACATGTAAATGGCATGTCTTTAGGAAATCTACCACCAGGATGAAGGATTGTAAGTAAGAACACACATACTGGTGTGTGCCCCCTGTGGCAGGATCTGCTTTTTTAAGCTTTGGGTGTCATATTTTTTTTTTTTTTATCTTTAACGGCTTTTAAAATATGCAAGATGAGCTTGAGGGGCTCTGGTCTCCATGGTATTAATGGAGCCTCATTCTCATTTGACAATTTTAAAGCCTTTTTTTTAAAAAAAAAACAAGGGCATAGGAAATAAGAAAAAGGGAGTCCTCAGTGGGAGGCATACCCAGACCATGTAAATGTGCTTGGGTTTACATACCTTCATCCATTGATGTAGATGTCCTTTAAGAGCTTAAAGTGTGCCGTTACACAACATTTGGAGAGTAAGGTCTTAGACCACACCATTACATGTATTTGTTGCCAGGTTGGTTTCAGGATGATGTACATCCACCTCCTCTGGCAATGCTTCCTAGTCCCTTGACCAACGAATCTATAAGGGAATCTGTGAACATGATTACTACTCAAATTAACTTCTATGGTATTTAGGGTTATGCCCATACATGCCACCCCAACTTGGTTTTTATTGTGGGGGGGCCTTCTATGCCAGAATTTAGAAATATGCAACCGGCTGAAGTGTTTTAGAAGAGCACTAGGGCTTCGGCGCCACATCCCCACTGGACCAGCAGTCCAGCCAAAAAGTCACTTAACTGATGGGAAGGAGTGTGGACAGTAAGGCAGTGGGGCAGGCGGTGGGGGGGTTGTTATGCTATGGAGCTGGAGCCCTTAAGTACTGTAACGCCGCTAAATGCACTTCAGCATAATTTGCATATTCCTAAAGTTAGTTTTTGGCACGAAGAAGCAGCTGGGAAATAAAGCAAAGTCATAGGTGTATGTGGGCACAAACGTAGCAGTAAGTGGATTGTGAGGACGTATTTCCTTTAAAGTGAGAACAAGGCAGAAACCAAATGCCTACAAAAAAAATCTACCCTTAAAAGGACACCACACAGATCAGATGAACCTGTGGTAGACTCTGCTCATTTCTCTGATGTCTAAGTAACTTTCATTATAATCTTGAATAATAATATAATTCTTTATGTATATAGTGCACACAGATACGCAGCGTGCACAGAACCAAATTGGTCACGTTCCCATGGGGTCACAATTCAACAACCCACCAGTATGTTTTGGAGCGTGGGATGAAACCCGCAACACCGAGAGAGGGAACATCAAACTCTTTGCAGATGTGGACCTGGTGGGATGTGAACCCAGGCTGACTCCCCGCTGCCAGGCATAAGTGCTACCACTCAGCACCTATGACGCTATCATTATGAAGACAATACCTTTAAAATATGCTAATAGCCGAGGCTCTCGGGGTTGCATCCCCTAATTTATGGTAATTGCGATTAGGTATGGGAGTGTGTCTGCGATAACTATGTGCACAGACACCGATCAAACAGCAATTTACCGTTGCGACTCCAAATAAATGTATAAATTAGAAACTTGGGAACTGGTGACTCCATTTGTAGGTGCATCTACAGGATCACAACATTGGGAGCGATGATAACTTCCGTGCCTAAGCTCTAACATCGGCTCTCCCCTGCAGTGTGACGCTCTCTTCCATGCATGCAGGTTTGTTATTACGGGCAATGCTGGTCTTTCGCTGCTTCTCCTTATTGATGTCCAGCAGGCACTGTTTGCCTGAGAGATATGGATTATCTGAATACTTACTGCAGTGCAGTCCATTGATCAGACTCTTAAATGCCATTAACCTGGGTTTCGTTTCCAGAACAGGACCATACAATAAAATGGGTGTTCTACTTCTTCTGTGTCTGGCCAAATCGACGAAGAGAATTTTGAAAGCAGATAATTTTTCTTTTTTTTTTTTTTGGGTCCCCATAGCATGAAGAGTAACAGAGAGTCACCACAGAATATGAATGGTACCAAGTGCATTTTAACCGCAAGGGAATTCAATATGGCGATTTGTGAAACAAACTGCAGGTTAGTAATCCGACATGACACATGACAAGCATTGCCGCACGCGTGTGGGGGGTCATTGGTAATCGTCCTGGGTGCTGGTCATGATCCACATATGACATGTTGGAAACCGATAACGATTAAAATCTAAACTTCCAAGGAAGTTTGCTTTCTACGCTAGTGGATTGTTGATGGATTCGCTATGACATCTATAGGAGACCTAGTATATTATTGACACTCCGCCTGAGCTATTTCTTGCAAAACGTGGGGAGTATTTCCTTCCTCGGGTCCAATAACCTATGACAGCCTTTACTGTTTACCCTGGACTGTCCCTCAAAGTAGTGGGTTGTACTTATCCGTCCGGGACAAAATAAACACAGCCAGATGGCATATAATAATCATAGATGTGTGGTCCTACCACGGGACCTGCAAGTATTCGTGAATACTGCATTTTCATGCTCCCATACATGTTGCTAATGGAAAAGTGGCAGATCATCTTGCACACTCTTACCCTAGTCCGGACTGCAGGAAATAGTCAGCACAAACCCCGGTCCCATATAGTGTGGGTCCCAGAGACACACCCACATGCATATCTCTATTTATGACATAGCATGTAGATGTAGTTTGAAGGAAACTATTCCATTTGTAAAAATCTCTAGCTTGTCTTAAAGGGGGGCCTTCACTACTAGATCTCTGTAGCTTTACTTGGTGTCACTTACATGCATCTGGGGTGCAGCTGGAATATTTTTTTCGAACTATTAGAGTAATCATGCTAAGGGTCACGCTAATATATCTAATTAGCATAACATGCAAGCCTACCTCCAACAGTTACATGTCTTAAGGAAATCCTTCATCGGGATTTTCACATTTCACCTAATGACAGGTCCCATATCCTTTTTATACTTTTATAATTATCATCATGGTTCACACTCGCTTTAAAAGTTGATATATAAGTATGGATACCTGGCACCCCTGCCATCCAGCTAAATCCTTTTTTTTTTTTTTTTTTTTCCAAGGGGCGGGCCCTGTGCACAGTGGAATCATTGTGTGTGCCATTGATAGTGCCCCTTCCATTATAAATGTACCTGTGCTGCAGGGCCATCCTGTAAGCTCAGTTCAGCATGGAGCGAGGAGGAGGAAGGGTGAGGATGGAGAGCAGGGGGAGCGGAGATAATGATGATGATCAGGGACTGCCAGCCCCCATGACTCGAGCAGCTTTCTGGCAGAGGTCGGTTGCACTTTTAATACTGTCAAGGTGACGTTGGAGGCAGGAATCGAATTTAAAAGCGATTGAGCATCAGTAATTAAAAAGGTATTAAGTCAATTGTTGAAATGTACAATCTTGATTGACAGGTTTCCTTTAATTATTGTGTTGTTACTAAGAAGATTGCTTGTAAAATGGGTGGGGGGTGGGGGGGCTCTAGAGGAAAAAAAATTCACGTGGTGTAGGGCATTCAGGGACACAAGGTTGCAAAAAACTAGCCGAGACAGAGGAATTTGAAACAGAAAAAAGCAAATTGATGGGGATTGTCTAAACTATGTTTTCAAAACGAAATATTCCTAAATGGGAAGCAGAATGAGGTTAGGACAGGAGCAAAATTCAACTGGTCGGTTTAATATATTGTGTCTATTTCTCCTGTCCAATGGAAAAAATTTGCCGTGCCGAAAGTAAAGGGAGAACCAAATGGTTCTCTGAATTCTCTATACTACATCAGTGCGAAAACAAACGCTGACCGGTCAATTTAATTTCTAGGATGACAGAGTCAACAGGCGACCATCGGCCTGGAAGCTAAGCCGAGATACACCAATCCTAATACAGTTCACTCCCAAACTTAAGATGGACAAGTTTATAGTGTGGAGTATCAGCCCTTAATGAAAGAATGAAGAGAAAACTTCACTAAAGAGAGGGAATGGGACAAGGTGCCAAAGCCTCAGTATTCACTTCGAAAGCACAAAAATATCTCAATCCGGAAATGGCCGGCGGAAAGACTCGCTCAGGCTGTCAGCGTTTGCTTACTATCAGTGGATGATTCAAGAAAAAAAATAGCAATGCATTATGTAATTTTATAACCATTTTAAGCAAAGGCAGCTATTAGTTATACAAAGCGCTTTCTAAAGTAATAACCTATGTAATGCTCCGCTCTCCCACCCAAAGATGCAGATTTGTAATGGCAAGTAAAAGTAATGGAATAATTTATAAGACGGAAAATCAATATACATAGTGTGATCAAGAACTGCCTCAATTGTTGCCACGGGAAGATGACATAGTGGTAATGTTGGAGAAAAGGTATGGAGCCCCATCATACGACATATGGTGTAACTTCATATTTGGAGCCTCACGATAAAGTATGCACTGTACTACTCAGTCGGGTTGGTGGCTTTTAGGCCCATTCACATCACCCGTAAGCCATCAGTATGTTTTTTTTTTTTTATTCTTTCTTTAATAAAAGTAGCGTAAGGTAAAGTCTTCCATAAAGGAAACACCCCCCCCCCCCCCCCCCACCCCATACCCCTGGGATAGGGTTATAAGAAGGACAGACGTGAATCCGTCAGGGGAGTGGTTGTGGAGCTTATACTCGTTTTGTTTAATAGTTTGAAAGTGTTCTACAGGCTATTAATGTTTATCCCTTTAATGGCTTTCCCGCACCGGGGGTCCGCGATCGGGTGCATATGCGCGACGACCGTGCGGGATCTCTGAATAGGAAGCGTGGTACGCGCATGGTGCACCCTGAGCTGGTGCACGCATCTCAGCTTATAACGCCTATCCAATGTAGGTTTCCCTTTAAAGCCATGAATAAGGCTAGAAAGACTTTGTTAGCTGTTCTCGACACTCTGGTTTGCATCAACATACTGGATTCAAATCAACTGAAGAGGGTGAAACTGAGCCTTAGATCAACCCCTACTTCAAACTGGGTACTCATGTCCATTTTCTGATTAGTGGCGGCCTTTGGTACAAAATGGCCGAGATCATATTAACCTTGTGATCTGGGGGTGCTAATCAGGTATACCCATGAAATAAAAAAAAAAAATACCTTAACGGGAAACCTGTCAGAGCAAATGGCACCTAATAAACAACTAAACAGATGTCCGGCAAGCAGCTAAACACCTTCCAGTAATGTTGGCTTTCATGACCCGTGTAAATTCAACTGAGTGAGGGGTAGTAGCTGGTTGTATAAGTCACGAGTGACGGAGATTTTACACAGTGCAGTCAATTTTGCACACATCAAATGCAATTGTTTCAATGAGTCAACACCTTGTGGCATTCATGTATTTGTTAAAGGGAACCTGTCCCAGGGACCATTTTTACGCACTCCCCCAGTCCCACCGAGCATAGTAAATAACAACTGCACAAAGGTTTTTGTATAAAACAAATAGGTTACAGACAAAAAAAGATGTATATCAAAAAAACGGTCTCTTTAATTAGCATCTACTGTGACTAGGCCACTCGTCCCCTTGGAGGGCTGGAAAGGAGCAGTCCCCCCCCCCCATCTGGAAACAGCTCCTCATGTGTCCTTTTCAAATATATGAATAACTCCCCCACTTGGGATTGGTTTAGTGATCTTATTTGAACAAGGACACATGGAGGGCCGTTCCCAAGGGTGGGGGGGAAACTGCTTCCTTTCAGCCAATCCACAGGGGACGAGTGCCAAGTCACACAGGCACGATGCTAACGAACAGGGTACAAATATAAACATAATTTTTTTTCGGAAAACTATTTTTTTATACAAAAAAACACTTTGGTTGGCAGTGTAGTACTATGCGCTGGGGGTATGGGGAGGGGAGTAATAGTAATAAAAAAGGGGCTCTCCGGCATGACGGTTTCCTTTAACGACCAGTTGTAACTCTAAAGAAAAATCCCCTCTAAGGATGTGCAAATGAGCCGGTGGGGGGACACTTTTCAGAGGCTGAATGGGAATGTCACTTCAGAACATCCATATGTTCAGATTCTAATATCGATTACCCGGGTTCTGGGTCATTTTTATAAAATGAGAATCACAAGATGGATTGTGAAACATGAACAAAATCAAAAAAACAAATTGTTTATGTAGGAAAATCATTTTAAAAGATCTATCAAATTACTAGGATCACTATAAACTTATTGAAAAAACAGAATATAGAAAACCACTGAGACCAGTGCTGTGAATATATAAGACGGGGGCTAATGGGTGGCACTCAGAGCACTATCTGTGCGCAGTGGTGCTCTGTGTACAACAGAGAGTTCACTGGGCCTCTGAGGAACCCTCTTGCCGTCCTAGGAAGTCTAGAATGTGTGGGGTATTTTAAAAGTGGACACATGAATTGACGAGATAAAAAACAAAACCCATATGGAAAGAAAATGGCTGAGCCAAAAAGAGAGTAAAAAAGTAGACAGAAGGTGGGACCACTTAGATTTAAACTAACATCATAAAAAACCTATAAAAAAAAATCACAAAAAGACCAGAGTACTAGACGAGCATAGAACAAGTACAGACACAATGGGGACTCATTACTAAGGGTGGGCAGACCGCAACAAACAGTGGATATTCGATGATTACCATTAAACCGCATTAAAAATGGGATTGTGGAGGCATGCGATCGGATTTCTGGTGCAAACGCGCTGGTTTCATGCCAACACCATCGTGAGGGCGGGCCGCGGACGAATCCGGATGGATCGGACTGAGCACGGGATTAACATTTTGAATTTGTGTCGCAAAGCCATGCAGCTACATTCACGGGCAGAAGATGGTGAACCACCGCCGCGACTTGAGCGGAAAAGCGACACCAAGAGGAAATCGGGCACATGATCTTAGTGAAGTGCCACTAGAGTCCATGATCGTCGGGGAAAGACCAAAGCGCGGGCACCGGGGTGGTAAGGTAAATGTGCCCAACGGCTTCTGCTATCGGCCATTTAGGTTAAAGGAAACTACCATAATATCAGGTGGATCTTTATAAGGTGGTTGTCTAACTAACATGGCTAAGCCCTACAAACTAATCCCTTTCATTAAATCTAAACTCTTCCTAGCGGACTAGAGTATACAACTAATATGCAAATTTTTGGCAGAGGGGCTACTGGGGTGTGGAGTAACTCTTCAGCCAAAGGTTATTCCACTCCTCCCGGAGATTTATTGGCCAACCCACTACCTGCAACCTCAGCGCGCTCCTTCTCATTTGTCTTCTTCAGGTTCTGGCACCTGCCGCAGCTCCCCCGTTTTCCCCCCCACTAGGACGAGAGCATGAATAGAGCATGTAGAAAGCTGGCAATGCGGAAGGAGGTGCATAATATTGCAGAAGATGGGCAGGTAGGAAGATAAAAAGGAATGTGGTGTGGAGTGCCTTTGCCCGCTGTTGTTAGAAACTACATCAGATTACCGTAAGCTGAAAATTCTGAAGGTAGGGTTTCCTTATGCCAGTGATGGCCAACTTTTAAGAGGCCGAGTGCCCAAATAAACAAAGACCCGTTTATTTATCGAAAGTGCCAGCCGAAATCGTTCAATGTGGGGGGTTGGGGAATTTGTTTTTATACTCTCTTCTCTGTCCACACTTTTTCATGATACCCTACATGAGGACACCAATTAAAGCAGAAAAATCGTCCCCAGGTACGCTGTCACTTTAAAATACATCTGTGCACCAGCAAGTCCTGGGCTGTCTGTTTATGGGACTGTCCAGAAGAACCTGGAGTCATCTGGTGATTGTTGGGGGGGGGCCGAGTGCCACAGAAAGGGCTCTGAGTGCCACCTCTGAACCAGTGCCATAGGTGGGCATCCACTGCCTTAGCGATTAACATTAGTACTCAATTAGATAAGCAGGGAGAGCGTCTGCAACACAACTTATTGTCTAACCTATAACCAGGGCGCTTTCTAAAAAAACAATTACTGATCTGGAAGGCTCCAGATTTGTACACTCAAGTCCGGGAATATCATTTCTTTTTCACTTTCACGTTATTAAAGTAAACATATGCAGTGAATTAGAATTAACGAGGACTGAAGATTTCCAATGACAAATGAGGATGCAAGACAATTTATCGAAACGACACAATTTCGGTGTCACCCCCGTTCCCCGAGCTTCCCCACCATACTACCATATCTTTCCTTCTTTCTTAACCAGATATTTAGACGTGTCATGCGACATTAGGTATTTATGGTTGCTTTTGTACCAAAAGTAAGATTTACTATAATAATCTTAAAGGGAGGTCAAATGTTCATTAACAGGAAACTATTCATTCTTTGTAAGTCAGTGATGTGGAAATAAAAATTACGTGTCTCGTACACTGGGGTTTCAGGTCTGAATAAAACCTAATGTCTTTCATTTTCATAATTTCGTATTTATTAATCGAAAAAAAAGCAGGTTAATTTTAACAAATACGTATAACAAGACCGTTGGTGGAATGACTAAAATTATCTAGAGATATATGTTATATTGCTATTGTGCCACAGACTTATCAAAAACATGTCCCCACATCAAAATTAAGTCAAGTAGGTGACGGGGCCAAAGATGAAGTTATAACTAAACTCAAGCACGATATCCGCGAAATTCACAGGTGCGTTTCACAAAAGGCAATAACGCAACCATGGTCCCACAGCTGCCAAGTCATGGTCCTAGACAAAGTCGGAGGACCAAAGTTATGTCCTTAGCACCCTTCATGCCCCGGTATGGGGCTTGTATGTGGTCATTTAAGGCACGTCTTCTAAGGGAGACCCCGTTGTATGGGTGCTGGAAAAAGATGCAGGACCTAGGGGTCCTACTTACTTGCTGGCCACTGTTATGTTTCATGGCACCAGCACTAATCGGTTTTGGAACGGAAAAAAGTAAGATGCCGGGAGTCCATACCCCTTCACGTAGAGTGTCTACGCGGGGTACAGGGCGAAGAGCGCCTCACCAACAGCTGGGATTCTGGGGTATTTTGGAGGAATTTAATAATTTTATAAGCCATTCAGAGGTCTGGCTCTCAGAAAAGCCTGTAGAGCAAGAGAGGATAATGACACTACACTTCAGAAGTAGTGCAGGGTGCAATATAAGAAGAGATCGAGGTCACCTTTGGGGACAGTATAAACACATGTAAATAAAGAAAAAAAGTAGAAAGAAAAAACACCTAAAAACATCATTTGCCCATTTTTAAAAAAAATCCAGATAGAAACATTCACCCATATTGTATTCCACAGCCAGTAGCAAGGACAAAAAAAGGTTTTTTAAAGGATGATTTGTCTAGGCATTCACATCAGTTTGTAAATCTGCCATTAGATAAACATTTCTTCATTGGATGGTTATAAAAAAAAGTCCTGGTATGATAATTTTCATCAATGTAGTCTTTGTCCCTAGAAACCAGATGCCTGTCCTCGGTTACGACACGTCACCATTCGGCAGCAGTGGACGGAACTTTGCGGTATTAGAGTACGTGCCTGACCACTGGATTCAGTATCCATTACCACAGGGCGGCTGTGGACATGCAGAGTACCTAACCACCGACATTTCATATACAAAAACTTTTTTTATTTGTGCAATCAATCCAGCAGAGGTGGCGTATCCGAGGAAGCTATTATCCGTTTTATAAGGGACAAAATGAATACCGTTATGAGATAAATTATCTTCACAAAGGAACCGTTTTTTAATAACATCAATTGAAGAAATGTTTATATTGGACAGATTTATCAACTGATGTGAATGCCTAGGCGAGAATACCACTTCAAGCTATTTTCATGTAGAGGAAAATATAAAAAACAAATGGCAAATGAAATTTTCACCGCCCCAGCTCACAAAAAAATAATATTACGTATATAATCGAGTATAAGTGGAGTTATTCAGCACAAAAAAAATGTGCTGAAAACTTCACACGGACGTATAATCGAGACATGAGGGAACAAAAAAACAAACATTGTACTCACCTTTTATGCCTCCCCCCCACCCCCTAGGCAGGTCTCTTCATAGTGCGATGCTCTGGCATCGGCTTCCATGGTCCCTGCGCTGTCCATGATGTCAGAGCTGACGTCACGATTACATGGGAGACACCAGAGCCGATGCCAAAGCATTCGCGTTATAGAAGAGGTCCGCAGGGGGGGCTGGGCAGCTGTATAATACAGGGGGCAGGCTGTATAATACCGGGGGCAGGCTGGGCAGGAGTGTATACTACAGGGGGCAGGCGGGCAGGATGCATACAAGGGGGTTGGGAACGTCATATTCGCCCTCCGGCGCATACTAAGGGGGTGGGACGGCTGTTATACTACAGGGGGCTGGGCAGGGGTATACACAGGGGATGGGCAGGCTATATACTACAGGGGTGGGCCGGCTTATATACAGGGGGCGGGGGGTATATTACAGGGGGCTGGGCAGGCTGTATACACAGGGGGAAGGAAGGCTGTATACTAGGGGGCGGGGCAGGATGTATACTACAGGGGCTGGGCAGCCGCTGTACACTTACAGGGGGATGGGCAGGCTGTATACTACAGGGGGCTGGGCAGGTAGGCGTATTACTACAAGGGGCTGGGAAGGCGTGTGTCTATTACTAAGGGGGCTAGGAATGCTATATACTAGAGGGGATGGCATGCTATTATACTAGAGGGGCTGGCATGATATTACCACTACAGAGGGCTGGCCGATAGATACTACAGGGGGGCTGGCCAGGTATATACTACAGGGGGCTGGCAGAGGTATATTTGGAGGCTATATATAATGGGGGCTGCGGGGTATATATACAGGGCTGGCCTATATAGTGGGAGGCTTTTGACCAAATGCATTTTCAACACACTTGGCTGATTACTCAGTCAAAGGTTTTCCAGTTTTTGGTGTTAAATTAGGGATCTCATGCTTATACTGGGGTCGGCCTTATTCTCAGACTATACAGTAAACCGTACAACACTATAAAAAAACCTGAAAAATCTAATGTTGGTCTTTTTTAAATAATTGCACAGAAAAGGGTTTATAAAAGTCTGGCTGGGGTAGTATTTTTTAAGATAAGCGTTGGGTGTATTTTTTTTATAAAATGACATATAAATAAGTATATTGGTTCACATTTGATCAAACAGCCTGTGAAGATAGATGCGATTGATGGCTCTGGTAACATCCGGGAACTACAGGCTCACTAGAATAATTACGAGGAAGGAGGCAGGGAAAACAAATACCACCATCCATGCGGGATCCATAAGTAATTGCCAGAAGAAAGAAACATTTGAATTTTGATAGGGTCCAATGCCCATTGAACCTCAAAACAAAGCCGGGACAATAAGTGCTAATAGCCCGCACATGCAAAAAAATAGTGAGGATGAACAATTATTTGTTACCCAATTGCATTTGATGAGTAAACGGCAATATGAGCAAAGGTGAATCAATTGCAGTTCTAGTTTCTAGTCAATTAATTCTGTAATTTATTTCTATGGACAGCAACTGTGAATATGGCGGAAAGGAAGCAAAGTCTATCACCTCCCCAAGCATTGTAATCGAATGGATGCCAATCAGAGAAAAATGAACTGGGGTTTCCAGACTACCCTTTATTATTTATGTCCATTAGCAATTTCCAAAATAATGCATTTATTCTGTACTGTTAATGAGGACATTGTGGTGCACTCAGTGTGAATAGCATTGAAGGCACTGCAGTACTGACGGAACACTAGGCGTAGTGACTAGAGATGAGAGAGGATACTCCTTTGTAGCTCCGAGTTACTGATCGGTCGAGTCATTAGCATACTCGGACCGGCTCGGGACTCGGACGAGTATCTCGCCCGGCTCGAGATTCGGAGCAGAGTAAATTAATAAATAAATTGAATAAAAGATATTTTGTATTGTAAAAAAATATTACAAATGTTTCCCAATTGTTCACTTGTTGTAAGACACACATTGAAATAAAACTATTCTTAACTTTCCAGGTGTGTGGTGTGACGCGCGTGTCGGCCGCTAATTAGGGAGCTGTTCGGAACATCTGGAATGGAAGAATTGTTACTTTCAAAGTGTTCTGCACTTAAATGGTCTGGATTCCACTATCTTTCTGTTTAATTTATTCTTCACTTTGCAGCTGTGCGCACGAGTATCTCGAACATCGGCGAGACACGCACGCACACCCTGCAATGTGAAGAATAGAATTTAAAAAACCTTGAATACAGGACCTTTAAGGGCAAGGAACACATTAAATACCAATATATTCACTTGCAGCTGGCGCCGTATCTCGAAACCTTCGGGAGACACGCGCGCAACTGCCATGTGAAGGATAGAAATGAAAAACACATTTAAAAACACAGGAACACCAGGACGCATTAAGGCAGAACACATGCAAAAGAACATATTTTAACATTAAAGATGTTCGTGCACATCTTCCTAACTTAGCGGGAGCCCGCGCGAACACGGAGGAAAGGGAAGAATAGTGAAGATCATTTACTCAGTTTTTTCTCATATAACTCAGTGATGGTCAGTGTAAGATTCCAGAGTGGGTGTGGGGGGACTCTCTAAGCAAACACTTCATGATTGTCCGACCGGAATGCACATCTGCTGCGATTCACGAAGATCATGTGCCCGACTTCCTACATGTGTCTCTTTCCCACTCAGATACGCTGGAGTTCACCTTCTTCTTCCTGGAGTATGTAAGTGCATTGTCTTGCGACACAAATTGAATCTTAAATCCCGCAAACAGTCCGAATCGTCCAACGGCCCTTCACACGATTTCTGTCGCATGTAAGCCAGCGCCACAATCCGATCGCAAGCATCACAATCCCCATTTAAATACCTGTCACAGCGTCGAAAATCCCAAAAACTTCGAAAATCCGACGAAAGTGCGATCCGCTGACCCTTAGTAAATAAGCCCCAATGACCGGGACGTGAGGATTAGCCCAAAAAAGGGCTATCCTCACGTCCCAGGTGTCTTTTAGAAAACTTTATTGCATGTATATGCAAATTTTTTTATGCGGCTACTGGGGCGTGGAGTAGCCGGACATGAGGCTACTAGTCGCGGCTACTCCACGCCCCAGTAGCCACGTTACTCCGCCTACCAGGTAATCTTCGGCGCAGCTCCTGGTAGCCCTCGTCCGAGTCCCCAGGCTACTGCGCATGCAGTAGTTCCGGCCTCGGAGACGCAGCCGCGCAGCCGAAGGCCTGCGTTCTGCGCATGCGCAGAACACAGGGGACCTGAACGAGGGCACGCAGATACCAGGAGCTGCACGCCTGGTAGGTGGAGTAACGTGGCTACTGGGCGTGGAGTAGCCGCGACTAGTAGCCTCATGTCCGGCTACTCCACGACCCAGTAGCCGCATAAAAAAATTAGCATATACATGCAATAAACTTTTCTAAAAGACACCCGGGACGTGAGGATTAGCCCAAAAAAGGGCTATCCTCACGTCCCATCCATCCACCTACCACCCCTTCTACCTTTATAGGTAGAATCGGGGTGGTAGGTGCCCTTTAAGGGTTTAAATGGAAATACATGTATATTTTAAGATCTCAAAAAATAAATAAATAAAAATTATTAAACAAAAAAAGAAAACTGTTGTCTAAAAATAATTTAATTTCTCAGTCTAAATTACAAAAAAACAATACCAGGCATCTTTCCAGATGGCAAAATAATGAAATAATAGGAAAAGACAAATGAGAAAAAGTTTGAGACTTTGTAGCGTAAAAGTAACATACATGAAGTATAACAGCCTCATACGAAGGAAAATTTTCTTTTAATTGACAGTAAAAGATTAAACCTGAGAATCCATTAACTACATAGGTGCTATCAGAGCTCTTAAGGGCAAAGGTCTTGGTGCGGTTGCGGAAGGCTTAACAATGTAGCTCTCGTCTTGCGCTACACAGCACGATAAGTCTTTCTTCTGCTTAATGACTGAGGTAGGAGAAGCAATCAATATTGCTCGGCCTCCATTTTGCTGCCTGTCTGTGCCTGAGAAAAGGCAGTCTAATTCTTTTTACTTTCACAGAATCGGCATTGAAGTGGGAAATTGATTTATTGATGTGCTCATCTGCAATGAGTGAAAATGTATAGAGCCTTTCTCCATCGGCAAGAGGCATTTTGAGGCACACACAAGCATTGTCACCACATTCAGCTGTAGTTAGCGCTGTCACATACGATTCCCTTTAATGTGATGTGACTGTGGAATTAAGAAACTCAGCCAAGGCGCTGGGGTGATAGAGCCTCTGGAATTACTTGAGAATTAAAGAGGAAAAGACATTAGTTCTCGATAAAATGTTGTAGGGCATTGAGAAAAAATGAGAAGACACTTGTGGATCACTCTTACGAGTTTTTTGATGCTTGTATTGGACATAAAGTCCATATTATATAATGAGAGAGCAGGATCTTGGCAGGACTCCTTTTAAAGACTATAAGAGTCCTGCTTACCCCACCCAGCCTTAGATGGATATCAAGTTCACCAGTTGTCCTTCCTCTTTTCATAGCCACTCTTGCATCTATCTGTCGAAATAGAAGACTGTATATCCTTTTTTCCGTCAGACGTGATGTTATGCATGAAACAGAAAATTCACAGCATTTTATACACACTATGCAGTGATCATTAAAGGATATTAACTTCTTCCCTACGTGCGCCATAATAGTATGGCGCGGCGGCTGCGGGTGCTTGGAGAGGGCTCACGGGCTCAGAACTCTCCAAAGCCCGTAAGTCTTTGCTGCATATTGCAGCAAACCCTTAGCGGTAACACTTGCGATTGGTGCCAGCTGAGTGACATGGCACTTTTTTGCCATTTTGAAAAATATAAAAAATTATCAAAAGGCCGTACAGTCCTAAAAATAAAAGCATTAAAAATGTCATCAAAAGTCTAAAAAAAAAATACGCCACCCACAGCGCCGTACTCCGAAGTATGAAAATGTTTTTAGCGCCAGTGCAAATGCATTTTTTAACCAATTTCACTGCAGCTTTCCCGCTTCCCGTTACACGGCATGGAATATTAAATACCGCTACTACGAAGTGCAATTTGTTACGCAGAAAACAAGCTCTTTACATGTAAAAATAAAAAAAAGTTATCGATTATGATGGTGGGGAGTGAAAAATGGAAATGCAAAAACAAAAAAGGTCCAGGTCGTTAAGGGGTTTAAAAAACTTTAACACAACAGATTGATAAATACAGGGACATCGTATTTATGACAGGATGGCAATAAACAGACTAAAAACCTGTGAGGTATGCGAGAACTCTGGTTCCTATCTGTTTGGGGCTTCAAGGACAGAGATAGGGGGGGCATGAAGCTGCCATGAATAATAAGACCACTTTGTAAGGTGTTAAATCTCTGCATTAATATATACTCTAATTATTTCCTTTTTTCTGTGTCTTGAAAAGTCCCATTAAAATAGTAATCTGCAAATCTTCCATAGTGTGGTCCTCTCTGGAGAAATGTGCAGCTACTGGGAGATCTTTCCTTTCATGTATGTTCTCTCCGTGTTTGCGTAGGTTTCCTCTGGGTACTCCGGTTTCCTTCCACTCTTCAAATCTTGTTTAGATTGTCAGCCCCATGGGGACAGAAACCGATTTGCCATGCTTTGTGCAGCACTGCGTAATCTATAGGCGCTACATAAACTATGTCTTATTTTTAATATCAGATCAGAGCGAGTTCATGCACCAATGGAGTCTCTGGCATGCTTCCTCAACATAAAGGACTGTTGTTGGACACTGTTCAGACATAACAAGGTATACCACACTATTGGCTGTATATGATGTGTTTGGCGTTTCTTAGCTAGGCCCACCTGAAAAATAACAGCTTCCACCCCAAAGACAGTCCATCATATTCAGCCAGGCCATACGCTACAACCATATCTGTTCAGACAAAACAGACCTGGAAAAATACCTCCCAGAGCTCAAGTGTGAATTTCTACAATTGGATTACCCACCAAAAGTGACTGACAACAAAATAAGTAAAGCAGAAGCCATCAACAGAGATCATTTACTCACATAATAGGAGACCCAACAGGAGGCCAGAGTGCCCCTAGCAGCCCACATCCTACATCATATTGCCAAGGAACTCCAACCGATTATGCATAAAGATACAAGACAAAAAGAAATATTCACAGTCCCTCCTTTCCTTTCCTTCCAGTAACCACCAAACCTAAAATAAATTGTTGTCAGAGACCTCCATCAGAAAATGGCCCCACACCCTGCCTGCAAAACAGACGTAAAACTTGTCAGCACATTCAATTACAGCAGCTACAGAAGATCAAGGGGACCTATTCCTGCAGGTCTTCTAATGTTGTATACCTTATTATTTGTGAACGGTGTCCAACCAAAGGCCTTTAAATTGGGAAAACATGCCAGAGACTCCATCAGCACATGAACTCAAACCGACCTGATATTAAAAATGAAAGGTAACGTCTCCCAGTAGCTGCAAATTTCTCCAGAGAGGACCACACTATGGAAGATTTGCAGGTTACTATTTGAATGGGACAATAGCACAGAGGGAAGAAAGAAGGGAAGTATAAAAATGAATTCAGAGATTCAACTCCTTACGAAGAGGTCTTAACGTTCATGCAGCTTCATGACCTCCTACCTCTGACCTGGAGGCCACAAGCAGATAGGAGCCAAGACTCTCTTGTCTCGCCTCACAGGTTTTTAGTTTGTTTATTGCCATCCTGTCGTAAATAAGATGTCCCTGTATTTATCAATCTGTTGTGTTAAAGTATTTTTGATATCCTTTGATGATCACTTCCTAGTGTGTATAAAATGCTGTGAATTTTCTGTTTCTAAGATCAACGTAAAAAAGAATGTATAGTCTTATGTATTAATTTTGACAGATAGATGCAAGCATGTCTACGAAGAGAGGAAGGACAACTGGTGAACTTGATATCCATCTAAGGTTGGGTGGGGTAAGCAGGACTCTTATAGTCTCCAAAAGGAGTCCTGCCAAGATTCTGCTCTCTCATTATATCATATTCACCTTATGTCCAATACAAGCATCAAAATAAGTTTTAGCCTCAAAAAGGTATCTCCTGATTTCTTCACTCTTCTTCTGCTATCCATGGCCAACACGGTACACATCTACACTACTATTCTTATTTCCATTAGACATTAAAGGGTCCTGTGGGCATTGGTCCATGGTTTCTCTTGGTCTGCCTGAATCCGAGTTTGGCATTCTCTGTTAAGATTGTTGTTTGTGTTATGTACCTCATATGGCATACACCCCAAGAGTACAATAGTTGACCATACTGGATCTGCTAATTTCTGTCCCACCAAGGAAGATCATATTCCACTTTTTTTCTTTATTATGATTCACGTGGACAATGTAATATCACAGTACACACTGCAGTAGAAACACTAGATGAGAAATGCTTGAAAAGCAAGTCAATAACCATTCTCACATATTCTATGTTCAGTCAGTTCAGTAAAAGCCTGACATGGGAGAAGAATGCCTTCACTTAATATTTTATGAATGTTACAAATGCATGCTCGGAGGTCTGGCATCTACACGGTATTCTGACTCGCATTGCTCTCCGCACAGAACAGAACCCAGCGGCTCCACTAGCCATTACAAAAAGCAATTCTGACTTGGCTGTTTGCAGGACTAACATGACTATAATAAATGGGTCTTTACAAACACAGGTATGGAGGCCAGACATTTCTGTTCTATATGACATCATATTTCTAAAAAAAATTATTTTCTTCCCAAGATTCCCATAGATTGGCAAGTCCTAATTCTCTTATGCATTAAACTTCTAGCCTACAACGATCCATACAATAGCAACATCTCTCTGTGTTGGATTCCCTTGCTACGAATGTTTTTGGGCTTGTTTTTTTAGGTAAAAAAAACCTGTCCTTCCTAGTGACCGTATCATTTCGAATTCTAAGCTGTGTGCTGGGAAGCTGGAAGAAAATTCCAAATGCGATGAAATTGCAGGAAAAATGCCAGTACAATCACAGTGATACCAAATATATACTGTATATATAGGTTTTAATAATTTTTAAAAAAAATTAAATTTTCATACAATAATAATTTTTGCTTAATTTGCCCTATTGTGGTTGAAATATTTTTTCATACTATGATGTACAAAGATGTTTTTTTGCGGGACAAGCTGATGTTTTCATTGTTACCATTTAGGAGAGTTTATGACTTTTTGATCACTCTTTACTTGTTGTAAAATAGCAATTTGGTTCATTGACAGGAGCAACAGAATTTATATTTTGATAGATGAACACTTTTAGGATGTGGCGATATCAGATATGTTTAGGATTTTATTTGTTTAGTTTTATATGCATTCTAGGGGAAGGCAATGGGGTGAAAAAAATAGGAATATCTCAAAATTAGGAGAGGTAGGTTCCCTCCCCTCTGGAACTCCTTTATTCCAGGCCAAGTCAGGATGCTGGGGCAATAAAACCAGTCTCTTCGAAATACCAGTGATCTTATCATAACAGTAATGGTGTGTGGATAAGATGCTACCTCATCTGCACCTCTCCTAATTTTGAGATATTCCTATTTTTTCACCACAGGGGGTGATTGAATTTTCTGGCAGAGTGTTAACTAATAGACATAGGAGCATCCCCGTGGTTCTTAGCTATCATGGCAACGAATCAGCAACCCGTGATTATGTTGTGAGGGGCACTGATTGGCAGCAATATGACCGCACCCATGTGAAGCTGCTGTTTATGTGAAATGATTGGCTATATAATAATGCTGGTATGGATAGAGCTCAGCCTGTGAACCTTCTCTGTACACCCTTAATCTCTTAAGGATGTACATGTACTATGGGCAGTCCTTTAAGGAAATCTACCACCAGGATGAAGGATTGTAAAGTAAGAACACTGACATACTGGTGTGTGCCCCCTGTGGCAGGATCTGCTTTTCTTAAAGCTTCTTGTGTCCTGTTTTTTTTTTTATCTTTAAGGCTTTTAAAATTATGCAAATGAGCTTGAGGGGCTCTGGTCTCCATAGGTATTAATGGAGCCTCATTCTCATTTGCACAATATTTAAAGCCTTTTTTTCTAAAAAAAAAAACAAGGGCATAGGAAGCTAAGAGAAAAGTGGATCCTGCCAGTGGGGGCATACACCAGCATGTAAATGTGCTTGGTTTACAATCCTTCATCCTGGATGTAGATGTCCTTTAAGAGCTTAAAAGTGTGCCGTTACACTAACATTTGGAGAGTAAGGTCTAGACCACACATTTTACATGTATTTGTTGCCAGGGTCTGGTTTCAGGATGCTGTACATCCAGCCTCCTCTGGCAATGCTTCCTAGTCCCTTGGATCCAACGAAATCTATAAAGGGAATCTGTGAACATGATTTACCTACTCAAATTAACTTCTATGTTATGTAGGGTTATGCCCATACATGCCACCCCTAACTTGGTTTTTATTGTTGGGTTGCTCCTTCTATGCCAGAATTTAGAAATATGCAAACTAGGCTGAAGTGTTTTAGAAGAGCACCTCAGGGCTTCGGCGCCACATCCCACTGGACCAGCAGTCCAGC
The DNA here is from genome assembly GCA_019512145.1 of Engystomops pustulosus. Classification (NCBI taxonomy): domain Eukaryota; kingdom Metazoa; phylum Chordata; class Amphibia; order Anura; family Leptodactylidae; genus Engystomops; species Engystomops pustulosus. The sequence goes on along the minus strand of CM033648.1, from coordinate 23,278,940 downwards.
CAAAAGTCACTTAACTGATGGAGGAAGGATGTGACAAGTAAGGCAGTGGGGCAGGGGTGTTGTTATTGCTATGGAGCTGGAGCCCTTAAGTACTGTAACGCCGCTAAATGCACTTCAGCATAATTTGCATATTCCTAAAGTTAGTTTTTGGCACAGAAGAAGCAGCTGGGAAATAAAAGCAAAGTCATAGGTGTCATGTGAGGACATAACGTAGCAGTAAGTGGATTGTGCGGACGTATTTCCTTTAAAAGTGGAACAAGGCAGAAACCAAATGCCTACAAAAAAAATCTACCCTTAAAAGGACACCCACCATCAGATTGACTTGTGGTAGACTCTTTTTACTGACCTGCTCATTTCTTCCTGATGTCTAAGTAACTTCTCATTATAATCTTGAATAATAATAATAATTCTTTATGTATATAGTGCACACAGATTACGCAGCGCTGCACAGAACCAAATTGGTCACTGTTCCCATGGGGCTCACAATCTAAACAACCTACCAGTATGTTTTGGAGTGTGGGATGAAACCCACGCAAACACGGAGAGAACATACAAACTCTTTGCAGATGTGGACCTGGGTGGGATTTGAACCCAGGACTCCAGCGCTGCAAGGCAGAAGTGCTACCACTCAGCCACCGTGACGCTTCATTATGAAGAAATACCTGTTTAAAATATGCTAATTAGCCAGAGGCTCTCAGTGTTGCATCACCTAATTTATGGTAATTGCGATTATGGATGGGGTGTGTCTGTGTATATTACCTGATGTGCACAGACACAGGATCCTAAACAAGCAATTTACCTGTGCGACTCAAATAAATGTTATAAACTTTAGAAAACTTTGGGAAACTGGTGGACTCCATTTGTAGGTGCCTTACAGGCTCACAACATTGTGGAAGATGAGCACTTCCTGATCCTAAGCATCTAACACTCGGCTCTCCCCTGCAGTGTGACGCTCTCCTTCCATGCAGTGCAGGTTTTGTTTACTGGGAATGGCTGGTCTTTCGCTGCTTCTCCATTATTGATGTCCAGCAGGCACTGTTTGCTGAGGAGATATGGATTATCTAATACTTACTGCAGATTCCATGATCAGAATCTTAAATGCATTTAACCTTGTGTTTGCCAGACAGGACCATACTATATAAAATGGGTTCTACTCTTCTGGTCTGGCAAATCTGACGAAGAGAATTTTGCAAGCAGATATTTTTTCCTAGCTGAAGAGTAACAATAGAGTCACACAGATATTGCATGGTACCAAGTTCAATTTTAACCGCAAGGGATAAGTCAATATGCGCATTTGTGAAAATAACTGCAGGTTAGTAGATCAGCATGACACTGATGACAAGCATTGCCGCCACAGCGTGTGTGGGGGTCATTGGTACTTCCCGTGTGCATGGTCATTGATCCTACACTATGACATTGTTAGGAAACCGATAACGATAAAAATCTAACTTTCCAAGGAAGTTTTGCTTTCTAGCGCTAGTGTATTTGTATGATGGATTCTATGACCATCTATAGACCTATTATATTCCTTGACCCTCCGCCTGAGCTATTTCCTTGAAATACGTGGGGGATCTGTTCCCTTCCTCGGGTCCAATAACATATACAGCCTTTACTGTTTACCCTGGACTGTCCTCATATTAGTGGCGTTGTACTTATCCGTCCAGACAAAATACAACACAGCCAGATGGGCATAAATAGATCATAGATGTGGGTCCTACCACTGGGACCTGCAAGTATCTCAGGAATACTCATTTTCATTGCTCCCATAATGTTGAATGGAAAGTGGCAGATCATACTTGCACACTCTCTACTTAGTCCGGCTGCAGGAAAGTAGTCAGCAAAACCCCGTTCCCAATATAGGTGTGGGTCCCAGAGACACAACCCACATGCATCATCTATTTATGACATATCATGTAGATGTAGTCTTGATGGGAAAACTATTCACATTTGTAAAATCTGAGCTGTGTCTTAAAGGGGGCCTTTCACTACCTATTCTCTGTAGCCTTTACTTGGTGTCACTTCATTGATTCTGGTGCAGCTGGAATATTTTTTTCGAACTATTAGAGTAATCAGTGCCTAAGGGGTCAGCGCTTAATATTCTAATTAAGCATACATGCAAGCTCTACCTACCAACAGTACATGTCTTAAGGAAATCCTTCATCGGGATTTCACATTTTCACCTAATGACAGGTTCCCATAGCCTTTTTAATACTTTTATAATTATCATTACTGGTTCCATTCGCTTTTAAAAGTTGATATATAAGTATACTTGGCACCCTGCCAACAAGCTAAATCAACATGGGGGCACCTGTGCAAAGCTAGGAATCCTTGTGTTGCCATTCTCTTCCCCTTTCCATTAAATTGTACCTGTGCTGCAGGAAAATCTCTGTAAGCTCAAGTCAGCATGAGCGAGGAGGAGGAAGGGTGAGGATGGAGAGCAGGGAGGAGATAATGATGATGATACAGGGACTTGCAGCCCCCATGACTCGATGCAGCTTTCTGGCAGAGAGTTGGTGCACTTTTATATACTCTTTAAGGTGAGTGGAGGCAGGAATAGTAATTATAAAAGCAGATTGAGAATCAGTATTAAAAAGGTAATTAAGTCAATTGTTGAAAATGTAAAATCTTGATGACAGGTTTCCTTTAATTATTGTGTTGTTACTAAGAATAGATTGCTTGTAAATAGTGGTGGGGGGGGGGGGGGCTCTAGAGGAAAAAATTCAAGTGTGTAGGGCATCAGGGAACTCAAGGTTGCAAAAACATAGCCGAGACGAGGAAATTGAAACAGAAAAAGTCAAATTGATGGGGATTTGTTAACTATGTTTTCAAAACGAAATATTCCTAAATGGAGAAGCAGAATGAGGTTAGGACAGGAGCAAAATTCAACATGTAGGATTTTAATATATATTTGTATATTTCTCCTGTCCCAATGGAAATAAATTTGCCTGCAGAGAAGTAAAGGAAGAAACCAATGTTTCTCTGAATCTCTACTACTTACATAAGTGAAAAAACGCTGACGCGGTCACTTTAATTTCTAGGATGACAGAGTCAACCCAGGCGACCATCTGCCCTGGAAGCTCCGCCGAGACATTTACACCAATCCTTTAATATCAGTTCACCTCCAAACTTAAAGATTGTACAAGTTTATAGTGTGGAGTCATCAGCCCTTAATGAAATATGACAGAGAAACTTTCACTAAAGAGAGGGAATGGGACAAGGTGCCAAAGCCTCAGTATTCACTTCAGCAAGCACAAAACATATCTCACATCCTGAAATGGCAGGCGGAAGACTCGCTCATGGCTGTCAGCGTTGCTTACTATTTCAGTGGATGATTTCAAGAAAAAAAATAGCAATGCATTTATGTAATTTTCTAACCATTTTTAAGCATAAAGGAGTCTCTTAAGTTATTACAAAGCAGCTTTTCTAAAGTAAATCACCTATGTAATGCTCCGCTCTCCCACACCACAGATGCAGATTTTTAATGTGCAAGTAAATGGAATAATTTCATATAGTACGGCAAATCACTATACATAGTGTGATCAAGAACTGCCTCAATTGTGCACACGGGATAGATGACATATGGTAATTTGTTGGAGAAAAGGTCTGGAGCCCCATTCATAATGACAATATGGTGTCACTCAATATTTAGGAGCCTCACGATAAATGTATGCACTGTACCTCAGTCGGGTTGGTGGCCTTTTAGGCCCAGTTCACATCACCCGTAAGCCATCAGTTATTGTTTTTTAAAAAAAAGTAGAGGTCACAGGTACAAGTCTTTCCATTAAAGGAAACCTACCACTTGGGATAGGGCTTATAAGCAGGACATGCCGTGCATCAGCTCAGGGTGAGCTGGTGCTGGCGCTTATCTCCGTTATGTTTTTAAATAGTTTTAAAGTGTTTTAACAGTTTATTAATGTTTATATCCTTACTGGCTTTCCCGCACCGGGGTCCGCGCTCGGTGCATCATGCGCGCGACCGTGCGTGCATCTGAATAGGAAGTGGTAGCGCGCATGGTGCACCCTGAGCTGGTGCACGGCATCTCCAGCTTATAAGCCCTATCCCAAGTGGTAGGTTTCCTTTAAAGCCCTGAATAGTCGCTAGAAAGACTTGTTCTGTGTTCTCGACCACTCCTGGTTTTGGCTCAAAATAATGGATTCAAATAACTGAAGAGATGTGAACTGAGCCTTAGATCAACCCCTACATTCAAACTGGGTACTCATGTTCCCATTTTCATGATTAGTGGCGGCCTTTGTTATCAAAATGGCCAGAGATCATATTAACCATGTGATCTGGGGTGTGCTAATTCAGGTATACCCAATGAAATAAAAAAAAAAATAACCTTAAAGGGAACCTGTCAGAAGAAATTGACCTAATAAACCACTAACAGTATGTTGTCAAGCAGCTAAACACCTTCCAGATCATGTTGCTTTCATGACCCAGTGTGAAATTCAACTTGAAGTGAGGGGTAGACTGGTTGTATAAAGTCAAGGAGTGACGGAGATTTTAACAGTGAAGTCAATTTGCCCACATTCACAATGAATTGTTTCAATGAGTCAACCCCTTGTGGCATTCCTTATTTGTTTAAAGGGAACCTGTCACCAGGAGACCCATTTTTAGCACTCCCCCAGTCCCCACAGAGCATAGTACATACACTGCCAAAGTGTTTTTGTATAAAAAAAAAATAGGTTTTACAGAAAAAAAATATGTTATATTGTATCTTTCATTAGCATCTACTGTTTGACTAGGCACTCGTCCCCTTGGAGTGGCTGGAAAGGAGCAGTCCCCCCCCCCCTCGGGAAACAGCTCCCTCCATGTGTCCTTTCAAATTATGAATAACTCCCTCACTTGGGATTGGTTGTAGTTATCATATATTTGAAAAGGACACATGGAGGAGCAGTTTCCCAAGGGTGGGGGGGAAACTGCTCCTTTCCAGCCACTCCCAGGGGACGAGTGCCAAGTCACACAGCAGATGCTAATGAAAGGTACAATATAACAGATCTTTTTTTCTGTAAAACCTATTTTTTTTATACAAAAACACTTTGGCAGTGTATGTACTATGCTCTGTGGGTCTGGGGGAGTACTAAAAATGGGTCTCCTGCTGACAGGTTTCCTTTAATCGTACCCGTTGACCTCTAAAAGAAAATCCCCTCCTAAGGTATGTGCAAATGAGCCACTTTTAGAGGCTGCTTGGGAATGTCACTTCAGACACCACTATGTTCAGATTCATAATATCTATTACCATGGTTCTGGTGTCATTTTTAAAATGAGAATCACATGATGAAACATGAACAAAATCAAAAAACAAATTGTTTATGTAGGAAAATCATTTATAAAGATCTATAAATTATAGGATCACTATAAACTTATTTGAAAAACAGAATAGAAAACACTAGACCAGTGAATGTGAATATATAGCACGGGGGCTAATGGTGGCACTCAGAGCCCTCTCTGTGCGCATGTGGGTGCTCTGTACAACATAGAGTTCACTGGGCCCTCTGAGGAACCCTCTTGCAGTCCTAGGAAGTCTAGAATGTGTGGGGTATTTTAAAGTGACACATGAAGAGAGCATAAAAACAAACACCATATGAAAGAAAATGGCTGAGCCAAAAAGAAGAGTAAAAAAGTAAGACAGAAGGTGGGACCACTTAGATTCTAAACTACATCATAAAAAACCTATTAAAAAAAAATCACAAAATACCAGAGTTGACTAGACGAGCATAGACAAGTACAAGACACAATGGGGCTCATTTACTAAGGGTTGGCAGACCGCACAAACGTTGGATATTCCGATGATTACCATTTTGCACCGCATTAAAAAGGGGATTGTGGAGCATGCGATCGGATTTTGGTGCAAACGCGCTGGTTTTCATGCAACACAAATCGGAGGGCGGGCCGTCGGACGATCCGATGGATTCGGACTGAGCACGGGATTTAACATTTGAATTTGTGTCGCAAGCCATGCACTTACATTCACCGGGCAGAAGATGGTGAACACCGCCGGACTTGAGCGTAAAAGCGACACAAGCAGGAAATCGGGCACATGATCTTAGTGAATTGCACTAGAGTCCATGATCGTCGGGGAACGCACAACGCGCAGGGACCGGGTAAGTAAATGTGCCCCAACGGCTGCTATAGGCACATTTAGGCTTAAAGGAAATCTACCATCTAATATTACGGTGGATCTTAAAGTTGGTTTCTACTAACATGCTAAGCCCTAAACTATCTTTCACTAAATCTATAACTCTTCCTAGCCTGACCTAGAGTTTATACAACTAATATGCAAATTTTTGGCAGAGGCTACTGGGGTGTGGAGTAACTTCTTCAGCCAAAGGTTATTCCACTCCTCAGGAGATTATGCCAACCCACCTACCTGCACACCCTCAGCGCGCTCCTTCTAATCATTGTCTTCTTCAGGTTCTGCACCTGCGCAGTCCCCCGTTCCCCCCCACTTAGGAAGGAGCATGAATAGAGCATGTAGAAGCTGGCAATGAGAAGGAGCGTGCCAAATAATGCAGAAGATGTGCAGGTAGGAAGAATGTAAAACGGATACTGTGGTGTGGAGTAGCCTTTGCCCGATGTTGGTAGAAACCTACCATCAGATCTACCGTAAAAGGGAAAATTCTGAAGGTAGGTTTCCTTAAGCGATTAACCTTAGTACTCAATCTCTCAGCAGGAGATGCGTCTGCAACACAACTTATTGTCCTAACCTATAACCAGGTCGCTTTCTAAAAACATTACCTGATCTGGAAGGCTCAGATTGTACACCTCAAGTCCGGAATATCATTTCTTTTTCACTTTCACGTTATTAAAGTAAAATCTTGCCAGTGAATTTAGAATTAACGAGACTGAAGATTTCCACTGACAAATGATGCATGAAAGACAATTTTATCTTAAAGACATTTCGGTGATCATTCCCCGAGCTTCCCCACCATCACTACCATATCTTTCCTTCTTTTCTAACCAGATATTTAGCCTGTGTCATGCTACATTATTTACTTTATGGTGTAACAAAAGTATAGATTTAATATTAATGAATCTTCAAGGGAGGTCAAATGGTTCATTAACAGAACTATTTCATTCTTTGTAAAGTCAGTGAAATGTGAAATATAAATTCACGTGTCTCGTACACTTGGGTTCAGGTCTTGAATAAAAATAATGTCTTTCATTTTTCAATAATTTCGTATTAATTCGGAAAACACAATGCAGGTAATTTTAACAAATTACTATAACAAGACCGTGTGGAATGACTAAATTATCTAGATATTATGTTAATATTTCTATTGTGGCCACAGACTTATCAAAATACATTTCCTCACATCAAAATTAAGTCAAGTAGGTGACGTGGGCAAAAGGATGAAGTTATAACTAAACCTCAAGCACGAATATTGCCAAAATTCACAGGTGCGTTTCACAAAATGGAAATTAACGCACCACTGGTCCAAAGCTGCCAACTCCTGGTCCTAGACAAAATCCGAGACCAAAGTTATGTCCTTAGCACCTTAATGCCCACCGTATGGGGCTTTTATGATGGTCATTAAGGATACTTCTTCTAAAGAGACCCCTTTTTATGGTGCCGGAAAAAGATTGCAGGACCTAGGGTCCTACTACTGCTGGCACTGTTCTGTTTCATGGCACCAGCACTAATATTCGGGATCGGAAAAGCTAAGATGCCGGGAGTCATACCCCTTACGCAGTGTCTAAGCGGGTACAGGGCGAGAGAGCTCCCTCACCCAACAGCTGTCATTCTGGGGTATGAGGATTTAATAACTTTCTATTAAGCCATTCCAGAGGTCTGGCTACAGAAAGCCTGTCAGGAGCAGATAGTATAATGCACTACACTTCATAAGTAGTGCAGTGCAATATAGAAGAGATCGAGTTACCTCTTGTGGGACATAGTAATAAAAACATGTAAATAAAGTAAAAAAAAGTTAGAAAAAACACCTAAAAAAATAATTTGCCCCATTTTAAAAAAAATCCAGAAACATCACCCATATTTTGTATTTCCACAGCCGTAGCAAGGACAAAAAAAGGTTAAAGGATTATTCTCGTCTAGGCATTCACATTCAGTTTGATAAATCTGCCATATATAAACATTTCTTCAATTGGATGTTATAAAAAAAAATGTTCCTGTGTCATGATAATTTCTCATCAATGTAGTCATTTTGTCCCTTAGAAACCAGATGGCTTCCTCGGTTACGACCACGTCACATTTTGGCAGCAGTGGCCGGACATGCGGTATAGAGTCCTGCCTGACCACATGGATTCAGTATCCATTACCACAGGGCGGCTGTAGGACATGCAGTAACTACCAGACATTTCATATACAAAAACTTTTTTTTTATTTGTGCAATCCATCCAGCAGAGGTGGCCGTATCCGAGGAAGCTATCTCGTTTCTAAGGGACAAAATGACTACATTTATGAGAAATTATCTTCACACAGGAACAGTTTTTTTAATAACATCCAATTGAAGAAATGTTTATATATGGCAGATTTATCAAACTGAATGTGAATGCCTAGGCGAGAATACCCCTTTAATGCTATTTATCATGTAAGAGGAAAAACATATAAAAACAAATGGCAAATTGACATTCTTAATCGCCCATCTCACAAAAAAATAATATTACCGTATATACTCGAGTATAAGTGGAGTTATTCAGCACAAAAAAATGTGCTGAAAAACTTCACCACGGCTTATACTCGAGACATGAGGGAAAAAAAACAAACATTGTACTCACCTTTTGATGCCCCCCCTGGCAGGTCCTCTTCTATAGTGCGATGCTCTGGCATCGGCTCCATGTCCCTGCGCTGTCCATGATGTCAGCAGCTGACGTCACGATCCCTCGTGGAGACACAGAGCCGATGCCAAAGCATCGCGTTATAGAAGAGGTCCTGCCAGGGGGGGCTGGGCAGGCTGTATAATACAGGGGGCAGGCTGTATACTACAGGGGGCAGGCTGGGCAGGCTGTATACTACAGGGGGCAGGCTGGGCAGGCTGCATACTACAGGGGGCTGGGCAGGCTGCATACTACAGGGGGCTGGGAAGGTTGTATACTACAGGGGGCTGGGAAGGCTGTATACTACAGGGGACTGGGCAGCTGTATACTACAGGGGGCTGGGCAGCTGTATACTACAGGGGGCTGGGCAGGCTGTATACTACAAGGGTCTGGGAAGGCTGTATACTACAGGGGGCTAGGCATGCTATATACTAGAGGGGGCTGGCATGCTATATACTAGAGGGGCTGGCAGGCTATACACTACAGAGGGCTGGCAGGCTATATACTACAGGGGGCTGGCAGGCTATATACTACAGGGGCTGGCTATATAGTGGGAGGCTTTGACCAATGCATTTCACTTGGCTTATACTCCAGTCAATAGGTTTTTCCAGTTTTTTGTGTTAAAATTAGGGATCTCTGCTTATACTGGGGTCGGCTTATTCTCAAGTATATACAGTAAACGCTAAACACTATAAAAAATCCTGAAAAATCACATTTGTGTTCTTTTTTAAATATATTGCACAGAAAGGGTTTATAAAAGTCTGGGTAGTATTTTTTAATATAAGCGTCTGGGTAGTATTTTTTTTTAATAAAATGACATATAACATAAGTAATCATTTGGTCAACATTTGATCCAAACAGCCTGTGAAGATGCAGCATTGAGGGGCTCTGGTAACATCCCGGGACCCTTACAGGCTCATTAGAATAATTTTAAGAGGAAGGAGGCCATGGAAAACAAATACCACATCCATGCCTGGATCCATAAGTAATTGCCAAGAAGAAAGAATACATTTGACATTTTGATAGGGTCCAATGCCAATTTGTAACCTCAAAACAAAAGCCGAAATAAGTTGCTAATATCCAGCCATGCAAAAAAATATATTTAGAGATGAGCAATTATTTTGTACCAATTTGCATTTTGATGATTAAACGGCATTATGATGCAAAGGTGAATCAATTCTGCAGATTTTAGATTTATAGTCAAATTAATTCTGTAATTATTTTCTATGGAACAGCAATCTGTGAATCTGGAGGAATAATTAAAGCAAGTCTATCACCTCCCCAAGCATTGTAATCTGAAGGCTGCATATCATAGAAAAATGAACTGGGGTTTCCAGCATACCTTTATTATTTATGTCCATTATGCCATTTCCAAAATAATGCCATTTAATTCTGTATGTTAATGAGACATTTGGTGCACTCAGGTCGTGTCCTTAGCATCTGAAGCACTGCCATTCCTGACTGGACCACTAGGGTAGTGACAGAGATGATAGCGGGTCCAGTCAGGAAAAGCAGAAATCCAAATTCTGAGAACATGCCTTTGGTACATCAAATTCCTCATTAACATACAGTTTAAAGTTGGAATTTCTCAGAAATGGCTTAACCGACAAAAATAATTAAAGGCATTCTTAAAATCATAGTACATTTCTCTACAGCAGATTATAATCCTTATTGGGGTGGTAGAGGTGGCCGGGCGTGCACAATAAGCAGCCCAGAGAGCCCAACATCTTCTCCCTGCACTCTGTGCTGCTAGTTAGTCTTTTTTCTAGGCGACTGGGGCGTGTCAAGCTTAAAAAAGACCTGTCACCCTAAAAAATGCACTGCTCCTAGCGCTACCCCAGATGTAGCAGTGCTAAGCTGCTAGATTTATAGGAACCCTCCAATAAAGCTAGCAAACACTGCACAGCCATACCCTCGGAATGCTGGATCAAGCTCACTGCGGGCCGGAGTATTCATGAGGGGACGGTACAAGAAAGTGGTGACTGCCTATGGTGTGGGAGAGGCGGTCCGGGGAGAAGCAGCGCCTCGAACCGCACCCTGATGAATACGTCGGACCGCTGTAAGCTTAGTCCGACGTTCCGAGGGTATGGCAGTACAGTGTCGGAGGGTTCTGATAAAGCTAGCAGTTTAGCACTGCTACATCTGGAGTAGCACTAGGAGCTTTAGTAATCAGCTCCTATTGTGTTTTTTTAAGGTGGAAGGTCTTCTTTAAGAACAGCACCAGGATCGGAGTGAAGAGGACTGAGGGAAATATGTCTGGCTTGTATTTTGTTTTTAGTAATGTAACTGGTGGTTTTCCTTTAATAAACAGTACAGACATAACTGAAAAAAGGTTTACTTTGGATTCTCCACTTATGGTATATTTGATGATGGTGCTATTCATGTATTGAGCTACAATAGTCAAATATGGTAAACGCTTCTGGAGTAAATATCTTTATTAAAACTTTGGAGATGTAATAAATAATTTAAAGACTTTTATTTTACTCCTAAAGCACAAAAAATGGTCATCTATGATAAACAACAAATGGCAAGGACTGTGTCCCTATACTACATAGACAGTTGCTGCTCTTGTGTCGTCTCACTTGCACTCGTCCATTTCCATATGATCTACACCCTCTATACAACAGCTTTCCTTCATAAATAGCTGTAGTATGATGCACATTCATCAGAAATTCAAAGCAGAACAAACGCATGCACATGAGTCACTTCGCACGTTTCCCCCCCCAAATATAACTCCAGAAACCATCTCCCACTCTGCAGCCATTTATGTTTTTAGAACATGGAGCTTACTGGTGATATTTTTAGGTGTAACAGTTGCTGCTGGCACAGAACACATTACGATAAGATAATTCATACGGAGCTTAAAAGCGACAAGCACTTTGTTACCTGAAATGATAGATGATTTTTAAGGACAAATACATTAAATCAATACTGCTCGCCTCCGTGGCTAAACAGATGGAACATTGAATGGTTCTGTACATTTACTGCGACTACAACATATACTATGGATTCAATGAATTGTAAGATGTATTTATAAACTGGTAAATAAAAGTAATCACCTGCATCCAAAAAAGAACTAAAAGTGTATCCGTCATGCAGCGTGGCCACTGTGTGACTTGTATTGTTAGTAGTTTTCCCTTTTATAGGCTCCAGGGGGGAATAAATAGCGCAATACAACAAAATTCCAGAATTACAATATGGCACTAAATATATACATAACTGACCATCAAAAATTTGGGATTTTTAAAATGTACATAAAAATTATTTAGCAAGCTACATGCACAATGTGGTCAGGGGATTTTGTTAAGTTCATGTCTGCGTTCATCAGGTTTTATTATAAATTCATTATTAAAAGCGTAGCAGTCTCGGTCCTTTTTTCCGCAACTAATAACGGAAGAGAAGGACCACTGACACTGATAGGGAACAGTTTCTGTTTTTAATTTCCATTAGATACCCCTTAAAAAAACAGATATAATGGAAAGCCCAGTTCAGTTCTGAACTGGTCCTTATTCTGCTCCTGCTCTATAATGGCCACCAACAATTTCTAAGAGACTCCATTGTCTACAGTGGGTCTGTAATAGACTTGTTCGACTGTTCATTGGAGAAAAAAAACATGCTTGTAGGACTGGGGTGGAAAAAATAGGAATATCTCAAAACTTAGGAGAGCAGGCACTCCTTCCCTCTAATATTCCTCCATTACAGAACAGTATGAACAATAAACCTGTCCATCCAAAAACCAAGGATCTTATCGTAAAATGTAATGATTGAGGATGAGATTCTCTCTACATCCCTTTACAAGGTCAGTAAGAGGTAGTGGCCACCAACTTTCAGGTCACAGCTAGAAAAACCCTTCTTACTATCATGATTAGTATGTATGCGTGTGGGACATCAAGAGAGAAAGATGGGAGGCCAAGTCTGTAGGATGCCCGCATGGCAAAATGTCATCATATAAAGATTCTGAGGCATACAAGGGGTCATAAACCCAGAGGCGATTCGAAAGAATGATCCAGCGCGTTGTGTTGTGAAGAAACACAACTCACCAAAGAGCCTTGACAAAGAGCGTGTGTATACGCTCGAAACGCTTAGGCTGGACATTGTAGTCCACCACATGGACGCAGTGCTAAGACATATGTGATGTCTATTTCTTTTATGGAAATTAAATAAAAAGTCCGGAGTGTTTCTTCACAACACAACGCGTTGGATCATTCTTTCGAATCGCTTGCTGTCCTACACGCTGGTCACATGGGATCCGAGCTGCCGTGATGGAAGTTTCCCCAGGATGAAATTGACCGGGTGAGAGCAATTTACCTTCCACTTCACACTTTATACACAAGTCATAAACCCAGAGCCATTTAAAAAAAACAAAAAAACAGACATTTTCCAAGCCTCTTTTGTGTCATCAGAGGCAGGGGGTTATTAGAATCATACTTTAATAGTATTTTGAATATATGAAATTGTCATTCTTTTTAGGATCCCTAGCTATAGATTGATCGTGTATTTCTGTCTCTGAAGGCATCAGACTTAGAACTTAATACACTACGTAACATTATGTTTTTAGCCCTTTTATTTTACCAAATTGTCATTTTTGTATTGTATGTATTTGTCTGATTAATTGTTGCCCTTTTGTATGATAACCCCTTTTGTTTGTAAGCACTGTCCTTTTTGATATTAAAACTTCAATTCTTCTTTTTGTGTCTTCTTGTGTTCTAACAATTTCATAAACTCCAAAGAGATGTCACCTAAAGTGATTGATTAAACTAGTGAGTATTATATTTGGGCATAATTTATTCAAGGTGTTTCGTCAGCCTTACATATGATGAGTGGTGGCAGCTAAATTCACTTATGTTCTGAAGGGCAGAGAGCTGTCAGATGCTGGTGCAGCTGACCTGATAGTCTCCCATCCTGAACCCAAGTCAGTTTCTGAAATTTTATGGAATTTGCAATTGAATCCTCCAACACAGGTGTAAACTTCGACAAAGCAGCTGCACTATTGTAATGGGTCCTAATATAATGGGCCGCAAAATACATCAAGCCGGTAAAAAGACTTACGAAAACCTTTTCCTCCCATTCACATACCTGCCCAGCTAATTGTCTATGTATACTCTATAAAAGTAGAGAAGACAATGGCTAGTAGTTAATTGTGGCAGCAATACACAGGATTTCCCTTAAGAGCAAAGCGTGAACAGTTCCAAAATATGTAGCTCTTCATTTCTTAATAACTGCAATAGGGGGAGAGCTTGGACAACATCATTATTGTTTACCAACTGCAAAACTATTGTCAAATTTGTCAGATATTAATGTAATAATTATGGCTACCTTAAAAATGCCTCTTAGGATACTTATGAGGATCTTTTGAACACATATGACACCAGGATCTACAACTATAAAGCCCTTCCATTATACTTATTGATTCAACTTGATTCGAATGGGTTTATACTCTATTTCATCATTAGATACAGTGGCACATGAAGTCAGTAAAAGAAAAGAATATATATTCCATGAAATCCAGATATAAGAGTATGAAAAATATTTCATAATCGTTTTCAGTAACATAGTTAAGACAAATGCTGTAGAAAGGTCCTTCCAGGATTGATCTACGTTCAGGATGCCCTTGTTCTAAGTTACAAGACTTACAATTTAACATGTTATAATCTAAGAATGCATGAACCGGGATTTCCAAGTCCATAGAACCATCTTGCCATCTGTATAAGGAGCTCCATTATTCACTAATCCATATTTCTGCAAACCAGAGATAAGGGTAACTTTAACATAATCTCTGCTGGCACAGAAAGAACATTCCTTTCTATGGAAGAGATAAAACAATATATTAATAATTAGCCTTTGTTTAAATGTCTATGCCCATGAAAAATGAAGCATAAAAAATAAGCAAAAGGCACAGAAGAAATGTATACATCAAAATGTGGAACGAACCATGGAGCTATGTGCCTCAATAAATAAGCAAAAGAAGAAAGAGTACGAAAATAGTGAGCGACACTGAAGAATGGTGGGGGCTGAGGAGACAGGAGGAAGACCCCCACATTAGCACAACCAAGATGTAGAGGTGCACAAACACTGAAGAATAGTGGGGGTGGGGGCTGAGAAAGACTCCCACATTAGCAGAACTAATAAATAGTGGTGCTTCAACACTCAAGAATGGTGAGGCTTGCAGCTGAGGAGATTAGAAAGACCCCCACATAAGCAGAACCAATAAATGGTGGTGCTCCAACACTGAAGAAAGGTGGGAGTGGGGAGGACTAAGGAGACAAGATGTAGACCCCCACATCAGCACAAGCAAGTCATAGTGGTGCTCCAACACTGAAAAATGGTGGGAGTGGGGGAGCGGAGAAAACAAGAAGTAGGCCCCCTTCATTTGCGCACCACCAAGACGTAGAGGTGTTCCAATACTGAATAATGGTGGGGGCCGAAGAGAAGAGAGGAAAACCCCAACATCAGCAGAACCAAGACATAATGGTGCTCCAACATTAAAGTATAATGGCGTTGGGGGCTGAGGAGACAAGTGGAAGACCTCCACATCAGCAGAACCAAGACAAAGTGGTGCACCAATATTGCAATAGAGAAACAAGTGACTATATTATATAAGTAAAGTTAGCTGTCCGGCAGTTAGAGACCACTAAACTTTCAGCATGATTTTTATACAGCTGGGATTCCAAATACATTGAACCCACCACTGTCGGGTACTGTGTCCTCCCAAAAAACTGGTGGAAAGTTAACCTAGGTCTGATAAAATTGGTTCCCTTTCATATAATACCAAGAAATCATCCTTTCCTGAAATGTAAATTTCTAGCATAAAACTGAGTTTTCCCTTCTGCCTATAGGATGTACGAGTCACATGACCTTCCGGCGCCTTATTATGAGACTTGAATGCCGCAACAAATGGGGCATCACAGAAAGTCCCAAAAGCAGTAGTAAGAAGTACAAATGACCCATGGATCTTATAGGCAGAAAGGGAAATTTTACCAGGATAAGTGCAATATGGGTGACCCCATTAAGGGATTGCATTAACCTGGAAAGTGGCCAATTCCTTCAAGGGGTCTTTTTTTTTTAATTAGAATTGTTTCTTACACTAGGTGAGAGGAGGAAGCTTGTCTAGTTGTGTTTGATGTAGGTAGACAAAGTCTACTAAAGCTCTACTGTGTAAAATGTTTACTTAAAGTCGGGTTACATAAGGGATGGTCATATTTCCTGACTTCCTGGTTAAATTACCTTCTTTTTATAAATTTCTTCCAATTTCTTTGACAGAAGATGAAGGAGGAGCACACAACTGTATATAGAGAGATTGGGCTGTTTATCAAAGCAGCTAGACAGCAGTGGATTTGGCGGTAGCCCGGGGCCCAAGGCCACCCAAATCACCCACCAACTTCTATACCTTCACTCAAGAAATCCTTGTATATCTGTACCTGCTCTCTATAAACATGTACACACGAGCTATTTCAGGGCCTTTGTAGGTCTTCCAAAGGTCCTGAAACCACAGACTGAAAGCAGGCAGAAGGGACACATCCTCCATTCCCATTGAAGCTTCATTCTAGTACCATATATAGGAAGTGACTACAGACTTGTAGGGGCTATAATATCCATACAGCCAAGTGCCCATAGCAGTCTTAATCTTCCTCTGCAGCTATGTCTCCACCCACCAGCTTTGATAAACCAAACAAATGGTATATAAAGACTGTGAAGAGTAACATCACAGATGTCCAGAAACTGCTATTTCTCATGAACACACCAGAGTAACGATTTATGAAACGGTTATTGAAATGTGAGGTATAATTTATGTGCATTTGGTGGTCACTACGGTAATTTTATGCACTTAAAAGATAATTGTTTTTATTTTAGTTGTTATTGTGTCCCTGCATTCCTGGCAAGGTCTAATAGGCACATTCACATCCTAAGTTCAAAGACCTTTGTGAGGTCCCTGGGTGCTGTGGTATAAGCCTCCTACAATCAAGTTATAGTTTAGGAACCACAAGTTGGAAAGATTATCCATATGGAGTCTCTCTCTGCAGGTAAACTGAAGGAATAAAAAAGACACAATAGACGATTTATTTACTATAATATGGCAACCTTGAAGTGACGGTAACTCTTAAGTGAGAATTCCCAGCATCCAGCATGCTGAAGGCTGATAAAGAAATACTCAAGGCGGTAACGAAAACACTGCTATGTGTGCACCCGATTACGATACAACGAGAATTTTATCAAGACTAAAGATTTCAGTTTGTTTCGCCAAGATTGCAAATAACAAAAACAGAATTAAGGAGAAAAAACAAATCAAAGACATCCTGCAAAGAAAGTTAAATAAATTCATGGATTTCCAAAAAAAGCAATCGAGAACCCGTTTGATGTTTCATATTGCTTAATATTCTCCTATTCAAGACTAATCACCTTTGATTTTAAATACTTTTTTTAACAAACCCATTTAGATCAAACACAAGCTTTTTCTGGAAAATAAATCAGTAAATAAATAAATAAAAAGCGCCAGCTTGATGTGCCAGTAAATAGAAACCATTCCCATAGGTCTCCTGGAAGTTTGCGAGCCAAATCAGTTTCACAGAATGTGTTATTATAGCAACTGCCATGTTTTAGCACGCCAGATAGAGAGCACATTTTGAAAAATGTCAAATGTATATTTAAAGCTCTTACAAAGAAATCATGAGCAGAAGGCATTGGAGCGGATTATGAAGTTTTACACTAACTTTAGCTCAATCCGGCACTGTGCAGGTGCACTATGGTCTGTAAGGAAAAGGCCTTTAACATGGGACGAATAAATGTTCACATAAACAATCGTTCCTTATCCTGACAACCAAGCATTGTAAACATGGGAGGAGTCATGTAACAAGTGGGCAAATGCAAATTTTCTAGTGTACCTTAAAAAAATTTATATTGTCAGCAGAACATCTTACAAAGTAAACAGGAGGCATGCTAAAATTCTAAGGGTTTTTACCAAATTTCAAGGCTATCTGATATCCCAGCTATTGGACCCCAAAACATTATGGCAACAAAGGGGCTCGTTTCAACTAATTAATGGATCCTGCTGCTCCATTTCGTGTCTAAAGGAGTTCTAGAAATAGTCAAGACCAGAAAATTATTTCTCACGCAGGATGACCAAGCATTCAGATCAACAGTGTGTGGAGCAGCTGCACATTTGCCCATTGTGCTGCCATCAACTATTGGAAATTGGACCCACATTTCCAAGATTGGAGGTTTCCATTAATCAGTTTATTGACTTATTGGATATAGGATTACAATAAAACTTAGAAAAACCCCTTTAACGTTCGCCCATCGTCATACTGCTAGGTAGAAAATCTGTTAGCGTAAAAGGACCCTAACCTAGTATTAGAGAGTATGGGTATCCATTATGTATAGGGCCCAGTGTTAACTTTTATTAATGACCACTGCCCTGTGTCTACATTCAGACAGAAAACAAGAAATCACTTATTGGAAGAATCATTTACTGTAAAATATCTTTGTCAACATAGAATATTAATTTCAGAAGCATCCATGCCATGCCTTTGAAACAAACTTTTGTCCTAGCCACCTGCTAGAAAGGAAGCAGCCATGGCATCACTGCCCTTTAGAGGGGTTGTCTGGAGGATGGAAAACATGGCTGCTTTCTTCAAAAAACGGCACCACACCTAACCATAGTTTGTGTTGGTATTGCAACTCAAGACTGTAAAGAAATAAATGGAGCTTAGTTACTAGACCACACACTATTCATGTTTAGGAGTGGCGCTGCTTTTGGGAGAAAGTAGCCATGTATTTGAACCCCTTTGGCAACCTTTGCTGTGAAATTTGAACTACTGCATGCTTTCTTAAGCAGACATGGAGTTTTAGGATCATCTTATACATAAAAAATGAACCTCTGGTACAAAAATCCAAACAACAATATAAAGAAACCAAAAACATGTAAACTTTATATATTAGCTTGAATGGCAGGGACACATTTGTAGCAAATTGTTTTTATTCACTATTTAATTTGCTTGCTTTCATTCCACTAAATGCTTCCTCTCTCTTACAAGACATGTTTCTTCTGTTAAATCTGTCAGAGAAGATGGCTCAATGCATGTCTCTGGTTTAAAAACTGTGGCTTAAATGAGTGTTTATAACCCACCAAAGCAAAGGACTAGTCACTTAAAACTTAACTTTTACTAATATAAATGGTTAAAAAAATAATCACTTTTAAAAATCATATATAAACACATATACAAATGCAAACCAGCATAAAAGGTTAAAAAATGAAGCAATCTTACCAGGACGAGTATCGGGCTTCAGGATGTGTATTCCTGTGGTTGACCTAGGAGGGGGATATTGTATATGCTCGTCCTCAACACTATATGGTCCCTATAGCCCCAAAAGCTCCCGTCCTGACAAGAACAGTACTCATGTCATCCCTCGACAAGTGCAATGTATTGCCCTATGGCTCACTAGCCAGGTATATCACTCAGGAATTGAGTATCCAATTTATTCTGGGGGAACAATTACGGAAGGCCTGTGTGTGACCTTAATCCAGGATTCTAAAGTTTTCCCAGATTAGTTTATTCCTTCCCCCTTTTGGATTTCTTTCTACTCCTAACTAGTCCCCTGATGATTCACCCAACTGGTGATGAAACGCGTAAGAAGGGAAGGAAGGAAGGAGCACTTTTTCTTGATATACCCATAGGGCAATACAGTGCACTTGTCGAGGGATGACATGGGTACTGTACTTGTCAGGACGGGAGCTTTTGGGGCTATAGGGACCATATAGTGTTGAGGGCGAGCATATACAATATCCTCCTCCCAGGTCTCCACAGGAATACACATCCTGAAGCCCGATACTCCTCCTGGTAAGATTGCTCCATTTTTTAACCTTTATGCTGGTTTCTATTTGTATGTGTTTATATGTGATTTTTAGAAGTAATGATTTTTTAACCATTTATATTAGTAAAAGAAAAGTTTTAAGTGACTAGTCTTTTGCTTTGGTGCTATCTATCTCAAGGCTAGAAGAGTACAATTATATATTGTTACAAGAAGAGATTTGGCTTTAGCCATTAAATGAGCGTTTATAACTACAAAGGAAAACACATCAGGCTCCAGCTCTGGTGGAATTTTGCTGCACTAGGGAAATAGGAGCCTCCATCATGTATCTAGCCTCTAGAAGATGTTACAATAAAAAAAATCTAATTACTTGCAGGAGAGAAATAGGGGCAGATTTATCAAGCTGTCTGAAAATCAAAATATTCTTAGTTGCCCATGGCAACCAATCACAGCTCCCCTTTCAAATATACATGAGCACTGGTAAAATAAAAGCTGAGCTGTAAGGCAACTAAGAATATTCTGGCTTTCAGACAGCTTGATAAATCTGCTCCATACTCTTTAAAAACAAATTTTGTAATAAAAAAATATAAAAATATAACAAAACATTAAAGTAATCTTACAACTCTGTTGTACTCTCCACTTTAAAAATGTCTCGAAATGTAAAGATAAATAAAGTTGCCCAATCGACGGTGACATCACTTGACAGACAAAAATAATTTCAACAAATAATAACATACGTACTTAATATGGTCCAGATTCCATATTCCTTGTAAAATAAAGTTCCATAGGTGGACCTACCTATTGTTCTAGGGGGAATCCCAACAATAAGACTTATCCCCTATGACAGTTTAGGACATCTAAACATTTGAAATAAGAAATTGTGCCCATAGAGAGGGCTCTGAGTACCACCTTTTGTACATGCTCCATACTTTCTCTACTACAGGGTAAGGGTATAAGGGACTGATCCTTGGGTCACATCTGCTGGAGAAGACCGCTCTATAGAAATGAACATGCATAACACCACAGGGGGCACTTTATGTGAGAGAGGGTCCCAGTAGTTGGGTTACCCCCAATACTTTCCCCCCATCCTGTAGAGAAAAGTTTCATTAAAGGAAAACTATTTTGAAATCCCTTTTTAGGGCACAAGTTCATTGCTGGCAAACTTCTTTAAAGAACTTTAAATCTTCATTGCTGAGTCTTATTCCCAGATCTAAAACACTGAAAGAAAATCACAAGTGCTCTGCCAGCTTAGTAATGAGAACTGCTAGGAAGACCTAGTTTAGACATCGTTCTCATCATTGTTAAAATCCTTTGCAAGATGCCATTATGTGAATAACATCAAACAGCCAAATTACACAATATACCACAACAAGAGAAACACATAAAACATCAAATGTTTCCACATCCGGGAAAAACATTAATAATATATTGGATCCCTCAAGCTATATAGGAGCTTCAAATGAAAAAGCTGATCAGCTGTCTATTCGAACAACCAAAACCCACACATATAACAGATACTTTCACTGACATCAACCCAAATTTTATTTCCTAGTTGAATATATTTGTACATTTTCTTTGAAACTTTTCTATTTAAATTGTGTGTCATATTTTAAAAAAAAGGGTCGCTATATCTTAATATACACCAGTAGATTTTCATTACTACATTCGGTCTCTAAACCTTATGGGGGAGATGTACGGTGGGGAAAAATTATTTATTAGCCACCAATTTTGTAAGTTCTCCCACTTAAAAAGATGAGAGCGGCCTGTAAGTGACATCATAGGTAGACCTCAACAATGAGAGATAAAAGGGGGAAAACAAATTCAGAAAATCACATTCTCTGATTTTTAAAGAATTTTTTTGCAAATTATGGAACAAAATAAGTATTTGGTCAAACGTTTTCTTTAAGTCTTCACAAGGTTGGCACATTGTGGCTGGTATGTGGGCCCATTCCTCCACACAGATCTCCACAGACTTTCAACTCCCTCCAAAGGTTTTCTATGGGGTTCAGATCTGGAAACTGGCTTGGCCACTACAGGACCTTAAAATGCTTCGTATGAAGCCACTCCTTCCTTGCCATAGTGGTGTGCTTGGGATCATTGTCATTCTAAAAGACCCAGTCAAGTTTCATCTTCAATGCTCTTGCTGATGGATAGAGGTCTGCGAAAATCTCACAATACATTGCCCCATTCATTCTTTCATGTACATGGAGCGGTCGCCCTGGTCCCTGTGCAGAGAAACAAAGTATGATGTTGCTAACCCCATCCTTCAGAATAGGTATTTGGGCACATTTACTTACCTGGTCCCTGCGTGATCCCCGTAGTGCGTTGTCTGCCGGAATCCACATCTACCGCGATTCATAAAGATTGTGCGCCCGATATCCTGCATTTGTCCCACCCCCCGATTAATGTCGCATGAAAGCTGACGCCGATGCACCAAAATCCGATCACGTGCGCCAAAAACCCTTTCTAAGGCGCACATGAAATCGTTGGGTATTCCGACGATACTGCAGATCGCGGAACCTTAGTAAATGAGCCCCACAGTGTTCTTTGGATGCAACTCAGCATTCACTCTTCTCCAAACACGACAAATTGTGTTTCTACCAAACAGTTCTACTTTGGCTTCATCTGACCATAGATCATTGTCCCAATACTTTTCTGGAACATCTAAATGCTCTCAAGCAAACTTCTGACGGGTCCGGATACATACTGGCCTAAGCAGGGTCACACGTCTTGTAGAAAGTGAGCAGAATCTGAGTCCCTGGCAGTGTAGTGTGTTACCAACAGTAGCTTTTGTTATGTTGGTCCCAGTTTTCTGCAGGTCATTTTTTTCATTTTGACAGCATGGAGTGAGATCTTGCAAGGAGCTCCTAATCGCAAGAGATTATCAGTGGTCTTTTTATGTCTTCCATTTTCTAATTAATTCTCCCACAGTTGATTTCTTCACACCAAGCTCACCTATTAAGCCTGGTGCTGGTCTACAATTTAGTTTTCTGGTGTCCTTTGACAGCTTTTTGGTTTTCACCATAGAAGAGTTTGGAGTGTAACTGCTTGAGGTTGAGGTGTCTTTTATATTGATAACAAGTTCAAACAGGAGCCATTACTACAGGCAATGAGTGGAGGACAGAGGAGCCATTAATGCAGGTAATGAGGGGGACAGGGAACCATTCTACAGGTTAATGATAGTAGGACTAAGAGACATTACTATACAGGCAATAGTGATCGATCAGAGGAGCCATTACTACAGGCATAGTGGAGGGCTACCGAAGCCTTACTACAGGTAATCGAGAGGACAGGGGCCATTACTACAGGTAATGATTTGCAGGGGACCACAGAATCCATATACTACAGTATGAGGAAAGGAGGACAGAGAGCCATTCTACAGGTAATAAGAGGAGGACAAGGTAGCCATACTAACAGGTAATGAGAGAGACAGATGACCAGTCTACAGGCAATGAGTGTAGGGCACAGAAGCCATTCCTACAGGTAATGAGAGGACAGAGGAGCCATTCTACAGTAATGATGGAGGGCACAAGAAGCCATTACTGCCATTAATAGTGGAGGAACAGAGTATCCATTACTACAGGTAAGTTAGTGGAGGGCAACAAAGCCATTACTACCGGTAATGAAGGAGGACAGAGGAGCCATTACTTACAGGTAATGAGAGGGGACAGAGGACCCAATTACTACAGGGTCATGGAGAGGAGGACAGAGAGGCCAATTACTACCGGTAACGAGTGGAGGAACATAGGACCATTGACTTAACAGGTAATGACGGTGGAGACACAGGAGCCATTACTACAAGTATGAGAGGGATGACACAACCATTACTCAGTATGAGTGGAGGAACAGAGAGCCATTCACCTACAGGTAATATGGAGGACACAGAGCCCTTACTACAGGTATGAGGGGAGGAACAGGATCCTTACTAACACTGTAATGTATGTGAGGCAAGACTAGCCATTTACTACAGGCACTGATGGAGGACAGGGATGCATTACTACAGGTCAATGAGAGGAGGGACAGAGAGCCAGTTTACGTACAGTCAATGAGAGGAGACAGGAGAGAGCCGATTACTTACAGGTAATTAGGGAGGCCAAGGATCCATTACTACAGGTGATGATAGGAGGACGAGGAGCCATTACTACAGGTTGTAAGGAGGACAGAGGAGCCATTATAGTACAGGTGATGAAGGAGGACAGAGTGAGCCACGGACTACAGGTTATGATAGACGGACAAAGCCATTACTACAGCATGAGTGAGGACAGAGTAGCCCATTACTATCAGTTAAGAGAGAGGAGTGACAATGGAACCATACACGTATGTAATGCGAGGGGAAAATGGAGCCATCTCTACAGGTATAGAGGGAGACATGAGGAGCCTTCACTTACTACAGTAATGAGAGAGTGACAGAGGACCGTTACTACAGGTAATAGGAAGGACAGAGGAGCCATTACTCATCAGGTAATTGAGAGCGAGGCAGAGAGCCATACTACAGTTAATGAGAGGGAGCATAGGAGCCATTACTACGGTATGAAGAGGATTGACAGAGGAGCCTTACTACACGTAATAGGAAGGACAGTGCGAGCCATTACTACAGGTAATGAGGGTGGAGGACAGAGGAGCCATTACTACAGGTAATGAAGAGAACAGAGGAGCCTTACTACAGGTATCAGGCATAGTACTACAGAAGGGAGATTACTACATAGGACAGAGCATTACTACAGGTAATGAGGGTGACAGAGGAGCCATTGACGACAGGTCAATGAGCGGGATGACACAGGAGCCGTACCTACAGGTAATGAGGGGAGACACAGTAGCCATCACTACGTGTGATGGAGACAGAGGGCCATATAACTCCAGGTAATGAGAGGAGGACAGAGGAGCCATTACTAACAGGTCATAGAGGGAGACAGCAGTAAGCCATTACTCAGGTGATGAGAGGAGGACAACATGGGAAACCATTACTTACAACAGGCATGAGTGGAGGACAGGAGCATTACGGTATGAGGCACCCATTACTACAGGTCATTGAGAGGCGTAGACAGAGGAGCCATTACTACAGTAATGAGGGAGAGCCATAAGAGCCATTCTACAGGTAAGGAAGGAGGACAGAGATTCCTTACTACAGGTATAGGAGACGATGCACGTTAATAGAAATGAGAGCACATTACTAACAGGAATGAGGGAGGACAGAGGACCTTACTACATGTAATGATGGAGGACCGAGGTAGCCATTACTACAGGTAATGATTACAGGATGACAGAGGAGTCCATTACTACAGGTAAGGTGAGGCACCAGATCCATTCCTACATTAATGAAGGAGGACGAGGCAGCCATTACTACGGGCAATAGTTGGAGACAGAGGAGCCAGTTATGCAGGTAATGAGGGGAGTACAGAGGACCATTTAACAGACGTATGGAGGAGGACAAGGATCCCACTAACGGAATTAGGGCTATGCATTCACCTATGGAGGCAGGCTTAAACAATGAGTGGATGGCACAGAATCCATTACTACGGTAATGAGAGACAGAGGAGCCTTACCTACGGTATGAGTTGGGGGCACAGAAGCCATTAAACTACAAGGGAGGGGGGAGGGGCAGGGAGCTAAGCTAAGGGGGGGGCGGTTAAAATGCGAGACAGAGAGCCATTACTACAGGTTATATGAGGAGGGCACGAAGCCATTACTACAGTGCATCTATGAGGATGCACAGAGTAGCCCGTTCCACATAAGCGTATGAGAGGAGCAGTGTAGAGCATGTACTACAGTTAATGAAGGAGGACGAGGGGACCATTACTACAGGGTGCAATAGATGGAGTGCCAGAATCCATTACAACGTAATGAAAGGACATAGGAGCCATTACTACATGGTATAGGTAGGAGGACATAGACCCTTACTACCAGGTAATGATGGAGGCACAGGAGCCATTAAAGGTTAGAGGAGGACAGAGCCATTCCTACAGGATGAAGTAGGGAACAAGATGCCTACTACAGGTAATGATAGGAGGACAGCAGAGCCATTACTAACAGTAAAGATAGGACAAGGAGCCATTACTACAGGTAATGGGGGAAGACACGTAAGCCATTACTACACGTTAATGAGGAGGACGGACAACAAGGAATGTAGAGCCGATCTACTACACGGCCATGAGTGGAGGACAAGAGCCTCCGTAGGTAGTCACATTACTACAGGTTATGAGGGGAGTGACCGAGCCATTACTACAGTATGAGGGTAGGGGATCACATGACCATTACTACAAGGTATGAGTGAGGATCAGGAGCCATTACTAAGGAATGAGTGGGAGGTGACAGAGGAGCCATTACTACAGGTAAGAAGAGGACAGATGGAGCCATTACTACGTTATGGGGGAGGACACAGAGAGCCATACTACAGGTAATGAGTGAGGACAGGAGGCCCATTACACGAGTTAGAGGCAGGATTACATGAGTGGAGGACAGAGGAGCCTTACTACAGGCTGATGAGAGGACGAGAGCCATTTACCAGGTATGAAGGAGGCCAGAGGGACCATTTTACTACAGGTACGATGATGAGAGACAGATGGAGCCATTACTACAGGTATTAGAGGAGACATGAAGGGCCTTAACTACAAAGTGTGACTGAGAGGAGGACCGAATGGAGGCCATTACCTACAGAGGATGAGAGATAGACAGAGGAGCCATTACTAAGGTTGCATGAGAGGAGACAGAGGACATTACTACAGTAATGAGAGGAGGACAAGGAGCCATCTTACTGACAGGCGTATTGGAGGAAGAGAGAGCCATTACTACATAGATGAGGATGGACAATGAGGACCATTACTACAGGTATGTCAGGAGGACGATGGAGCCATTAACTACATTGTAATGGAGGGAGGACAGAGGAGCCCATACTAACAGTAATTAGAGGGGAGGACGAGGGCCATACTACCGGTATTTGATGGGGACAGAGGGACCATTACTAACAGGTATGAAGGAGGACAGAGGAGTCCATACTTTACAGGTATGACGAGGGAGGACGAGGAGCCATTACTACATGTTACTGGAGGGACAAGGAGCCATTACTACAGTTAATTAGGGAGGACAAGGCCATTACTACCGGTACTGAGGGAGTGACACAGAGCCATTACTACGGTAATTATGGGGACACAGGAGCCATTACTACAGGTAATGAGGTGTAGGACGAAGGACCATTACTACACGGTAATGAGAGTAGGAGAGACACACGTAGAGAGAGACAAACATTACTACAGGTAATTAGAGGAGACACAGGAGCCTTACTACAGTAATGAGGGAGGACAGGAGGCCATTACTGACAGGTATCGAGGGGGGACACTGGAGCCATTACTCCAGAGACGGATTTACTAGGAGAGGGAGTAGACCCACACAGATGAGCAGCATTACTAACAGGTGATGAGTAGGTGCACAAGAGAGCCATTACTACGGTAATGAGAGGAGGACAAGGAGCCATTACTACAGGTTGAGAGGGGCACGGGCCACTTCACTATCAGGTGATGGAGGAGGACAAGTACTCATTACTTACAGTTATAGAGGAGACGCCAGGAGCCTTACTACAGGTAACTATGGGTATGGACACGCCTATCGGTGAGAGCGGAGATAGAGCCATACACATTAAGGAGTGGAGGACATAGGAGCCATTACTACAGGTAATGAGAGGTGAGGACAGAGTAGCCATTACTACAGGTAATGAGGGGAGGACAGAAGGAAGCCATACTTACTACAGGTATGAGATGGAGGCACGAAGGAGCCACTTACTCACAGGTATTAGAGGAGTGACAGAGGACCAATTACTACTAAGAGGTATACAGGGAGTTTCCGGTAAGGGCACAGGAGCATTACTACCAAGTTAATGAGGGAGGAGACAGATGGGCCATTACTACAGGTATATGGGAGGACACCACGGGCCATTACACATGTAATGAGGGGGAGGACACAGGACCATTACATACACCGGTGATAGTGGAGGACATAGACCATTACTACAGGTATTGAGAGAGGAGGACAAGGAGCCCATACACAGGTAACTGATAGGAGGACAGATAGACCATACTACAGGTAATGAGAGAGGACAAGAGCCATTACTACAGGTATGAGAGGAGACACTCTGAAGAGGAGGATGCCATTACTACTACGTAATGAGTGGAGGAGAGACATACTTACATTATGAGAGAAAGACCATTACTATCAGGTAAGGAGGGAGGACAGAGGGCCATTACCTAAGGTAATGGGGGACAGAGCCATTACTACAGGTAAATGAAATGGAGAGACAGAGGAGCCCTTACTAAGGAATGGGTGGGGACAGCAGGAAGCCATTACTACAGCAATGAGTGGAGGACAGGGACCCTTACTACAGGTGATGAGATGTAGGACACGAGAGTCCCTTATACAGACTGTAGATGAGGAGGACAGAGGAGCCATTACTACAGGTATGAAGAGTGAACGAGGAGCCATTAACTACGTAATGAAGGAGAACAGAGACCATTACTAAAGGGTTAATGAATGGAATGAGGAGCCATTACTACAGTTCATGAGGGAGACAGAGTAGCCATTACTACAGGTATGCAGTGGGAGACAGATAGAGCCATTACTACAGTATGAGTGAGGAGCACATGCCATTACTATCAGGTCTGAGGGAGGCCAGAAGGACCATTACTACCAGGTAATGAGATGTAGGACGAGGAGCCATTACTACGGGGAATGAGGAGAGACTACTAAGTAGAGGGAACGAGAGCCATTACTACGTAATGGGTGAGGACACAGGAGCCATTACTACATGCATGAGTGGAGGACAGAGGAAGGCCATTACTACAGGTATGAGAGGAGGACAGAGGAGCCATTACTACAGGTAATAGGGGAGGACAGAGGATCCTTACTACAGTAATGAGTGGAGCAGAGGAGCCATTACTCAGGTACTAGGAGTGAGGACAGCAGGAGGCCATTCTACAAAGTACAAGGGTAGAGTGAGCCTAGAGCGTAATGAGAGGAGGCAGAGCCATTAACTACATTGATGAGGGAGGACAGAGAGCTTACTAACAGGTACTAGAAATGCATTATCCGTATGAGGGAGGACACGAGGAGCCTTACTACAGTGATGTAGTGGAGACAGAGGAGCCATTACTACAGGTGAAGTACAGAGCCCCACGATTGCTAGGAGACAGAGAGCCATTACTACAGTTATATGGAGGACATAGGAGCCTTACTACAGGTTATGAGAAGAGGAGCATTACTGATTGAGGAGGACAGAGAGCCATTCTACAGGTAATGAGTGGGAGGACAGAGGAGCCATTCCTACGGTAATGAGAGGAGGACAGAGGAGCCATACTACAGGTATGAGAGCGTGGATGAAGAGGAGCCATTACTACATGTAATGAGGGGAGGACAGAGGAGCCATACTACAGGTAACGAGTGGAGGACAGAGGATCCATGAACTACAGGTAATGAGTGGCGACACAGGCCATTACTACAGGTAATGAGAAGGCAGAGGAGCCATTACGACGTAATGAGAGGGGAACGAGGCCATTACTACAGGGTGATGAGAGGAGACAGAGAGCCATTACTACAGGTAATGGCGAGGAGGACAGAGGAGTCCATTACTACATGGAATGATGGAGACAAGGGGCCATTACTACAGTAATGAGAGGAGGACAATGGGCCTTACTACAGATATTAAGGAGACGAGGAGCCATTAACTACAGGTACTGAGAGGACGAGGAGCCATTCTACAGGATATGATAGGAGGACGAGGAGCCATTACTACGGTATTGAGAGAGGACAGAGGAGCCATTACTCACGGTATGATAGGAGACAGAGGAGCCATTACTACAGGTAATGAGAGGAGGACAAGAACCATTACTACAGGTAATAGAGGAGGGACCAGGGGAGCCCATTACTACAGGTAATGGGGGACACAGGAGCCATTACTACAGGTAATGAGGGAGGCAGAGGAGCCCTTCTACAGTATGAGGGGAGACAGGAGCCTTACTACAGGTAATGAGGGGGGAGGACCAGGAGCCTTACTACAGTAATGATAGGCAGAGGATCATTACTACAGGTATGAGAGGAGGACACGGAGCCATTACTAAGGTAATGAGGAGGACAGAGAGCCTTCTACAGTAAGTAAGGATGAAGGAGGTACAGAGGAGCCATTACTACAGGTAATTAGAGGAGGACAGAGGAGCCATACTACAGGTATGAAAGGACATAGGGCCATACAAGGTATGAGAGAGACAGAGGAGCCATTACTACTGTAATGGAGGACAGAGAGCCGTTACTACAGGTAATGAGAGGAGGACACAGAGCCATTACTACAGGTATGAGGGAGGAAGAGAGCATTACACAGTAATGAGGAGACAGAGGAGCCATTACTACAGGTATGAGAGAGGACAGAGATCCATACTACATGAACGTGGAGGACAGAGGAGCCATTACTACAGGTAATGATAGGAGGACAGAGGAGCCATTACTACAGAGGAAAAATTCAGGTATGAGGGGAGGACACAGGAGCCATTACATACAGTAATGAGTGGAGGACAGAGAGCCATTACAATGTATGAGGGAGGACTAGAGGAGCCATTACTACAGGTAATGAGGTAGGAATAGGAGCCATTACTACAGTGTAGTACTGAGGGAGTCAGAGGAGCCATTCCTACGTAGAAGGAGACAGAGGACCATTACCTACAGGTAATGGGGACACAGGAGCCATTACTACAGGTAATGAGGGGAGGTGACAGAGGAGCCATTACTACAGGTAATGAGGGGAGGACACAGAGCCATTACTAACAGGTAATGAGGGAGGACCTGAGCGGTCATACTACAGGTGATGAGGGAGGACAAGGAGGAGCCATTACTACGGTATAGAAGGAGGACAGAGGAGCCCATTACTACAGGTATGAGAGGAGGACAGAGGAGCCATTACTACAGGTAGTGAGAGGAGGACACAGGAAGCCATTACTACATCAAGAGTGAGACAGGGAGCCATTCACAGGTAATGAGAGGAGGACAGAGGCCATTACTACAGGTATGAGGGGAGGACAGAATCCATGAACTACGGTAGGAGAGTGGAGGACAAGAGCCATTACACGGTAATGAGGAGGACAGATACTAAGTAGATGGGAAGACAGAGGGAGCCATTACTACAGAATGAGAGGAGGACAGAGGAGTCTGCCTTAACTACAGTAATAGTTGGAGGACAGAGGAGCCATTACTACAGGTAATGAGTAGAGGGGTAACATGAGGAGCCATTACTAGGTATGTGGGACAAGGACCATTACTACAGGTAATGTATTAGAGGACAGAGGAGTCCTACTACAGTAATGAGAGGAGCAGAGTCCACACGTAGGAGACGGACATGGCCCTCCTACTAATGTAGATGAGGTAGACAGGGGACCATTACTACGTATGGGACACCATGAGCCAATTACTAACGGTCATGAGAGTGAGTGGAAATGTAAATGAGGAAGGAACCGGACCATTACACAGTAATGATGGGAGGACATTACTAAGGATGAGGAGCAAGACATTACTACCAGTGTAATGAGAGGAGGAACAGAGGAGCCTTACTGACAGGTAAGACGATAGGTCCTTATAGTAGAGGGTGGACAGAGGAGCATTAACTACATAGTATGAGGGAGGACAATGAGCCATAGCGTACAAGGTGGCAATGAGTGGAGTACAGGAGGGCCCTTACTACGATGTGAATGAAGAGGACAGCGGGAGCCATTACAACGAGGTAAGAATACCGGGACCATGTACACGTATATGAGGACAGAGCATACTACAGGTAAATGATTGGAGGACAGAGGAGCCATACTTACGCGTATGGGATGGAGACATAGGGCCACTTACTACACGTAATGAGAAGACTGGACAATGGAGCCATTACTACAGATGAATGAGTGGGGACAGAGGAGCCCCCCCATTAAAACTTACAGTAATGAGATGAGGAAGAGGACCATTACTACAGGTAATGAGTGGAGGAAAGAGGAGCATTACTACAGGTATTATTGAGAGGCAGAGGAGCATTACTAAGGTATGGAGAGGAGGACAGAGGCGCCATTACTAACTACAGTAATGAGAGGAGACGAGAGCCATTACTACAGGTAATGAGAGGAGGACAGTGTAGCGCTTACTACAGTAATGGGGGACACAGGAGCCTTACTACAAGTAATGAGGGAGTACAAGAGGAGCCATGCTACAGTAATGCGGGGAGGACACAGGAGCATATACTACAGGTAATGAGGGAGGACACAGGAGTCCATTACTAACATGTAATGAGTGAGACAGAGGAGGCCATTACTACAGGTAATGAGAGGTACAAGGGCCAATTGACTACAGGTATGAAGAGGATACACGAGGAGCCATTACTACAGTATAGAGGAGGACACAGGAGCCATTTACTTACAGCAATGGTGGAAGACAGATGAGCCATACTTACAGGTTAATGAGAGGAGGAAGAGGAACCCTTTACAACAGTAATGGATGGGCTGGGATCACCCGTATCCCATTATACAGGTAATGATTGTAGGACAGAGTAGCCATTACTACAGTAATGAGAGTGAGAACGAAGATCCATTACTACAGGTAATTGAAAGAAGACAGAGGAGCCCTTACTACATTCATGCGTGGAAGAACAGCTTAGCCATTACTACATGTAATGACTGGAGGACAGAGAGCCATTACTACAGTATGATTGGAGGAAAGAGAAGCCATTACTACAGTGTATAAGAGTGGGAGGACAGAGGAGCCTCTTAAATGAGAAGTTACAGGTCGGAGAGAGAGACAAAAATATTGCTTGTTTGTAGGTGACCAAATACTTATATTACACAATAATTTGCAAATAAATTCTTTAAAATAAAAGACAATGTGATTTCTGGATTTGTTTTTATATTATTAGATGAGGTCTAACTATGATGTCAATTACAGACCTCTCTTTTCTTTTTAAGTACAGTTGAGGTCCGACTAAATACTTTTTTCCCCTCTGTATCAATCTGTCTATGCCAGAAAACTGGAGTAATCTGCACCTTAAAATGCCATGAACCATATTCACTGAAGGATTTAGAGCATATTTAAACAGTTTTCTGTCTTAAAAAGGGGAATGTCTTCAGTAATTAGGGGGAGTGGTGAGACAGAAAATTCAATATTGTGGCACAGCATAATAGACCAACTTATTGGAGGTTCAAAGTTATAAAAAACTTGCAGCTCTGAGGACCTGGGTTCAGGTTCCACGGTCAACATCTGCAAAGAGTTTGTATGTTCTCTCCATGTTTGCGTGGGTTTCCTCTGGGTCCTCCAGTTTCCTCCCACACTCCAAAACATACTGGTAGTTTGATTAGATTGTGAGCCGCATTGGGGACAGAGACTGATTTGACAAGCTCTGTGTAGCGCTGCGTAATCTGTGTGCATTATATAAATAAAGGAATTATTATTAAAAAGAAGATAACAGTGCAGCTTCCCAGACTATACTTATGAATTATAGAGAATAGTGAGAAGGGTAATTGCACTGTCCCCACAGCAGGCAACTATGGCCCTGGCTCTAGCTGCCCATGTGATACTGTGCTGAGGCACCATGGGACTAATAAGAGAAAGCCCAGATAGATAGAAAGCCGTAGATAGTAGAGAATGATTACAGCAGTAAAATGCACTGCAGGGAAAACAGCATCAGTCACACTTTGTGCTTCTGTTATATAAACTGCAGCTAAGGTGTGTAGTGGAAAAATAAGTTTTGCTTGAGCGATTCTTTAAAATAAATACACAAAGGTAGATAAGCACTTAATAAACCACAGCAGTAGCATACTGCAAACACAGAACAAAAGTAGAGGCGGATAACAATAACATAAAGAGGATTATAATAAAACTAGAAGAAAATAGCAGACAGATGGCTGTGATTTATAACAAGTGGCCATTGTAATGCTGTGTTTAACCTTCTATACAGTCAATGGATAAGAAAGCTCCTGAATTCTGCCTGAACTTGCAGTGTTCCCATTTGAGAACATGATCCCTTGTTCTAGGCTCACAATTTAAAAAAATGTTCAATGAGAAAAGTTCACATAACAGATTGTACTAAAAGCACGCTAAAGGGATTTTATTATTTCTCTAGCACCAGGATCTGTTCAAACAGAATATATTCCTTTTCAAGCTGAAAACACAGCAAGTAGAAAATCCTCTATTATACGGAAAGAAGACAGAAGGAAAAATTAACGACTTGAACATAAATATTACAAGTCTTGGCAAATGTGATTATAGAGGCAATTTAGTTTAAGCAAATATTTCTAAGGTGTTAAAAGGGTTATTAAATCTGCTTTATGATGTATCTGCTGTGATAACTTGGTGGGATATTTCCATTGTAACTCCCAACATTTGCCACCATTGTATGTAATGCCAGACAAATTCATGGTTGGATTGCGGCGAATGTGGGTTAAATGCACTGATCTTGCAGCATTATTAAGTCCTATAATGTTGCCTTTTTGAGTCATTAATCCCATAGTTGGGATGGGATTTGTGGGTTGCATATGGACTATACAGCATAATTCAAATGCATTACACCTGTTTGGAAATGGTCAATGTCACGGTTTTAGATAAAAATACAATTACAGATGCATCAAACGACAGATAATACTGATTGATATAACCACTATCTTAGAATGGGGTCAATTTAATTATATTGCATAAAGGCCCTATTATTCCCTTTTAGTGTAAGAGAATCTGTAACTAAGACTCCTTTACAAATATATATTGCCAGGATATTCAATATTCCGTTACACAGTTATTGTGGAAAAAAAAGAGAGAGTTCAAAGGAAGGCAAGGGCTGATGGAAAGGGATGTAATGGAACACAATTATATATTATAACATACGGTTATCATAACTTTTTTACAGTAAAAAGGCATCTAGGCCCTTTTTGTAGCTCTCTGCTGTCCCTGCTGTCACCTGCCCCTGAGCTCGGCTATTCCACAGATTCACAGTTCTTATAGGAAAGAAGCTTTGTCACCTCTGGAGATTAAAACTTGGGAAGGAACAAACAAGTACACTGGTATTCAAAAGGAACAAGTAGATTAGTCAGTAGGCTATACAGACATTCTAATTCATCCATGTTGTGACAAAATAAAGCTGCAATTTTTATGCTGGATTTTCCCTATACTTTCTGAGTGATGTGACATATCCAGCTACCTGAGGAACTATTTGACCAAGAGAGATGT
This sequence comes from Engystomops pustulosus, assembly GCA_019512145.1. Classification (NCBI taxonomy): domain Eukaryota; kingdom Metazoa; phylum Chordata; class Amphibia; order Anura; family Leptodactylidae; genus Engystomops; species Engystomops pustulosus. The sequence continues at coordinate 23,244,149 of CM033648.1, read as the reverse complement.
CATTCCTCCTGTTACTACATGTACAGCTGCATGTTTGTATGTTTGTGTATATCTAGCAGGGCTGTATATGTGTATAACAGAGCTATGAATGTATGTAGCAGGATTGTGTATGTAGCAGAGATTTGTGTGTCTGGGTACATAGCAGTTTCTTATAGTAAAATTTGTCTTCAAATACCAAATAAATGTGACACACGCTTTATGTGTCACATTTTCTCCAGGCTGCCAGTGAACCTCCCTTTTTTGATTGACAACTAAGTTTTTCTTCAAATCTCACCTGAGCAGACAGGAAGTCTTCTCCCTGTCCTTAACAAAATGATGTCCCTCTCACTACATGGTGTATTTAGCAGTGAACACTGTGTGGGAAATAGAAGATCTCGTCACCATGGCATGCACCCCATGATGATGGAAAGAGCCAACATGGACAATGGGAGAAAACGTTTCGGGAACTATTTTACTGGTGGGAGGAGGCAGATTTAAACTAAGACGGGGTGGCCGGGGGGCGAGGGGTGTGGCGGGGTTAAGGTTTATACTGCCTGTACTTTAACAACCAAACCAAATCCAAATTAATTTATTTCTCTTAATTATTGAATTGCATATTGTAATTGCAAAATTTTTATACTCCTGTATTGCATGGTATAATAAAGTTGATTGCTTGTTCATTTACCCTAGTGGAAAATTGGTGGAAAAAAAGTTTTTAAAACAAAATAAATCCATTAAAGAATAAAAAATGCTCCAATTCCCTATTACATATAAAAGTCACAGATTAAAGAAAAAGGAAAAAAGTGAGAATCATCACACAAACCCTACATAGAGCGTATCTTCGCATCTGTAAAGACCCGTACAATAAAACTGTATCATTCGTAAACCTGCACGATGAACGCCATAAAAAAGGTCAAAAAGAATGGTACTGGTATAAAGTACAGCATGTCACCCTGAAAATAAGCCCAAAATCAAAAGTGTTATACCTCTTGGAAGATGCTGATGCAAAAACTATAGATTTTTTTTTTCACATTTTTTATTTGGCAAAATGTATAAAACTTAAAAAAAAAAAAAAAGGAATAGGAATCACTGTAATTGTACTGACCCATATAATGAAGGTATTAGGCTACACAGAGTACACCAAAAGGAAAAAAGTTCTAAAAAACATTTAGAATTCAGATAATGCTTTTTCTTTTCATGAATAGTATCGTATCTGTATGGAGTATCGTTCTAATTTTCAAGGTATCGTATCACACTCAAAATTGTGGTATCAGTGCAACCCTATGTGATTGACAATCTTAACCTTAAAGGGGGTCTGTCAGACAGATCTAGCCCCCCAAATGAAGGTCCTTCTTCATTTTCTGTAGTGAGTTTCTCTGCATTAGGATGAAGAAATTACCTAGAGGCTCCTGTGAATTATAAAACCCTCCACCCTGCATCGTAATTCTGAGAATTGAGTCAACCGGGTGCTCCTGATCTGGAACGACCCCGTCAGCCTCTGTAAACAAACACCTCCTCCTAAGCTGCAGCACAGAAAAGGATGTGAATGATTTGTGCCAGTGGCATGCGGGAGGGGGGATGTTTACCAGAGGAGGAAGGGGCTGCTGCAGCTTGACTCAGCTTAGGAACACCCGTCTGACTCAATTCGCAGGATTATAATGTAAAGTAGGGGGGGGGGTCATTTTATAATTCACATTTCAATATCATCATGCAGAGCAACTCCATACAGAAAATGAGATAGGACCTTTAAATGGTGAACGAGATGTGTCTTACAGGTTCTCTTTCAAATAAATTTGCCATCAAAATCAAACATGGATAAACCAGGGGCACTTACCCAGGCACCGTGACTGTGGTAATCTTCTTATATTTGTTGTTCATGGCCTCCTTCCTTCTAGAATAAACATTTAATGAGGACCTTTATCCACCTCACACGTGTGGAGATTAACCATTCTGCAGGAGCTGCAAGAGCTGCAGCAAAAGGGGCACTTTTAATTTTCTTTCCAGCCCCCCACAGTTGCAGATATATCAGTTCCAGTATCTGACCATTGTAACAGGTGTTCTGTCAGAGAGGAGTAGCTGGTGCTGGAGTAGGGCATGTGTTAGGCTACATTCACATTAACGTCGGCGCCGGGGAGAGGAAAAGGGGTTGAGCGCTGCTCACCCCCACCCCTTTCCATAGAGGAACATTGCGCACAGCGCCATATCCTGGGGAAAGAGAGAACGTCCCATCTTTCTCCCGGCTACGGAATGGTACTGTGCCGCATGTGTGCTGCAGTGTACCGTTCCCATAGGGCGTCGTGCGCCCATTGCCATGTATGGGGGACATATGTAGGCAATATATATGTCGGCCGTATATATACATCCTCCATACGTCTGTGTGAATGTAGCCTTTTCTCTCATAGTGTCCAATGAGTGGCAGGCAATGTCAGAGAATCTACAAAATGAACAAATGAACAAAATGAGCTGTAATTTCTGTAGTTCACAAAAAAACTGGTAATTTTCTGTAAACATTGAGTTTAAACCTCGCAAACACACTGGGGGTCATTTACTAAGGGCCCGATTCGCGTTTTCCCGACGTGTTACCCGAATATTTCCGATTTGCGCTGATTTTCCCTGAATTGCCCCAGGATTTTGGCCCACGCGATCGGTTTGTGGCTCATTGGCGCTGGCATGCACGCGACGGAAATCGGGGGGCGTGGCCGAACGGTAACCCGACGGATTTGGAAAAACCGCCGCATTTAAAAAAAAAATTGGTGATTAATGATAATTTTCTTTAATAACAATGTAACTATTTAGAGCTAAACTTCTGTATTCTGACCTGCTGAGGCCAAATGGATGCTCCTCTTTGTATGCTGGGTAAATAGTGACTATAAAGCCTCAAGAGCCCTTCCTGGTTCATAGAGAAAGCAAATTTGGCATAGAATACTTTGAACATAGGTTTAAGATCAAAATCCAACTGAGAATATTACCATCAACTTTTTTCTACATGAATGATTTCTGCAACGATCCAAAACAGCCATCAATATTCTATCCACCCGAAAGCCAACTACAATGTCAAAATTTGCTAAGAAGAAACTTCAGTCTCAAGAAAACAATTCAGAAGGTTCCCAAATAAACATCAGAGTGATTTCCATCAATCGCCAAGACCCTGCAGAATAAAATAGCTGGAGAAGGTGCCATATATTCTACCGGGGACTTGTAAGGCTTCCTGATGCAACACCCGTGCGCTCCGAGATAAACGGCATAAATAAGTATTTTTCTTAAATGTGTTTTATCATGGCAGGACACAAGTCACAGCTGGATGCCATTCAACAGCTCGGTCCCGAGGTCTAGCGCTTACACAAATATGCAGCTGGCTTTAAACAACTGCAAAGTGAAGAGCAGCCGAGCGAGCGCCTGATGGTATATAACGTGGGCACAGCTTCCTTCAAGGACGGTTTTAGAAGGATTTTATTCCTCATTCTTTCACGCAGTCAGCTTTTATCAACAGAATATATTTCCATCTACTTCGCTGGCACAACAATGGCATAACTTCTGTTCTAGAGCCCGGTGCTATCAAGTTATACTAGGAATGTTACCACTTTATACAGAGCATAGTGGAAATTATACAGAACTTTTTAAAAGGTTATACAGTATTTCATCAGATAAGATGTCCCTTGCTGAATATTACTCCTCGCTCATGTACAAGATGATCTAGCACATTGATGGTGAACCATTTAGAGACCAACTGCAACCCATTTTCTTATTGCTAAGATATATCCACCACAGAGCTATGAAGGGTGTATGAAGAGGGCTCACGGGCTGGGCCCTCTTTATACAGAGATGGTCTTTGCTGCATATTGCATCAAAGACCCATCGCTAACACCCGCGGTCGGTGCATGCGACTGGAAAAGTCGCCGGCGGCACTTAAAATGTTTCTTCCGATCGTCGCTCCCCTGAACGTCATCGGGGGGGGGGGGGAGGCGACCGGTTGCCATGACAGACTCGGGTCTTCGTCAGAGGCTGCATGGTTGCTACATATTTGTTACAATGAGCCAGTGGCTCATTGTAATGGATCACAAGCAAAAACTCCATATACTGCATTACAGTAGCATTGCAGTATATGGTAGGAATGATCAGACCATAGGGTTTAACTTTTAAAAAAAGTTTATAAAATATAAAAAATTAATAAAAATTCAAAATCACCCCCCCCCCTTTGCCTAGAACTGATATAAAACATAATAAACAGTAAAAATCAAACACAATAGGTATCGTCACGTCCCAAGATGCCCGATCTATCAAAATATTAAAAACGGTTATTGACAACGGTGACCTCCAAAACTTGAAATGGCCCCCAAATATCCGAAACGCAACTTTCACACCTTTTACATGACATAAAAAATTTTATAAAAAGTGATCAAAACGTCGCACAGTCCTCAAAAGGCAGCAATGAAAACATTGGCTCATTTCGCAAAAAATTACCCCTCACACAGCTCCGTACTCCAAAGTATGAAAAAGTTATTAGCGTCAGAAGATGGCAACATTTTTGTTATTTTTTCGTACACATTCGTTTAATTTTTGAAAATGTATTAAAACGCAATAAAACATAGATTTGGTATCACCGTGATCGCACCACACCATAGAATAAAGTAGAGGTGTTATTTGGAGCACAGAGGGAACGTCGTAAAAACTGAGCCCATGCACATATTCTTTTAAATTTTCCACATTTGGAATTTTTCTCCTGCTTCCCCGTATACGGCATGGAATAATAAATATCATCACAGGAAAGTAAAATTTGTTACACACAAAATAAGCCCTCACACAGGTCTGTACACTGAAAAATTAAAAAGTTATGGATTTTTGAAGGTGGAGAGCGAGAAATGAGCAAAAAAAACTGCGTCCTTAAGGGGTTAAAAGATCTTTGGAGAGATCATTGTGCTGACTGTTCAAATATTTGTACATTGTGATGAGGTCTGCCCTCAGCTGTCTTTTTTTTCTAAACTCAATAACCCCAACTTTTGTTATCTTTAATTGTATTCTAGTCCCCCCATTCCTCTATTAATCTTGGTTGCTCTGCTCTCCACCCATTCCAGTTCTACTATATCCTTTTTATACACTGGTGCCAAAAACTGTACATAATATTTCATGTGTGGTCTGACCAGGGATTTGTTTAAGGGCAAAATTATGTCCTTATCATGAGAATCTATTCCTCTCTAAATACATCCCATAATTTTATTTGCTTTATCACCAACTGCCTGGCTCTGGTCACTAAAATTATGTTTACCATCTACCAATACACACAAGCCTGACTGTTTAGAACATAATTGTTGTTTTTGTTTCCATGGCCAAGTGCATAGACTTACATTTATCTATATTAAACTTCATCAACCATTTCTCCGCCCACTCCGCCCATCTTACACAAATCCCTCTGTAATGCTATACTTTCGGCCTAAATATTAATAACTTTACACAGCTTAGTATCATCTGCAAATATTGAAACTTGACTGTGTAAACCCATTAATAAAAATATTAAAAACAAGTGGCCCCAATGTTGACCCCTGTGTCAATCCACTGGTAACGTCAACCTAATCTGAGAAGATGCCATTAATGACGACCCTCTGTTTTCTATCCCATAGATAGAATTGCTTACCGAAAGACACAGATTTCGCCATAACCCCAGCGATCGCATTTTAGGTACTGACCTTTTATGCGGCACTGTGTCAAATGCCTTGGAAAAGTCCAGATATACAACATCCACAGCGTCCCCAAGATCCAGTCTGTATCCTCCTCATAGAAGCTGGTCAGATTAGTCTGACAGGACCGATCCCTCAAAAACCCTTGCTCATGCGAGGTTATAAGGTTTTGTACAATGAGGTACTCCAAGATAGCATCTCTAACAAACCCCCTCAAATATTTTCCCCACAACAGAAGTTAAGACTCACAGGGCTGTAGTTTTCATGATCCTTTTTTTGTGTATTTGCACCACATTTGGTATGTGCCAGTCCTATGGACTGAACCAGTCCACAAGGAATCTTTAAATACTAAAAATAGTGGTCTATCACGGTACATAGTTCATGCAGTACCCGGGGGTGTATACAATCTAAGCCTGGTGATTTATCTATTTTAGTGGTGTTGAGGCAGCGCTGTACCTCTTACTGGGTTAAACTATTGACATTCCAAGAGAATTTACATTATTCCTCATCATGTCTTCCCCCATGGGATTTTTGAGGGTAAAGACAGTTGAGAAGGGAACATTCAATAGATTGGCCCTTTCCTCCTCTCCTTCCACTATGACCCACACGTTCTTCAGATGGTCCACACACTCTGGTTTTAGTTTCTTATAATTTATATACTTTTTACTTTAACTATTTTTGCTGCATTTATCTGTGTTTTGCAGAATTAATTTTTCTCTCTACAATTCTGTAACGCCTCATAACTACCTTTGTGTTTTAGCACCTTAAACACCTTATCCTTCTCGCTTATTGCTCGCCTTACAGTACTAGTTAACCACATTGGCTTTTTCTTGTTTCTTTTATGCTTTTTCCCATATGGTATGTTTTTCTCACATGTCTTTTTTTAAATATTTTGTCTAATTTCGTTTTTGAGAACATTTTCCCAGACTTTGCCAATAAGGTCCTCCATCAGCTGCTGAAAATTTGCCCTCCTGAAGCGTAGAGTGTTCGTTTCCCCTCTATTAACCATCTTAGTAAAGAACAATGTAAAATCGATGATATTGTGGTCACTTTTACCCAGGTTCCCCCAACCTAATTTTGTTATCCTGTCAGGTCTGTTGGTCCAGGTCCAGCACTGCCCTCCCTCTTGTTTGACAAAAACCTGCTGTCTTTGAAGGACCTGCAATATCAGGGTAATTAATTTTTCCCTTTTTTCCAGGGAAACTGTGTTTAACATAAACGTGTCACCAGCGATGGGACAGGGAGTTCCTCCACTTGTCTGTTATTGACTAAACAAAAAGTACATACCAACAATATGCTGTCCAGTGCTGATATCATTTGCCTTATTTAAATGCTTTTCTACTGTTGACAATTACTTTTAATAGCAATCGGATTTATTGCAAAGCGATGAATCAAAATTAGAGCAGAAGTAGAGTACAACTGAGTGGAGTAGAGAGAGAGGAGCCTCTTCAGGAAGAAGTTACAGGTCTGTGAGAGCCAGAAATCTGTCTTGTTTGTAGATGACTAAAAACTTATTTTCAACCACGGTTTGCAAAAATATTCTTTAAAAATCAGGGAATGTGATTTTTCTGAATTTGTTTTCACAAATCCTCTCTCATAGTTCAGGTCTACCTATGATGTCAGTTACAGGCCTCTCTCATCTTTCTTAAGTGGGAGAACTTGCACAACTGGTGGCTGACTAAATACTTGTTTCCCCATTGTACTAACAATATGGCCAGGGTAAGGATTCTAAAATTCTTAAATCAAGAGGTGGATTTCCTGTAAGAATGATGTCAGAGGCTTGTTTCTATCTAGGCATTGCGTCATAACAGCAGAAGGGGACTCCGGTTAGCACAAAAACGCATTGCCATGAAGGGGTTAAATAATTCTGCAACTGAGTAATTCATTAGTTGTGACATTTTGCATAAAATTTGGAGAACTCATGCAGAATATTAGCTACACAGAGCTACCGTATTTGCAAAAATGCTGAAAATGTGTACATTTTGCTAATATATCTATTGACCAATGTGAGTATTTTTTTGGCAACTATAAACGAAAATATAACTTTGGAAAAAATTTAGTGTGTATTCTAGACTTAGTCCTTCGTTGCCGATGACCTTATACAGAAAACCTAGCACATCTTACCTGATAGACATGAAAGGCGTGGGTAGATTTACCCCGTAGGAAAACAGAGGGTATCCAAACATTTACAAGGGCACGGTGTGATCTGTAACAGAGACAAAGAGGTAAAGCTCACTGACATTTACAGAAATAGAAGAGGAGTCAACCTGATATCTTGTCTACTAGAACAAATAAGAATGACACGATAATACACAGGAAATATTATGCAGATAGGAGGCAATTGAGAGTCACGAGGGAGAGTGGGAGGCCTTGACAGCTCCAGACAAGCCAGAACGTGATAACAAGCCCTTCCTGTGTCACTTAATGAGACTAGTAGATGACAAGTGGCCTCTTCTCCTGTGAAGTGCTCCTTTCTCAGCTAAATTGAGTTTTCACACTAGAAAACAACTTTATCTTTGATAATCAAGTGAAAAAGCTATGAAGCACAATTTGGTAATGAGGGGCGGTCTACTCGCCCCATTTCCTGCACTAATAACACTCATGGATGTGCAAGTACCAGGTGGAGGTAAGTGGAAATCTCAGCTGACAATTATAATGCCGCACATTTCCCACAAGACTTCACTTGTGGAGAGCTCATAAATGCCATAGACAAGCAACAGCTCAGCCGGACGTGAACCGTGTCCTTCAACATTATTAGGATTCCTCTGCACGCGTGACTAAGGTTTAGATGCGTTTGTGAGTGTTCATGTCTACAACTCCACGATACAGTTGGACAGCAAAACACATCTTTGCATAGTTTAAATATTTACTCTTTACCTGATTGAGAGGGGTCTTTAAAAGGGAAACTGTCATCAAGAACAGGCACAATAAACTTTACCCCCAAATGTGCACAGATGTCCCAGCTTAAATGTGCCTCCTTCTACCAGTAAAATCATTCCCCAAACCTTTTCCCCCATATTGTCAGCTCGAGTGAAGAGACACTGAGCCGTCAGTCAAAAAAAAGAGGTGGGGTTAACTGGCAGCCTGGGAGGAAACATGACTCTTCTCTTCAGAAGTTGACTCACATCTACTCATTAGTACCAAAATGGCTATAATTAAGGTACAGTGCCTCAGTGGCAGATAATTGTACCCTTTACCTGCAAATATTATTGGTGTGAAGGGTACATTTTTTTCCCCCTTTGTTGTGCAAAATTCCTTGACAAAGATGTTTATGGGGTCAGGAACTGTTATTTTAAAGTAGAGAACAATGGTGCATATCTTTAGAATTGATACGATCAGACATGATTGTAGCCTCTTACCCCTTTCCAATCTAATTATGTAAATTAAAGAGCTCAAAACTGGTACCTTTTAGAAATAAATGAATCATCCAAGATTCCATTTGTAGGAAGTTTGCCTAATTTGTCAAAAGATTTGGTTCAGATATGAATTGAATCACTTTGAACTGATGTTGCTCCAGTTGTCCCGTATATTGGTTTGATAAGGTTTGATAAGAAGCAAATAAGTTAGAGCCTTCAAACTTCAAACAAGGATTTATTAACAGATGCATAAATCTTACAAACCAAAAAGTTATGTTGCTCAGTTAAATTTTAATACATTTTAAACATAAAAGTGTGGGTCAATTATTATTCAACCCCTCAAACCACCAAAATTCTGTTTGGTTCCCCTAAAGCAGTGATGGCAAACCTTTTAGACGCCGAGTGCCCAAACTACATCCAGAACCCACATATTTTTTGCAAAGTACCGATGCGACAATTTAAACAGTAACTTATTACTCCCTGCTCTGTCACATGTTTAAATTGTATAGGCACCTGAAGACACCAATACAGTAGAAAGAAGGAGAAGAAGTTTGGATTATCATTGTAGCTTGCTTCCAGGGTCCTGGGCTGCCTGGGACTGCAAGAGGCCTTGCGTCCTGTCTGGCGAACTCTGCGCTGGGGTGATTGCCCAGGTGCCCATAGAGAGGGCTCTGAGTGCCACCTCTGGCACCCGTGCCATAGGTTCGCCACCACTGCCCTAAAGTATTAAGAAGTAGTTCAGGCACAAAGAACAATGAGCTTCACATGTTTGGATTAATTATCTGTTTTTCCTTTCTGACTATTTAAGACCCTCCCCAAACTTGTGAACAGCACTTCTACATGGTCAACATGGGAAAGACAAAGGCGCATTCCAAAGCCATTAGAGACAAGATCGTGGAGGGTCACAAGGCTGGCAAGGGGTACAAAACCCCTTCCAAGGAGTTGGGCCTACCTCTCTCCACTGTTGGGAGCATCATCTGGAAGTGGAAGGCTTATGGAACTACTGTTAGCCTTCCACGGCCTGGACAGCCTTTGAAAGTTTCCTCCCATCATTTCATCTTCCAACAAGACAACGACCCAAAGCACACAGCCTGGTTCAAGAGGGAAAAAATCAAGGTGTTGCAGTGGCGTAGTCAGTCTCCTGACCTTAACCCAATTGAAAACTTGTGGAAAGAGCTCAAGATTAAAGTCCACATGAGACACCCAAAGAACCTAGATAACTTGGAGAAGATCTGCATGGAGGAGTGGGCCAAGATAACTCCAGAGACCTGTGCCGGCCTGATCAGTTCTTATAAAAGACAATTATTAGCTGTAATTGCAAACAAGGGTTATTCCACAAAATATTAAACCTAGGGGTTGAATAATAATTGACCCAAACTTTTATGTTTAAAATTTATTAAAATATAACTAACCAACATAACTTTTTGGTTTGTAAGATTTATGCATCTGTTAATAAATCCTGCTCTTGTTTGAAGTTTGAAGGCTCTAACTTATTTGCTTCTTATCAAACCTTATATATACATACCCCTCGAGTCCTCGAAATCACTTATTTTTCATAAAAAGCTCTCTTCCCATTTTGTAATATTTTTTTGCAAATCTTTTCATTTTCCCTCCTTAAACCTTCACTAAGTTCTGTGTTGAATGACTATTAGATAACAGCATTGGATATCTGTCCTTTTTGAAAGTTTCGTCCAAAGTGAATTCGAAAAGATTGTGATGCCTGAAGTGCCCGAAAATCTATTGAAAAATCAATGAACAGATTCAGTAAATTCATACGGTTACATGGACAGCGGATCTTTGGCTGTGACAAAGGACTGTTATTGCTGTGTCAAAGGACTCATATTGAGTGCTGTGTTCCCAAAAGCTTTTGCATGGACCTGAAAGGAAGCAGTTATGATGTCACAGTCCCTGTGCAGAGAGGGGTTGGGAAATGTAGTATACAAGAATGCTGCGATCTGCAACTTTTCTGCATATCTGGTTATACAGATCAATAATTACAGTAACCTATTGGGCTGTCACCATTAGATCTCTTTGACCAGTGATCTATCTGCTATTAATAAAAAAACAAAATTATAAAAAAAAATGTAATTATTCATAAATAAATGTAAGCCCACCTTGTCCTATAAAGAGTTAAAGTCAGAAAAGCACTGTGCTAAAGCCATGATATATGTAATTTTTTCTTAAAATTATATGAATATTTTAATTTGTATGCAAGACATAGCTTGTCTTAGCCATTCTGTATCCTCTCTTTTCTCGTGGAGCCATAGCCCCTTGATATGTTCATGTCACATCTATAATGGCAGATATGTTTTATACTTGATTTACGAGCTTATTCTCTGGAAAGTAAGGAAAGAGCAGAGTTTTGCGGGCGTCACAGGTGAAAGTTCTTAAACTTACATTTCAAAATCTGACAAACTCTGGTCTTCAGAAGTTTGACTTAAGTCTCCAGGGACCTAAAATGACAAAATAAAAGGAATACATTCGGATGTAGCCCATAAAAAAAGTTATCTTTTGTTAAACAAATGCAACAGCATTTCTTGGATGTGCTATTCTACAGATGTGTCAGATCTTGTCGGTCTTCGTGGATGGACACTTCCAAATATATCTCCCATAAGACAGCTTTTGCAAATGAGGTGATATTGAAGTATTTTGCCACAAGATGTCAAGATATCAAGTTCATCCACATTGTCTGTTACTTGCGGCCTGTCACTTTCTTACCATGTAACAATATTGTGCTGAATTAGTTTCATTAGAAATTCAACCCCCCTGGGGTGTTATCCAGGGAATATTGAAACTCAGCAGTGTATTTACTAACTTTCCTGCTTCTCGGCTGCTCCAAGGCCAAAATAATCCAGCTGGTCTGAGGGACCTAACAGCAATGACTTTATATTATGAAAAAAGTGTAGTGTGACCGGAGCTCAACGTGTCTGTATTCTTTCTTCCTTATTTCCTCATAAACATAGACGTTCTGGTCATGCACATAGACGTTCTGGTCATGCACATAGACGTTCTGGTCATGCACATAGACGTTCTGGCCATGCACATAGACGTTCTGGCCATGCACATAGACGTTCTGGCCATACACATAGACGTTCTGGCCATACACATAGACGTTCTGGCCATACACATAGACGTTCTGGCCATACACATAGACGTTCTTGTCATACACATAGACGTTCTTGTCATACACAGACAGAATAGAGACACGTTAAGCTACGGTCACACTACACTTTTTTTTTGAGTGTCATTTTAGATCCACCCAAGACCGTCTTTATAGCTCTATTTTAGTCTAGAAGGTGCTGCATTCTTTTATTGATTTTATTTTTGCGATTTTTTTTTACCCTGCAGTGATGATCCAGTAGAGCGAGACCATGTGACCATGAGACGGATGGTCACTGCAAGGCAATTTAAGTCACTGCTTCCAGAATAGTTATTTTTTTTCCATGGGTCACTAAGGCACTGACTCTAATTTTGTCATTGTAATTTGTTGTGTGAGCTACGATCACACAATTGCTACTGGTGTCCGTTACTCTGTCTGGTCAAGAAAAAGAATAACAGGCAACTAATACTGCTCAATCGCATATTTGTACACTATAATTGACCGTAAATGTATAATCAACCATAAATGTCCTTACTCCAAAATAATTTAAGGGGTTGGACACGCTTTTATATAAATTACTCATGTGCCTTTGCCGCCTTAAGAACAATCCCTGAACGTTCATCAATGTATTCATCATCCCTGACACTTACTTTAGTGCTGTCTTTAAACTCTCTGTGGCTCTTTTTTACATTTCTGTGCACTGATAAATAGGAGGGTCCTACAACAGGAGATTATGACTCATTCTGTTCTTCTCCTCCCCTCTGTCTGTTACGGAGACAGACTGTGAGAAAAAAAGACACACTGGAGGCTGCCATGAGGAAGGGGTGAGAAACATAAGGTTCTGTGTATATGCAGAGGGCAGCATGGCGAGAACAGGAAAGGCTAAAGCTCTCAAAAGAGGCAAACACACAGGTACATATACATACAGAGACATGTCTAATGGAGCTTAACTGGAACTCAATTTCAATTTATATGTAGAAATTCAATGATTGGACTTGCATATTACTCAGACTAGAGAAATGCATTAAAAACACAATACTATTCAGAAATTCAAAGCTACTTCGTCCCCATTGACTCTGAGTTTTCTTTGTGATTTTTGGTCATGGACTTGGATTTATGATTTATTTACTTTCATCAATGTTAATGTTATATTTAGTGCACTTTTTGGCACTGTCATATCTATGAAGTTTGGATCTTTTTATGTTGCTGTATTGTATTGCATCTTCATGCTGGAATTCTGGTCTCTTGCTATAATGTGCACCTGCTGTATATATTATTTGATAAAAAAAAAGTCAATCCAAACCTTTTCGACAAATATTGGAATAGTAGTAGCTGTTGAAAGTAGAAGCAATGAAAGGCGGCTGACAACTTTACAAAACAACATCTCAACGCTCCTGCTATGAACCTCTCATAAGAAATCCATAAACTCATTCTCTTTATGAATTCCAAAGGCACAATTTGTCGAAATTCTACCCTCACCTCAAGCCGGCATCGCCGCTGCTCGCTCTCATTTTCTCCGCTGTGAAACGACTGCACATTAAAAAACGTAAAAGTGCTATGTGTTTGTCTCAGAGACGCACTAAAAACGGCAGTCTACCCATGAGGATGACAGATAACGCTCTTACCGAAGGAGTAAGCAAGCAATAACTGTGCTCTGCTAGGGAATCGATGGCAAAAAATCTCAACTAACTATCACATGCTACCAATCTACTCAGATTTATTTGTAATCTGCCGAGAACACATTCAACTTTAATGGCTCAAATTGCTGAATATTTAAATGCTGCATAACACATCGGGCACGGAAAGTGAGGTTGGAACATAGAAAGACTTGAGTTACCGTAGAATATGCAAAGTATGGCTCAGCTTGATACACTATTCACATTACAGGTTATACAGGGACATCTTACCTGTATCTAATCATATGGCTGCGTTGTATTATATAACACAGAAGCATTGTATAATATCTATTAAAGGGGCTCTATTATAAAATATTACAGCTCATTCATTATAATATAAATCTTTGCTATTGAAGCCATAAAGGGGTATTTCCTTGAAGACAAGTTTCTTAAATATACTTCTTCTTAAAAATAACACATTCTTTAATTCATGGTTATTAACAAATATACAGAATTTCAGATATAATTCAGTAATCCTTCGGTTTACAACTTTGGTTGTCCCTGAATACGACCGTCAATCTTTTGGCTATGGTCGGATTCTTCTCTTGAATAGCTTCTCTTGTCTGCATACTGCAGTGCTCTCTGCCCCTGCCCCCTTCCAGCATTACAAGACCAGCTCAGACACAAGCACTTCCTACCAGCAAGCAGAAGTGTGCACAGACCTACTCTACAAGCTACAGACAGATAAGGTCTTTATCTGGAAGGGAGCAGGGCTGACAGTGTGTGTTATAGGCGAATTAGCAAAGCTAGAGTATGTCATTGTGTTTTATATAAATCTCATAGATCTCATCACCGCTCATCTCTAATCTGTCTCAGTTCTCTTTATCTATGTGTCAGATACTAGTGAATGTTCAAAAGCTAAAAGTGTAAAGAAAACCCATACCCTGAATCTGAGCACAGTGTCAGCACACAGCATCTCATAGCTCTAGAGAGATCATGAAGTGTCTGCTTGCCTACTTGCCTACACGCTGGGATTTTACGACCATCACTGAGTTATACGAGGTAAAACAGCAATAAAACTGAGTAAAATTGTAAAAGAAAGGGTTAAAAATGCTCATGTAAACATCACTAGGGGATTAAATTTGAGTACTTTTTTTTATAGGCAAACTCCTTTAACCCCTGATGTGATAGAAATATTGTGAAAGTTCTGGGTCGCTACAATGTCAACAGACTGAGACTTGTGTGTAGTCTGTATTGTCAAGTGGTCTCCACTTACAATAAAACATTTATAAGGGTAAAGGTCATGTGACGGGATGTTCGAGCACAGAAAAGTTGCTCCATTAATGTTACCATGGCAACCTCAAAGCAACGGTGGTGTAAACAATATTAACATTACTACAACCATTAAAGGAGAAAAGAAAAGCAAGAGGGTTGCTCTATTGATGACCTCTCAATAGAGATCCCACCACGTACAGAGAGTCTAACAGAATTGGCTTTTAAGAGGTTATCTAGGATGACATCTACTATTGTCCAACAAAGACGACATAAAATTTAAGGAGCCATTATAACTAGAAGTTAAAACCCCTGCTGTCTTAAAACATATCATTAACCCCCACCTCCCCAGCCTGGTGATGACGAACCCAAGACATACAGCCAATTGAAGCACCAAGTAAATCATGACTTTCAGGGATCATCAAAGACAATTCATTATTTACCCTGCCTTTAACATGTTCCATAGCTTTATTGTACAGTTCTCTACCTTTGTGGAGAGAATCCCTATGTTTTTCACTTATAATGTCACATACAGTATACATATGACATTACATTAATGCCTGTGCATGTAAAATCTAGGCATCAAAACCCTTAGGGGCTCAAACATTACTGATCTGGGAACTTTCTTTTCTGATTCTAGCTGTCAACCCAGAAGTAGAGTTATTAATCACAGACGGTGGTGACGGCGTGGGCATTACCACCCACTCCCATATTGCCCTGTGGGGTTTATATTCAGCAAGAATTTCATTGCTACATATCTGTATGGCTGAATTATTCTGCATGTGTGATTTAAAAGTTACGGCCACAAGCTTCTAATCTTCTACATATTGATTCTGTAGGCTCAATTTTCTACCAACGTTTGCAAATTTTTACTGATGTCTTCCCACTTAGCCGGACCGCCCACATTCTGACAAATTTATCAAAGTTTGCAGCAAATTGGATTTAAATGATGGCTTAGAAAGTACATATTTTTATATACCATCAAATATACCATCAAAATCAAGAATGATAAAAGCACCGCGACTTGGAACTTCCGCTCTTCTTCTGCCTGCCGTAATCTCCCACAGTGGGAGGGGCAGGGCTCTTGCATAGAGTAACAGCCTATAAAGCTACAGTATGGAGGGGCTCTGGTAACCCCTCCATCAGAGCCCTTCTGGCTCATTAGCATAAAAGGAAGGAGACTACGGATAACTAATATAAGTAGATTACCTAAGTCATGGTACCTGAATCTATGACTAAGTGTCCATGATTTTGATGGTCTATTTCCCTTATAAGGGTTGTTCCAAGTTCAACAAGGTGTAGATAGCTGTGCTTCACTTATTCTGGGAGCGGTAGGGTCATGCTGGACCTAAGCCATTCATCAATTACAGGAATGGGACACCCATTGTCCTGACTGATGGGATGGGAGTCCCAGTGGTCAGACCTGGTCCTCTATTCCGTGATAATAATGTAAACCGATTTCATGAAATAGAAAGAAAACACTTGAGTATGGGTCATGCCTAGTCTGGATGAAATTCCATTTTCACATATTTTTTCCCACTAAGTTTCAGAATGTATATTATTTTTATTGCTACTCTTCCAATTATTCTTCCATTGTGGAAAATCATTAGACAATAAAGAATGCTTACCGGTCCTCTGAGATCAATAAGTTCTTGCCTCATTTGTGACACAAGCGCTTCCTTCGCGATGAGAGTACGGTGAAGTTTTTCATTGAATTCAATCAACTCCCCGTGCATTTCAGCAACCTAGAAAGTGGGGAAGACAGCGTTAGACTTATTAATCTTCAGACAGATGTGAAAACCCCCCATTATAATGGCGCATGAATAATACACATAAAAGAGCCACTATCCTGCTCGGCTTTGTGCAGACAAACTATCATAATAATCGCTGCAAGTCAGACCAATTTCTGCCAGCACATTGACTATGCGGCGATTGTGAGGAATGTGTTTGCTTGTTTTCAATGAGCTTTTAAGTGACAACCGTTTCTTGAAATGAACATCACTTCCGAAAGTGGAGATCAATTACAGGAAGCGATATTGCGGCTTTGAAACATTAGTGTGTTTATATCAAAGAGCGCTGCGCTGACAGATTTCAGCACAAATCACTTTTAATGAATTTGTCTTTGTTGTGGTATGCGAGGAAATCCACTTCTACATTCTACTTGGTAAGATACTTTCTTAAGCATTACGGCTCGGGAGGGCAAAACATCGGAATTTTAATTAAAAATGGAGTAATATTCCACGGACACACTCAGACTGTACACAATGCAAAAACAGCATCACTTCTGTCTTTGGTCCTAGTCTGTGACTGCTGTTCTGTTTATCTAAACTAAGAAATAGCCATCAATCTGGGTAACATTGTAACATTCTGAACTCAACACCAACATTTTTATTATTTTAGACTTTTTTTTCCCATTCAAAAACAGAACAGAAAATAACAATTTAGTTCATACTTCAGACTGTTTAGCAAAAGACCTGAGGCAGTCCTATAGTGTCACATGTCCAAACTGGTGATGTAAAATCCCAAAACTATATTTTTCAGACCACAGGAAGCTCCTTACTATAAGACACACCCCAGATTTAGTCATAAAAAAATAGAAACATATATTTGACACCAATTAAAAATTCCCTGCTGGTCTCTCGCACACACACACAACACTGCTACATCAAACCATTCACTTACACAGCTTTGCTAAATCCATCCATCTATTCAAACACACACAAAGCTCTGCTATATACACATTCATACACACACCTTTGCTACATCTATCCACCCACATAACACTGCTATATCCATCTATTCACACACACACACCTTAGCTACATCCATCCATTCACACACTGTTCTGCTATATCCACACATATCACAGCAACATCGATCCATTCACACACACAGCCCTGCTATATCCACTCATTTATAGACACACAAACATCTTTGCTACATCTATCCACACACTTAGCTCTGCTATATCCATTCACGCACACAGCTCTGTTCTATCCACTCATTCACACACATCTTTGCTACATCCATCCACACACATAGGTTTTACTACATCCATCTATTCACACACCACTCTCATACCTAGTTGCAGGAGCAGTTAAAAGAAATCTTATCATCCCATCCCCTGGCTCTATCCCAATCGGCAGGCAAGGGTTCCAGGACCTTAAGGTTATGAAGAATCTTATCAGTCAAAATCTTCTGACATCGGTCTCGATCCTGCAGTAATATTCATGTCGGAATTGGCCAAGTGAGATCAGGTGAAACAATTTGTCAGTGCTTCACCCAATCTCCAGAACAGTGGTAAGGGGGGTCTGTGAGTGCTGGATCCTTCTGACCTTGGACTATACAACGCATATACTTTTTAGCAAGAGTTTCAGTTACTGGAAAGTATCTTATAGTCCAAAAAAAATGCAACACTTTTTTAAAGATTTTTTTCTAATCTATAAATAGAATAAGTGACCGAGGGGGATCAGACACAAAAAACACACAATGTATCAGGAAGAACAGCCCAGATTTCTGTGTATTGGTAACTGGAACTTCACTTCCTTTTATATGAAAGGGAGTTGAATGTTCAGTGACCTCAGGTTTTCCACGAACTGTAGTTTACAACAGGTTTTTTTACAAACTGTTTTTGACAACAGGTTCTGACTCTAATGTAACTAAAAGCCATTGGATAAGGTAATTTCTGGTGTTGTGGAATGTTTTACATTGTAACATTATTAACTAAACCAGATAAGATTATAGGAATGCATCAAAACCAGAGAAATCCCCACAGGATAGTCAGTATATAAAAGTAATACGCTGAAAACGCTCAATCAAAAAATGTTGACCTTTTTTTTTTTTCATTAAAGAGATTAAAGTAAATTTGAACAAACCTGGGATTTTATTGGCCAGTACAACTTCTAGGCAGGAAGCCCAACATCTCTAATGAGATATAAATGTTGGTCAACATTGGAAACTATATGCGTTTCTCTTACGGGGGAATACATAAAGCTGAGGTCACCATTGTTCCTAGAGCTAGTTATTTTCTAGTAAACAAGAATAATTAATTGAAAAAAAAAAATCAATATATGAACAGCCTTAATCCTTCACTTTAGCAATAGAAGCAGAGTGTCAGCGTAATGGGGACAATTACCATCATTTATTAAAAAAAACAATGTCGCGTTGTAAAAAGCAACACAAAGAAGCTTTTTGGTCCGAACTTAAACTCTGTTGACATCTTCCCAAATCTAAGATAATGAGAATATTACAGTATTCCTGTGCGGTAAAGTGGCTTTTGGCCCCCCTGTACACTAGTGTCAGGATGATATCTCAACCCATAGTCCCCTTATAGATATACCTATGGTGGTTTATACTCTGCAAGTGTCCTATGACTCTAAGGTAGGAACTCTGCAAACACCATGTATGTGTACCACGATCCAGTGATCCAATTTGTTTATAGGGGTTGTCCTAATTTTCCATAGAATAGGGAATAACATGCTGGTCAGTGAGAGTAAGACTGCTAGGACCCCCACCGATCACAAGAACTGGACCTCCAAAAATCCAGACAATGGGGGCCCCTTCTCACTAATGGGTAGATTTGGCTATTTCCATCTCTCCAATTCAATTAAATAAGCTCCATTCAGTTGTATGGAAGTGGCGAAAATAACCAAATCCCCAGCACTCATATAAATAGTGAATGGGAGTGCTGGTGTGCTTCACAATATCTGACCCTGCATACTGAATACGGATACAAACCCCTGACCAAAATTGTGTCATGTGATCTAGAAGGGAACCTATCAGCAGATATGAACCTGCTTGATATGCAGCAGACTCCACCATGTGGAGTTAATGGCTTTAATAGTTTGAAGTCACTGTCCCGAAAATTGACTTTAAAGTGATGTAGAAAATCTATCGTTTACCTATGTCTACAAAGAAACATGCAGGCTGATCAGATGAATGCTTGAGGCCTATTAATGGAAGAAGGCACAAAATTGTGACCCCATCTTCATCAATCCACTGGTCTTTTGTGTAACTTTTCTTTGAATGACGACCCATCAAATGCTTTCATCTACAGAAATAAAAACCTTTACAACCCTCTGTATCTCACCCTATCTGTAGATACACCATTCACTTCAATTCATCTTCTCAATTCATTACATATCAATTGTTGCCTTGCCATTGTATTATATTTTATCATATATTCTTTTTAGTTATTTCAGTCTCTGATTACATGTGTGATAAAGGCTTTTTTATTTTACATTGATGTCTTTTTTGTATACTTTATTCAAATACAACAATATGTTTCCTTTGTTAAGTTCACCCTTTACTTATACTGTCCCTGTAGTGTACCTTTAACAATACCCTTTAAAAGATTATATTGCTTCTATTGTTAATTTACTATTAATTGGCACCACTAAAGCCCAGCAGACAAAATGACAAAACTACTGGTTTGCATATATTTCTCCATCATAAGACATAAAGATGGATTACTAACAAGATTTCTTCTGATCATCAACAAAAATTACGTACACACAAATGCACATGAAAAAAATCATGGATTTATTGCGTGCATTCAACAACAATGACAACTCTGTTTTCAGGAAACAGTTAATGTAAACCATTCTTTGACGCAATCAACTTTTAGAAGACAAGAGACATGAACCCAGAAAATGCTATAACAGTAATGCAATGCATCTGCATGTTCATCAATCCAGCGTAAAACAGGGCCATCTCTACTCATCCTAGAAGCGGTGGTCCTAAAGCCGTGACGGACAATCTGACATGAATTTAAGGTTATATCAGCACATTGAACAAAAGAATAAAAGGGTAGCTGTCATTACCTGTCCAGCAAACGCGCAACCACAACCAGGCTTGGCGCTAGCTGTCAGACTAGGTAAGTGGTGGTGAACTCACCCTGCGACGTCCCTGCCGGCTAAGGCCCTGCCTAAAGCATATAAACCGCCCTGACAAGGGTGAACCCACTATCACGAACCTTACTGACGGTCCCTGAGCGACCCTACAAGATGACAGGGAAGACTCACTTTGTCTGGCAGCTGCTGGATGGTGGAGCGGACAGGTAACCAGAATACAGGTATAGACCAGTGTTCACACTGGTACATAGAACCGACACAAGACTGAGACAGGAAGAGGGAAAACAACAGATATAGACAGACAAGCGGAGTCAAACAAACAGGGTCAAAAACAAAATGGCGGCAAATGTACAGAATCGTATAGCAAATAGAATGGTCGGTAGGCAAAGCAGAAGTCAATACACAGAAGAACTGCAATGGCAAGAGCACTAGATACACACACTGAATAACCAGCACCTAATGAAGGGATTGGGCAGAATATAAGGCAGCAATGGACACTACCTCCAGCACTGACTGGCTCAGCCGCCCATCACTCAAACCGCAGCTGCAGACAAAACGAGTACAAAGACAGACCCAGCTTTCCCGGGATCAGAAATGGAGCTGTCAATCACAGGCACTGGGTGTGGTTTTCCTGCAAGAAGCCTAAAACCTGATCCTATCAGAAGAATTTGTGACAGTAGCAGTCCATGACCTCATATCAAAGAGACTTTTGGATCATTCTATAAGACAAGGACCCAAAGCTCACAAATAAATCAATAGCACAAGTCAAAAGATGTGGTTCACACTTTAAAGGAAACCTACCATCACGAATCTACCAATGAAGGTAGATCCGGTGGTAGGATCATCTAATGAATAGCATCCAAGCCATTTTTAGGGCTAATCCTTCAGTACCCGCTAACTTTTAAAATCTTTTATGACCCTAACATGCAAATTTGTGAAATAAGCTACTGGGTCGTGGAGTAGAAGGAGCTGAAGCTACATGGCACGGCTACTCCACGCCCCAGTAGCCTCTTGCGATCCTCCTACTATGACCTCTTCATCGCGCTCTGCATAGATTATCTATGCAGAGCTGGCGGCTGCGTAGACTCGGGTTAAAAGGTAGATCCGTGATGGTAGGTTTCCTTTAGCCCTATTGAAATAACATACCATGAATAAGCCTTTGCAAACAAGCCATCCCTAGAAATATTGATATACTGGAACAAATTTGCCGGTAGGAACGGGCTAAAGATTTTCAACATTGCGTGGAACTTATATGGAAGTGGAGCGGATTGCTAGCAGAGATTGAACTAAAAGTTAATAAATTCAAGGGTTCACTTATTTTTCTCCTTGTATTATCGATGCCTATTCAAGCTGCTCAAAACAAAGAAAAATATGAACTACGTAACTGTTCTGTGTTATCAGCGCAGACAGCTTAGAATATTCACTTTCTTGTGTAGAACAATGGTGGTTTCATTACCATCAGTACCAGGGTTCTATATTTTTTGTACACGGTATCTGTCCTCCCCTTACTACATTACACGCAGATGGATGTAAACATCTCTGAACAGCTGTGTATGTGAAAACCCTGTTGGTCCCAGATTATGTTATCATTTTAGCAGCACGTGATAGAATGAATAGCTTAGGACACAGGGCCACACGGTTCCGAGAATAGAACTCTTTAGGACAGAGCAATTTCTCCGAGGCAATTAAGTGACATTAAAATCGTTTGAGACAATGGGGAGGCACAGTACCAAGTTTTCCTGCCGACTGCATGCAGAGCATATGTGCAAGACGACTTGTTATCTGAAGGGAACACTTGGTAATGGATTTTAAAGAATGGTAGGAAACTTCAATCACATAAAAAAGGCCAATATACAGTATAATGAAAATATTAAGATCCATAACAGCTCGTTATGAAGGTAACTTCAGCACTGCAACCATGACATAGACAATGGCTGTAACCATGTAAAAATTCCAGAAAAAAAAAACAGATTAGTACATTAAATCTCCAAAAGTATAAAGTTACTTTCTAAAAGTACTGATTTGAACCTCTCTCCGTTTTGCATTACATATGTGCATAATTTTGTACTATTTTAGTAATTGGAAAATGAGAGCAAAAATGTTGTTCTCTGTGAAAAAGAATTGGCCCTGTTCCATATGTCCTTTGTTACATTATTTGTCATTTTGAATGGCTTCGAACCAAAAATAAAAATTTAGATATCAGACAGAATTAGAAAAAATTATTTTCCCTAAAAAACTTATATGTTTAGATTATATGGTTAGATAAACTGCAGAGATAAAGAGAAAAGGGGAGAAGTGAGATAATAATGCAGTCTATTTTTCCCATCCGGTGTACAGGTGGTCCCCTACTTAAGAACACTCGACTTACATACGACTCCTAGTTACAAACGGACCTCTGGATATTGGTAATTTATTGTACTTTAGTCCTAGGCTACAATAATCAGCTATAACAGTTATTAATGGTGTCTGTAATGAAGCTTTATTGTTAATCCTGATTCTTATGACATTCCAACATTTTTAAAATCCAATTGTCACAGAGACCAAAAAAGTTCTAGCTGGGATTACAATGATAAAATATACAGTTCCGACTTACATACAAATTCAACATAAGAACAAACCTACAGACCCTATCTTCTATGTAACCCGGGGACTGCCTGTACTTGGGCCCTTTTCACACAAGCATTTCAGAGTGTGATCAGGTTTTGGTCAGAGAAAAACTGACATTTTCCTTCAGGGTACGGTGACATGTAACGTAGTGCTGAGTTTACAAGCGCAACCCTAGCGCAGGGAGCCGTGCCTCGACCCGATCTCATTAGTGTACCCAGTCAAACGCATCCATTTGATTACCGATCGCGTGCCTTTCACTACAAATGCGTTCAGGCCGAGGCAAGACCACATTGCGCTACTGTTCCACTTGTAAACGCAGCACAAGCGCTATGTGTGACTGTACCCTTAGGGTTTTTCAGTTTTTTATGCACGCTTTTGATCATTTTTACTAAATTTTTCACTTGTGAAAAAAGACCGATAACTCTTCTATGTTTTCTAAGGCAATGGATCAGTGAAAAATTCACTTTTGCACTCGCATGTACCTGAGAGGGCAATGTGTTTTTGATGCGTCCCCATAGACCTGAACAGGATGTTTTTCATGACTTGCGAAAGTAGAGCAGGTGGAGAGTTTCACATGCGTTAAAAAGAAAAAAAACCTGTGTGTGCACACATCAAAAAAAACTTGCAGAACTCGTGCTTGACAAACACATGTGTGAAAGGGCCCTTATTCTTAGAGAGGGAAGGAGGTACAGCAAACAACCAACCAACTAGCCATAGTGCAACTCACATCACATATCCAAAAGAGCCTGCCCACTAGCAGCTGCAGGGCAGGCCCATTCACAATTGGCTAGCAATCACTCAACAAATGTACTTGTTGTCATTGGACTGTGAAATGGTTGCGTCGCTAATGGTAGTGGTGCAAATGCAATCATCATGGGTCTACCATTGAAATCTCAAATGAATTAAATGAACTATACTATACAGTAACTAGATGGTCAATTAAAACCTAGACTACAATGAGTTTTCCAAGAATATGGAGCAGGGGTAAGGAACAGATGCCTACCCTACTCTGGTATCTTCAGTTTCCAGTACTGCGTCCAACTGGAATTTCCTTGGGGGTGGTCACAGGATCTGCTTCATGCAATGAATGGCTCCATGGACTGTGGGACAACACAATTACCAGAAAAATGGACACATGACCTGTGTCAGAGGAGGCGACGCGTGTCAGAGGAGGCCAGTACATCCAGTCTGACGCAGAGCTAGAAATGGAATTACCAGAAGGATGCAGAATCTGAAAGCTTGAGCAGGGTAAATGTTTTTTCTTAGCCCTTTGTTCCAGCGTCCTGTGGGTTTTCTTAATAGAAATCCCCTTTTAATTCTAACCTATGCATGACATTTGTAGCTCTGTAACAGCAAACAACACTATAAATATATTTCAAGGAATTACTTGACAGATTATTAAAAAACATTAAAAAAAAATAAAATAATGGACCACGTCAAAGCAGAGGGGGGTAAAAAAAAAGGGTGTTTGGGTTAAGATTATAAAGTAAGATACTGTACTGTTGAATGACAAAATGAATAAAGAGGTCTCCTTATAGTACACCGCCTCCTGATATATTACAGACTGTAAAAACCGAAAACTTTGCAGACGATAAATTTTACTTTGATGAAAAGTTCTCTCTGAGGGGCTGAAGTCATTCTTCTTTATTTGGAAAGGTACACGACCAATCTTGACCAGTGAAGCCTGGTCTGTCTGAGATGACAGACATAAATGTTCTATATCTAGCATTTAATCATGGCTGACGTGACGACATTTTATTTAGAAGCGACTGTACCCCAGACAGTTTGCACGCTGTAAAAAAAAGAACATCAGACACACTGACTTTATTAATGTTCCGAGATACTAATCTGTAGGTTTAGAATAGAACCGGCAACGCGCTGAAGAATATTACTTCACAAAACTTGTTATTGGTTCATAAGTTTGGTCTCCGAATACAAACATGACCTAGAAGAGTGTACTTTATAAATATAGCCTTGGAAGAATGGAGGCCAGATATCTGATACGTCTTGTATCCTCTTTTTTTTGTACTAACCAAATTAAAAAATAAAGAAAATGTTCTGCACTTAGAAAAAAAAATTACTGTAAGGCAGTTTGAGATATTCTTTTTTCTTGGTGGCACATACTTTCTTACATAAGGTAATAAAATGTTATTTTTGCTGTCAAAAACCTCTAACCTTGACAGAAACCAGAATTGGATTGAGGCCGGTCAGGAGTTATTGTTGTCTAATTGAAAAAAGAGTTGTCATAGCTTCAGGATGAACAGAGTCCATGAACTTAGTGAGAAGTGAGCCATTAATACTTTTATATGTATCTGTATACTGTAAATTCAATAGAACTATATAATAATATATACTCACACATATACAATATAACCCTAAACAGATAAGGGGGAATTTAATAAGCCTTGTCAGCAAGTTATTTGGCGGACACGGCATGTAGAAAGCCCCGTTACCAACATTTTGGCCTTTTTCCCGCCCCCAGCTTAGGGATGACAGATGGATGTGCATGGCCACCAGAAAAAGAGGTAGAGACTACATCTGGTCATTTGGTTGAGGTGTTTTTAATTCACGTTGATCTTAGTCACTTTTTGTGACCATATGGAATGGTAAGAATTCGGTTGTAACGATCTGGGTCTGGTTTTGGTGTCCAAGTGTTGCAGGCAGGTAGTGTAGTCAGGAGGAAGTCTGGGGTCATAGCACAGAAGATCAGCATCAGTATTGAAGAAGCAGGCAGGTATTGTAGTCAGGAGGAAGCCGGGGGTCGTAGCACAGAAGATCAGCATCAGTTTTGAGGAAGCGGCAGGTATTGTAGTCAGGAGGAAGCCGGGGGTCGTAGCACAGAAGATCAGCATCAGTTTTGAGGAAGCGGCAGGTATTGTAGTCAGGAGGAAGCCGGTGGTCGTTGCACAATAGAGAAGTCAAATTGCAGGAGGGAAGGAGACAACTAGACTACAGGCTGGAAGCACAATAATCTTGCAAAGGAGTATAAGTAAGGCTGGGTTTAAATAGGAAGTCCAATCAAGGAAGGGGTGGAGCAAAGCCAGGGAAACCGGAACTAGGAACTGGAAGAACTAGGCCAAGTATCAGCACTGGAGCTGTCCAGAGCGTTGCATAGCTCAGTTGGTAAAGCTTCAGCCTGGTTCAAGTCCTGACATCGGTACATGTTCATCCGCTGCAGTACTGCATGGCCTCAAACGTCCCTGTGGTGTGGTGCTTGTGGGGTCCCTAGATCCAGAGCCATGGGTGCTTAGCCTATGGATCTTGGCCCGTAATGGTGTTGTGGTTAGGCGGGCTAGATGCCATGTGATGCTTCATCCACATACAGAGCATATTGGGCTTAAAGGGGTTGTGTCACCATTGCACATTGCTGTAATTGGGTCCAATGCATTGTTAAAAGTACTTTCACCATTTACACTTATTACAAAATCTGCAGGCTTACTGAGATAACTCCTTTTGTTCTGGTTGCTGGCGCCCCCCGGTGGTAGCTGTGTCCCGTCCTGAGCAACAGCTGATCTGGCCGAGTCTGCGCACAGGGAGTCAGTCAGCTGTTCTCCACTACAGATCACTCCACCGGCTCACAGCTCCTCTGCACACTGAGAGGTCACCTGACACACTGCAGCCAATAGGAGGTGAGAGAGGAGGAGGGGCAGAGATTGTGCTGTGATGGCCACTGCTCACCAGCTACACAGGAGCCTACAGCAGCAGATACAAGGTAACTGCAGCCAGACATGTCTGCTCAGAGGAGTCCTCCCCTAACATGGATCATAGCAATGTACCAGCCCTTTCCTCCCTCCACCATTAGTCAGGTCACACAGGAGGCTGCAGAGATAACACAAGTAACAGGCTCAGCTCTGATCTCTCCTGATGCAGTCCTCCTCCTGTACTCTCCTCCATGCACTGTCCCTCCATGTTACACTGCTCTCCTGCAGTCCTCCTCCTGTACTCTCCACCATGCACTGTCCCTCCATGTTACCCTGCTGTCCTGCAGTCCTCCTCCTGTACTCTCCACCACTCACTGTCCCACCATGTTACACTGCTGTCCTCCCCCTGTACTCTCCTCCATGCACTGTCCCTCCATGTTACACTGCTGTCCTGCAGTCCTACTCCTGTACTCTCCTCCATGCACTGTCCCTCCATGTTACCCTGCTCTCCTGCAAAGGGGCCCCTGTGCCTGACTAGCAGGGAAGTCACTAAACATCAGCAACATGTGAGAAGCTGTCATCTATCTATCTATCTCCTATCTATCTATCTATCTATCTATCTCCTATCTATCTATCTATCTATCTATCTATCACATATCTATCACATATCTATCTATCACATATCCATCTATCTATCTATCTATCTATCACATATCTATCTATCTCCTATCTATCTATCTCTCTATCACATATCTATCTATCACATATCCATCTATCTATCTCCTATCTATCTATCTATCTATCACATATCTATCTATCTATCTATCACATATCTATCACATATCCATCTATCTCTCTATCTATCTATCACATATCCATCTATCTATCACATATTTATCTATCTATCTATCTATCTCCTATCTATCTATCTCATATCTATCTATCTATCTATCACATATCTATCTATCTATCTATCACATATCTATCACATATCCATCTATCTATCTATCACATATCTATCACATATCCATCTATCTCTCTCTCTATCTATCACATATCCATCTATCTATCACATATCCATCTATCCATCTATCTATCACATATCTATCTATCTATCTATCACATATCTATCTATCTATCTATCACATATCTATCTATCTATCTATCTATCACATATCTATCTATCTATCTATCTATCATCTATCTATCTCATATCTATCTATCTATCACATATCTATCTATCTATCATCTATCTATCTCATATCTATCTATCTATCTCATATATATCTATCTATCTATCTAGTGATTTGGTTGCAATTCCTTACAAAATACACAGAAAGAGATTCAATCAACATGCAAAAATACAAAAGTTTATTAGTAAAAGTCATAAAAACAACTATTGCACCTAATTTTGAACAATCAGTGCATACAAGAAGAGCAGAACAATGTATTCTCCCAGCATCGTATTAGGTCACGTGGACAGTAAAGTGTAAATATGTCGGAGGTCTAGAAAAATGCAGGGACGGCAAACTCCATGCGTATCCTCACTTCGAAGTGACTTCCTCAGGGGTAAGTGTCACTTTGGAGTGACGATACACGTGGGGTTTGCCTCCCCTGCACCCACCTAGACTTCCGCCATGCATGTCAGCCTGACCGACCATGATGCTGTGAGAATACATAGTACATGTGTACTATGTGCAGTGTCCTGTGTAGTGTGCAGGGGGCGCCAGATTCAGGATTTCTGGCGCACGTTCTTCATGAATCTGGTGCCCCCTGCACTGCTTTGACAGACTGCACCAACTTTTTTTGGTGCACATTTAACATGGGGCGTGCGACACATTTCAATTGGACTTCTATTGGATCAGTAAATGCAGGGACTATTTGAGCACAGCAGGTGGAAGGAGACTCTGAAGGCTGAGCGCTCTGTAGCGCTGAGTTCTGCAATAACTGCCGCTGTCAGTGCTGTGCATGTGCCTGGCCCCTCCCACATCTGCTTCTGTGTGGAGCAGAATAGAGGCTGAACACGCATCATAATAACAAATAGAAAGGGATCTTTACTTCCAGGTAACCTTTACAAATAGATTTTTGAAATATTTTAACCTCTTTGACAGCTTTTTGTAGTCAATTGTTTCGTGGCATAACCCCTTTAAAGGAAACCTGTCTTCAGTGAGGTAATTTTTAGATTCCAAGAAGCTATGCCATGCCTTTATCAGCATTCCGAAAAATAGCACTACTGTATAAAACTTAATTTTACATTACCTGGCTCCATGCCAGCAGTGTGTGGCAAGTCCCAGGGAAAGAGTGGTGCACCAATAGCCTGTGTCTCAGTCTCATCATTGCCTACCCCTATTCCCTTTTCTCCAACTCTCCTCTGCGCACTCCCCCTGCTTACATCAGCTGACCACCGCAAGGGATGAGTGAGGGGAAAGATAGCAGGCATCAACAAGACAGACATGCGCTGTTGGAGCTGCCCTGCCCTGCCATCATGTAAAAATGACTTGCCTGATGACAGACTCCATTAAGAAAATTGATCAATTTAGCTTTAGTAGATTGTGTGGTTCTGCTGTTCCAATCTTTTTTTCAAAATTTGGAATAATTCCCTACAATTGTGTAGCTTGTCAATGTCAACACAATATAAATTTTGCACAGGAATTTAGCTTGAGAGTAACATCAAATGCATATGGGATACATAGATGTGTTGCATATTTCACCGCGATTTTCCGCTTTTGTATTTCTAAGAATGAAATGTGCAATTAAAATCTGCTAAATAAATTCGGAGTTCTGCACCAGAGGTCAGTAAGACCTATAAGATGTGATAGGAATGTATTAAATTACGGACATTTCTTTGTGCAATTTCTGAGCCAGTAGGGATGTTGCTCTACACTTCTAGTTTCAAAGTTTTTTTTTTTTTAATAAAAACTGAGGATGATCTTTTCATTTCGGGCATTTGGATACAGTGCTGGTAGCTGGCTAAGTTGTATTTTTTTTACTTTCTGACTAAAACATGCAACTAGGGCACAGTATGGTTTGTGAACAGAATAATATACAAGGTCTGCACTAAGTTGGAAAATTCAACAGCGTTCAAACAGAAGATAACCACAGTCTGATATAGGCATACACTGTGGACAGACAACAGAAGTACTATCCAACTTCCATCCACAGACCCCATCAGGAATCTTTATAACTATTGTAATAGTGTATAATTATTTATTGTGTACCAGAATGCTGACCCCATAGCAACCAATTAAAATTAGCATTTGCCTTTCTGGCACATTTTAGAAAAATTACATCTTACGGTTTCTATTGGCCCAAAAAAAGTTTATGAGGGTCTAGGTAACTCAATTTAATAAGTTCCATGTTTTTGCCACTATGAACAATAGGGATTTACCATGACCTCTGAGCTGACGGGTGCTATAGAACTGCCATTATCATGTCCTCCATGTCTTGAATCTGCTCTTTTCTCTGCCTTAACGCTTTCTGATGTCTTTCTGACGCTTTCTGATGTCCTTCTGATCTCCCATCTAAACTACTGCAACATCTGTTTTCCCTCTACATGTCTTTTATCATCCTGGTCCCAAGTTTTGCTATTCCCAATCCTTGGACCCTATCTATCCGGAGAATGTACTGAGGAAGCTCACAGGAATTGGAGTCCAGTTCTCACTAAACTGAAAGGCAGGTCAAACATGTGTCCTGCCGCTCCACACGTAGTACTGTACTGCGTTTGCCTATTCATGCCAAAGTAATCCAAGTAAAAATATGAGCAACATCATTCTAAGTAGTCCAGAACCTATCGTCTTCTACCTTATCCCTTGTGGACTGCAAGTTCTCACAGACATTTTCCCCTTTCCCTCTGTGCTATCGAGTCACTTACTTGCTTTATGTTCATTATACTGTGCATTATGTACATAAATGTATTTAGTAGGATTGGACCGGTAAGGCTCTGCTCTCAATACTGTCAAAGGTTCTGTTCCTAAAGATGGAAAAACAAGGGTGGAGCCCCTAAATCACCAGCCTGTTCTCATGAACCAAAACCTGGCTATTTCAGTTCTGGGAGCGTTAAGAATTTGCAAATCTATTGGAGATGAGTTTAGAGGCTCTAGTCACATCTACATTTCCCTGTTGAAGCTGAATATGGTATACCATGCTATACTGAACATGCACCCAGAAATAATGCATTAACAAAGTGATGGCTAAAATCTGCCATTTTCAATCCTGTTCCACATTTTTGTTTGTAAAGATTCATATTCTATCCTAAATTATCATCAACCTGCAAAAAGCTTAAGAAAACCACCTGGAAATGTCACATCGGTCAGTATCAGCCCTACTAAAGATATACCCCCATAATGTATATGTTTTGTTTTCATCCCAATCCATACATATAGTCAGAGCAGACCTAGGCATTATATGGCCCATGGCCACATCTGGCCCTCTAACCCTTTTGACCATCTTTGATCGTTGAAAAAATTTGAGCTTCCCTGCCTGATCTGGCCTTTGCCCCTGAACAATGACCAGCTGAAGCATTGCTAGTTTGGTGCTCAATGCCCATGATAGCTGCAGGCTGCTTAATGGCTTTGGAGTCCTCCTGGTCCAGTTTTGGTCTGCTTGTGCTGCATGCGCTGATGTGCTGGGTTGACGCCTCGCTGTGCCTAGATGTAGCAGAAAGACTGCTTCTGGTGACGATGGGCTGACTTGATCCCTGCTGCTTTGCTGCTCGTATGGAATATGGCTAATATTGTTAACATCACGGAAGCTGAAGGCGGTGAGTTAGATCTGAGTTGGGCAAAACTAAGTTAAAGGGGTATTCCCATTTCAGCAAGTAATTAATATTGTTTGAATAATGAAAAGTTATACATTTTTCCAATTTACTTTCTGTATCAGTTCCTCACTGGAAATGAACATAGAGGCTTCCTATAGAGTGACAGCAAGCAGAGGTATATTAGAAAATTGTATTATTTTTCATCATACAAACAATAACATTAATTTGCCAAAGTGGAAATACCCCTTTAGGTTTATTTGTCTGGCCCTCTAAAACCATTCCAAAATCTCATGTGGCCCCATGGGAAAATTAATTTCCCATCGCTGAGGATGGCCTGCAGTTATGAGTAGAAGCAATAATAAACAAAGGAAACCTACCACCACAGATCTACCTATTAAGGTAGATCCAGTGACAGGTTCCTCTAATGTATAGTAGTATAGCCCTTTTTTTTTATTCATTATACATTTTAATTCCCCTAATATGCACATTTTCTAAAGTAGCTAATGAGGCGTGGAGTAGCCGGAGCGGAGGCTACACGGCGCTGCTTCTCCACGCCCCAGTAGCCTCTAGCGTTCTGCCCACCAATACATGTTCTGCGCGCAGCTCCTGGTAGCTGCACGCACTCGTCTGCGAAACCGCATTCTGTGTATGAGCAGTAGCTACATCTTCGGAGCCAAGACCATGCAGCTAGCCGCCTCCTCTCTGCGTATGTGCAGAACCCGGCTTCACAGATAAATGTGTGCAGCTCCTCGTAGTTGCGCGCTGAACATGTATTGGTAGGCGGAAGGCAAGAGGCTACTGGGATGTGGATATGTAGCCGCGCCATGCAGCCTCGGCTAAGGCTACTCCACGCCCTAGCTGCCTTGTTAGGAAATTTGCATATTAGGGGAATTGAAATGTACAAAAGTTCTGGGCCGCGAACGATTTGGCCCTAAAAAGGGCTAGACTACTGTACATTAGAGGAACCTGCCACCGGATCTACCTTAATAGGTAGATCCGTGGTGGTAGGTTTCCTTTAAGCATTCCTGTAAAAAAATTGCATTAGTTTTGAGTTTAGAAAGAAATAATTGGAGATGTAGCACCTTGTCAGATTGGGTGAGAGGCAGCCTAAAAATAGTAGATCTGGAGAAGAAGCAGCCTGGCAAAAAGCTGATCTTTTACAGTGATGCCTGGCAATAGACGGTCAGATGAAGCAGTCTGGCACATGGAGGATAATGCATGCGGTGCTGTCACACCAAAGATCAAGGAGAACTAGATGCTTTGTTTCTTAGCAAACTAGCAAGAGGTAAGAAGTAAGTTGGCATGGGGCTCATACATTACTTTACAGGTAGGTGTTAAATTACACAAAAAAGAGGAAATCTATGAAAAAAAGCTCCACCACCTAATTTCTTAAAATGAGAAACTGTGCAACTATTTACTAAAGTAACATATTCTGCAAAAGTCAACAAAAATCTCTATGGGAATCCTACCAAACTAGGTCACTGTAGAAATTTCATTACATTACTAGTAGAGGACGCTGCCTATTCTCTGGGGTGAAATAAAGCAGAATCCAGCGCACAGATTACTTTTGGGAAGCCTGCCAAATTTACATGGGATATAAAGTGCAGAGGGAAGATGAGCAAATCTCTAAGCAGTGACAAGATATTTGAGGGGATGCTTACTGTATGGCTTGACGGAGAAACTGGTTTTTACAAATCTAATTATTAGTAAAATGTATATACAATGAATAGTGTTAAATCCAACCAACACCAGTGACTTGATAGTATTGTCTAATACAAGTATATTTGTTGAGTAATACCTGCATATAAATACAACGTTTTTATTACAAATGCCAAGGCAACAATATCTAGTCTAAACCCAATAGTCCATCATTGCTTTCAACTGCATCATAGACCCTCCAACAACTTCCAGTTGTCTTAATAATGGCCTTAGTTAAAGTTTACTACAGGTCTACAAGTATTATAAAGGTAATTTTTGAACAGAGAGCGTTCCTATGCCGCAATCCAATATCAAAATAGACTCCATTCTATGGTCCTCGGTCACTTTATATTACTGCACTTACCTATCATCCACAAAAAAAGGCAGAAATTACATACAATAGGTACAATGAAAGTAACTCCCACTCTTATATAGGCTAAAACTAACCCCTAACAAGCAGTGTTGTCTAAGTTCAGACTCCTGTAGAGGCTTATGTATTGTATATTCTGGTTTCTTGGCTGCTCCCTCAACCTTTCTGAGTCCCAAATAGAGTCAGATCAATTAATTAGAGGCCGATCAAGATTAGGTGCCTATAGTTCGGTAAACAGGACACTGCACCACATGCTTTATATCGAAATTATGTCTTCTTAATGCGGGTCGACATCTACCTTGAGAACAAGTGCCTACTGACCCCTTCAGGTGGCCATTCTCTATTCAAGTCTATGGGAAAAACAAAAATAGCCGAGCGTATAAACTCCAATACAATGAAATGGAGAATGGCTGTAAACTGTTTAGCTTGGATTCGCCAATATAATTGAGCCGAGATTGTTGTCCTTCACCACTACGGAGAAGACCTAATTCCAATGTTGATAGTCCATTGTCTATTTCAATAAAAAATATTTTAGCGTGTTATGAGCCAAGGCCGCGCCACTGTGAGAACTCAGTTTTTCTACAACATAATACAGCAAGCAGATGAGAGTACATAATATATCTCTTTAGATCTACAGTACATCATTCCACCAATACTTAAGATACCGACGGCACAACTGAATATGATTTGCTCAATTTATTCTCACAACATATCCACCGTCCTGGCCTGCAAATATTTGCACTTCAAAAAAAAAAATCTAGATGCACAATGCATGTAAAAAGACAACCAAGAAGCCACAATGTCCTAGTTTTCTTTAAGATTTTAGGAATTTAAAGTTGCAATAGCCTTTGAAAGAGACGCTTTATGCTCTGTAATAAAGCACTGTTTATTGTGTGCGGCACCTATGGCAGCCTACTGTACCCTCTGTGCTCAGGATATATAGGTGGCAGATGTATACATGAACCTTCAAATTAAAAAAAAACATAGGAAGCCACACAAGAATAGCCAACTATAGCTTTTGACAACAGTGTAACAGAGCCTAAGGCTTCATTGGTAGATTTTCATAGAATGAATAGCGATTGATGCTGGACTATGGAATTATGTAAACCATTCCAGAACCCACCAGAGCAATTTCTACATGAACAGGGCCCCTCATGTCTCATAAGAAGATGGCCTTGAAACTATACTGCAAGGACCATAAAAATTTCACATTCCCTTGTGACTCCATGTAAAGACCGTAGTTTGTGAAGTTTTGGTCGATATGTCACAGATTAGCTTATAAATGTTGCAATATGGACCAATATAGAGGAGAAGAGAGAAGAATAAATCTTTGGAAGCAAAGGCTCTCATTATTTATCTTGATACATGACCACTTCAGGGGAACTGAGCTATGGAAAGTCACTGAAGCACCAAGTCACACCGTGTGCCCATGTATCAGTCATCCATTCCATGTTTAACCTTGTCTTAACATATTTAAAGGACAATGGAAGAGAGGCAGGTATTGTGGCACAATACCATGTATTGATGATTGGTCGATTGCCTTATCTGTCCTATCCAGACATGCACCATCAAAGCAATATTTTTAAAAAATTTGCAGAAAGTTTTAGAAACTTTCTTTTACTACAGTAGCAGACAACTTGATAAATTGGATTCAATTTTAACAGAAATCTACCTTTAAAACCAGGGACACTTACATAGATCTATGCACTGTGACTGTGGTAATCTTCTGACTGTATATTTGTTATCCAAGGCCTCCTTCCTTCTAAAATCAAATTTAAAATTATGCTAATTAGCCAGAAGGGCTCTGGGGCAATACTATGCTATAGAGTCAGAGGCTGTTACACTGTGCAGGAGAAAAAAAGTGCTGACGGACCAGGGTGGTAAGGGAGACATTGTAACAGCAGTTCATGCACGATTTTCATCTGGCAGGATGAAGAATTGTAAACCAAGCACAGTGACCCCCTATGGCAGGATCTGTTCTTCATTTAGCTTCCTATGCACTGGTAATTACAATAAAATTATGCAAATGAGTCAATAAGTGTCAATGGAGTCTGGAGCCCCTCAGACTCATTTTCATAATTTAAAAGCCTTTGTTATCTAAAAAAGTGGCATAGGAAGCTTAAAGAGCAGAACCTGCCAGAGGGGGCCCATGCCAATACGTGAGTGTGCTTGGTTCACAATCCTTGATCCTGGTGGTAGATCCTTTAATCATAAGTGATCAAGACAGACGGAGGCAAAAACATAATATAAAAGTTTAGATTGGCAAAGAAAAGAGTTTGATCTCATCTGATCAAACTGTTATCTCTAAATATGCCACAGGATTGTCTAAAAGTCTAAAAGTTGTTGAGCAAATTTTAAATGCACTTGGACATGATTTTGGTTCAGCATTGAAGTCTAGTGTGGTGAGAGTAAATAAAGGTCATTGAGATTTGGGGCTGCCCCTAAAACACTTTTTTTTTTCTTTGAAACATTTGTAGCTGCTGATTCCAGGTTTTTCTGTAGTTCTCCATAGGTGGTTCTATATGTTTTTGGAGAACTATTCTGTTGTATTTTACTCCCCTTTTTGAAATCTTGTGGGGTCATTGCCAGATTAAGATGAAAGTATGTTCTTTGCACTTCTGGATTATGGCCCCAAAAGTGCTCCCTAGAGTCTTCAGTACTTTAGAAATTCTTTTGTAGCCAATGCAATTTATATGTTATGCAACAATAATGTAGTAAAGAACTTGAGATAGCTTAATGGCTTTACCTATAAGGAAAAGTTTATTGACTCCTTGGTAATGAGGCTGCAACATCTTTTCCTTTGCTTTACCCAGCTTGAGTGGCAGGATTGCTTTCTAATTATTGATAGATTTCAGTTGGTGTCATGACTTTCCTTGGCTTTTTGCACCGCTCTTTCTTCAAATCTTTTTTCCTGTGCCGTTTCTTATTATTACACATAACTTGATTTAAGGACAAAGGTAAGTCTGAGACAGCATGGTATAGGTATCCCAATAAGGGAAGGGTGCAAAGTCTGTATAGGTTCTGGCACAGAAACCTCTTTTGATATCACTATGGATATCACCAAGAACCAGCAGCGCTCCAATTTCAGCTAAAAATCCAGGGGGGAAGTTTATTTGAAAGTTAATTTTGGACAATGATGGCTTCATTTCTTTGTCAGTGTGTCATGGCTGACATCTGGTGAAAATTCAATCTTGACAGCACAAAATTGATGAATATTAGGTTCATACACCCAACACACATGGGGTGATATATACGAAGATTGGCATTTAAATACAGGCGTTCACTATCTACCCAACAGTGGGCACACTGAGCACCACACAGTGGATTAACTAAAAGACTTAGGCCTCTTAGTAAATCAGAAAGGGCAGTCCATCACTTTTCCGCCAGGTTTGAGCGGTTTAGACCAAGTCAAACTTGGTCTACAATTATGCAGTCTATTAGGAGACTTTAGTAAATGAGTAAAATTAGCTACCAGTTAAGCTCCAAACACCTTAAAATCAATGGAAATGCACAATTATCCTTGGGCTTAGTAAATGCCACCCACTGTGTTCAAACAATGTAAACAAATATTCATAAATCTTTGCTTATCTGAATGGTAAAAAGCCCTACAGAAACATTTTATATTTTCAAGATAGTCTTGAATGCACATTATCCTTGGCTGCCCCTAAAATACACTCTCATCAGTTCAAAGTAGGTGCAAGAAAGTGTAATTCTGAATCATTTAA
Source organism: Engystomops pustulosus (assembly GCA_019512145.1). Lineage (NCBI taxonomy): Eukaryota > Metazoa > Chordata > Amphibia > Anura > Leptodactylidae > Engystomops > Engystomops pustulosus. Next base: position 23,206,505 of record CM033648.1, on the reverse strand, counting down.
TGAACTATAAATAGCACCCTCTGCAAACAAGAACTGGCAGCATTAAATCATAATTAGGCAATTTCCTGCAAATTAAGAAGCCAAATTGATTCTCAAATTATCACTAGAGCAGTTTGCCCCCAGATGCTATTTTCTAGCTTTTTCTTTTATAAAAAATTCATAAAGTAATCAAACATTCTGAAGAGTAGCACAGTGTTAAGCATACATTTATCCTGATTGTTCTACTACATCAAAACAATGATGAAAATGCGTTGTTGGCAGCTTGAAATTTTGGGGAAGCTTGTAAACATTACTTTGTAACATTTTTTTTGAAAATACCAAAATCTTCAACATAAACCAGATATAATAGTGGTTAATATACCAAGAAGAAATTGTTAGAATCCAATTAAACTTTGTAGGTGTGTTCGGTTTGGGAAGAGAAAGGGTATGTAATGAAGATGCTACCTGTGTCTGGATGGTGGACAGGAGTTACTGCCTGTGGATCAAAAATCCTCTTTTACCCAGTTTCCCGGACAGTGTAGAGTGTAGAATGTTTTTTTTTGCTCCAAACAATGCATTATGCCTTGTTTTTCGAAGATATAGCTACCTAGACATTATTTCGATATTTTTTTTTTCAAAAACAGTAACTAGCGCCTATTTTTGGAGTTAAAAATTAAGAAAAATCATGTTAGAGCATATTTTTAGGGGAAAATAATACCAATGGTCTGTCTGTGATCTTGGCATAACCCCTGCTACCAACACCTACGAACGGCGTCATAACCATCCTGGTTCTCTCAGTACAATAATGCCCCCTTATCACTATATTTTGTCCTCTACGGAAAATATAATTCTTTTATGTGGATTGTGGAAGCACGTTTCATTATCTCTTACCAAAAGGTACACTAACCAGAAGGAGCCTTTGACAGACCTTATAAAACAGCATTGGAGGTAGAGGTTTTACCGATGTTTATATTCATGGAATATTTTATTATATTATTAGAGAATGCTACAGTGTTATAGACAAGAAGTACATCTCAATTCCCGAGATGTCCATTTTAATTCTAACCAAATCCCTTTTAGAACTGCTGTTAAAAAAAATTAATGAAATAAAAATATTATTGATCCAATCTACTCTACAAGTCTCTTTTTTTCCCCATAAAAGCACAATAGTGCATGACTTCTGTTTTGTTCTTTTAAAATTATTTTAGATTACGAGGGGGAAACAAAGTTCTCCGATTTAACCTTTCCATATTTTCACATCATCTTTCATGGAACTTGATGGATATACCTTATATATACTCGAGTATAAGCCAACCCAAGTATAAGCCGAGACTCCTAATTTTAAAACCTATTGACTTGAGTATAAGCTGCGGGTGGGAAATGCATTCTTCACAGCCTCCAAGTATATAGCCAGCCCCTGTAGTATACAGCCTGTCCAGCCCCCTGCAGTATACAGCCTGCCCAGTCCCCTGCAGTATACAGCCTGTCCAGCCCCCTGCAGTATACAGCCTGCCCAGCCCCCAGCAGTATACAGCCTACCCAGCCCCCAGTAGTATACAGCCTACCCAGCCCCCAGTAGTATACAGCCTACCCAGCCTCTTCTATACCACGATGCTCCGGCATCGGCTCAATGTCCCCGCGCTGTCTGTCGCTGGGATCATGACGTCAGCCGCTTGCTGACATCATAGTGTGTGCCAAGCGGCTGACGACATGATCCCTGCGACGGACAGCACGGGGACACTGAGCCGATGCCGGAGCATTGCGGCATAGAAGAGGACCTGCCAGAGGGGCCTCGGTAGGTGAGTACAGTGTTTGTTTTAAGTATACTTAAGTCGACTTAAGTATAAGCCAAGGTGAATTTTTTCAGCAGATTTTTTGTGCTGAAAAACTCGGCTTATACTCGAGTATATACGGTATGTCTTTTTTTTTTCAACATGTAAAAAGACAGAATCAATGGAAATAATCTAGGTATTCTACTGGGCCTAAAGGTTTTCCACCAGATGTGACAAGTCACACTTGGTCTAAAAATCTGCAGTCTATAAATCAGGAGTCTTCAGTAAATAAGTTCAAGCCCGCACTTGCCCCCACCAGTTTGTCTCTAAACAGCTCAAAATCAATCAAATGCTGGTTTTAATTAGCCTTGGTCTTAGTAAATTCTACAGGGAATAAAGGTAATCTAGATCAGCTAGATGTGAGTTGTTTAGACAAAGTCAAACCTGGTCTATAAATCAAGAGGCTAGAGATGAAGGCTCAACAATTATGATTCGTCCAGGAATATTGTCGAAAGAACAGTCAATCCGTCAAATTGACTTCCCTAGCTACAAGCTATGTCTATGATTGGCCAGGGGGTCACATATACAGCAATGTGTCCAGGTTGCATGGCTGAACACAAACACTGGGTTCACTTGTCTCTACAGAAGACCTAAAGTTTGAGTTCATTGCTCATGGACAATTTAAGTTGGATTTTCATGAATATGATATATATTAATAGCATTTATCCTCTACGGTGTAGTTCAAAACCCGAGGTATTTCTAATAATGTAAGGAGTGTCACTTGCTTTGGAATTAGCCTTTTAACCCATATAGGTCACAACTAGTTTTGGCCTTCGGGACTTGGCCAAATTTTTTTCGAACCATTGAGTTATAAAAAATTTAACTGTTTAATTTTTATGTGCATGTCACTAGTTGATGACTTATTATAACTTATACTACAACTTATTGTTTGAGGTAAACCAAATTAATTCATTCTGAAGATGATAAACCCCCCCACTAAATCTGTCATCTAATTCTCAAGATACAAATTTTGGTTGTTTGTCAATGAAATTGATTTGTGAAACAAAAAAAAAAAAAACAACGCACAATGAAGAAGGAAACAATATTTTTTTGTTACCAGTACATTGAAAGGATTTGTATTAAACGATTTTATTATGTATAATTTTGCAGGTTTACTGACTATAAATGATTCCCTAAACTCGAAATACACACAGTGCTGCGATAGAGAAAGACACAAAATCTGAGATGTATTCTTTTTTTATGACCTAAACCGCCCTTTGACTGTATAACTGTAACAAGGTCACTATGGAAATGGAAAAAACAGATAACATTTATTTGTATTTTCTGTCACCATTGTGCGTCCTTTGCTGTCAAATTAGGAGACGGAAAAAAAAACTGTCAAGTAGATGAAATCAAAATTAGTGGCTCAATCCCTGTTGGCCAGAATGCTTCACTTGCCATTATGTCATTATCAGCAGAAGAATATCAAAGAGTCCTCAGCATTAGACTGCAAAAAATATCTTTAATTTTAACCTCAGGGCATTTCTGCATACAAGAAAGTGATCCGAATTCGACGACTTTCTACTTTAGCAGTGACTCAGGTCATAAAGATTTCGGAGACGGTATTTAGAATTCATAATTTTCCCCTCGCATGCTGAATTATTTAGGACTGCATATTTTAACTGCTCTTTCTTATTATGCTTGAGAAAATAAACCTTTAAAGCAGATTTATTTCTCTTTTGCAGACTAGTGAGAAAGTTAGAAAACCCAAGTTAGCAAATATCTTCCTCAAACGGTTTTATTGTAATAAATGTGACTGTGCGTCAAAACCGATAGAGGCCACCGCGGTGTAAAGCTCTCCGTGTGTATGTCAAGAAGAAATTTCTGTAATACATGTGTTTAGATCCAGATTGTAGATGATCACAATCATCATGACAAACACATAGTACTACAGGTTAGCTATAGACTGTGCTTGAGCTACAATACTAAGCACAGAACCAACTGATGTCAAAGGAAACATATGGAAGGGGAACGACTGATGTGCCACATACTATTTACATCTTCTATTCCCAAGACCAAATCACATATAAATGTCCTGCACCAAGTGCGTTCTAGGAAGATGCCTAAGAAGGAAGGAAACCTATTGTGGCTTACTGACTAAGGGTCCGCGGCTACAATTACGTCGGATTTTCCAACATTTACAAGATTTGCGGCGCTGTGATAATTATTTAACTGGGGATTGTGTCACATGCGATCAGATTGTGGCGCAGCTGTGCCGGCTTTCATGCAACAGAAATTGGGAAGGGGTGCTGTCGGATGATCCGACTGATTCGGACTGAGCCCAGGATTTAACTTTCAAATTGTGTCGCAAGACAATGCACTTACATGCACCAGGAGTAACACATGCAGGATATCGGGCGCACAATGTTAGTGAATCGGGGCACAGTGCATTATCGTTCTGTGAACTCCATGGGATCGGGGCCGGATAAGTAAATGTGCCCCATTGTGTCTTTATTGCACATGCTCGCCATCTACACTGACTTCACTGAGGCATCATGAAGGTATCAAGGGCTCCAGACTGAGGGGAATATAAAGGTTTAGTATTTTTAATGCAGGAACCGACAAAAATATGTTAGGCCAACTTGGGGCACTAAACCAAAAAGACATGTGGGTGGTTTAGTGCCCCAAATCGAACAGAGGGGTTCCCTTCAAATGAAAATAGCTGCAAATTAGGGTGTACCAGTGACCGTAGCAGTGGTGTGTTATCTCCACCAAGGCCACATCTGTAGTCTGTGATTGACCATAACAGTCTCATGTCATGTCTTACAGGACATGGGTGAACAGAGACCTTCTGATTGGGGCCCCCGAACTTAGAAGTTATCAAATGTGATTACCCTGGATTTTTTTATAGAAGAAAAGGATTGCCAATCCCACATCAGATCCAATCTCCCAAGGAAGGCTTCTTGTATGAGGACATTCCAGGGACTAAACCACACAAGGAGGAAAAGGTAATGACTATAGATGCCCATGTCATGTGCAGAGGCATAATGGGATTACTAGCAGTCACCACAGGGAAAGAAATATCTGCAAAATGAAGATGCTATCTGATCCGAGCAGTATAGAGGCATAGGGATGTAAAAATAACTGGGACTCGCCGGGAGTACACCTCTTAGTAGAGTTCTACTCAATGGTATCATTCCTCTACTTCTTTACAATACATTCTTAGAAGTCTGAGTTGTTATTCTTGCTAGGAACATATTACACTGGTCATATTAAGAAAAGAAGCTCCAGAATTGATATTAAAAAAAAAAATACAAGTATTTTGAAAAACAGACATGTTGGCAGCACTGACAAGTGCTTTTTAACTTTAGTAGATGCTGAGCAAAAGCTGAGTGTTTATCTCCGACTTTACCTAGAATGAACTGGTAAAAACCACAAAGTGGGTCAGCATCGCAACATTTCTGCAAGAACATCACCGTCGGATACATGAAGCAGCTATAATCAGACCAACAAAACATCAGAGCAAAGGCGTTAGAACAGAAATCCAATTAGTAAACCTACTTTATTCATGTGCAAGTTCAATTATGTTTAGGTTTCTACAACTTATTAAAATGAGATCTTGATAAATATTTTACTTTAGGACTGGAACATGAGACACCATTTTATCTAAAGTTGAAGGAAGACTAGAGCCTTCATTAAAGAATAATACTTTTTCATGATCAAGTATTAAAAGGAGAATCCAAGATACGTATTTATGGTATTTTTCCACATTGTGTTTTTTAGATGTTACAGTGGACAATTTGCTTAAAAAATGCAAAGAATCTGGCTAAAATTTATTTTATCGCTATATACTGGGCTGTGGCTGGCTGTCTACTGGGGGGCATGGGCGGGCTGGCTGGCTATAAATTGGGAGGCATTGGCTGGCAATATAATGGGGGGCATGGGCTGGCTATATACTGGGTAAGGGGGCTAGCTATATACTGGGGACAAGAGGCTGGCTACATACTAAGAGGGCAAGGGCTGGCTATATACTGGGCCAAGGGCTGGCTATATATTGGTGTCAAGTTGCTGCCTGGATATATACTAGGGGGCATAGGCTAGCTGGCTATATACTGGGGGCATGGGGCTGGCTGACTATATACTAGGGGGTATGGGCTGGCTCGCTATATACTGGGGCAGGGGATGGCTGGCAGGCTATAAACTGGGGGCCAGGGGGCTAAATAGCTTTATACTGAAAGGAAGCTGTGACAATCACATTCCCTGCCCTAGGCTTATACTCGAGTCAAAAGGTTCCCCCTTTTTTTTTGGTTAAAAACAGGTACCTCAGCTTATATAAGGGATGGCTCCTAAACCTCCTACTCACTACATAATGAGTGATAACTAACATCTAATATATGCCATAACTAACTAATAAGGAAAACATTGTATAAAAAAAAAAGGCAAAAAAACTAATGACATAAGAGACACGTAAACTGGGCCTAATACTGATAATAAAAGTCTGCTACAAAGTACTGAACTCATATTCAATATTACCTGTATTTATGGAAATAAATTTGGCAGAAATTTATGTAGAAAAGATCAGTAGAGGTATGATTTAACTTTAATGTTGATCCACTAGGCTAACCATTAACTGTAACATCCCATAAGAAGATGGCTAGAGCTTTCACTCAGAGCAAGGGGGAGTTGCAGTTGAGAAGATCAATATACAAACAAGAGAATTTCAACATGAGGGTCCATTCTCATAGAACTTGTAAGAGCGGCACGCAGTGAGATTAAAGTTGTTTTATAGCCTTTTTTGAATTTTAAATCATTGTATGTTCAATTCCTGTCAGAAGATGTGCAAGTGCTTAAAATGCTGACAAAGGCCCTAAAGCAGTGATGGCGAACCATTTAGGCCCAGAGTGCCAAAACTACAAGCAAAAAACAGATATTTTTCACAAAGTGCCAAATGCCAATGTAAAGTACCTCACTGGTTTCAAACGTATTGCCGCCCTGATGACACCAATACAAGAGAAAGAAGGAAAAATTTGGATTGTTATTGAAGTTTCCCTCTAAAGTCCTCTTGACAGGATGAATCATAGGTCCGGAGAAGAGGCTACAATGATAATCAAGCTGTCCAAACCTCCTTGATTCAGGTCTTTAGTCCTGAATGTTGACCTTTGTGCTGGGTGATGGCCTGGGTGCCCAAAGAGAGGGCTCCGAGTGCCACCTCTGGCACCTGTGCCATAGGTTCGCCACCACTGTCCTAAAGAATCAATTAAATCTCTTTTTTAGTATGAATATATCACATATTTGCATCATCTACCTCTATAAGTTTGCGTTCATATGAGCTGGCCAACTCATCGTGATCCACCGAAGGCTTTACTTCAGGAAGTATTTCTCCATCAATATTCCGCAGGTTTGGGAATGCTAAAAACAAGAGAGAGATCGCATTAGTCTGATATGTAGCCACAATGTATTTACTTAGTCAGAACCATCCTTGTCTGCAACAGAAAGTTATTGGCAAGTGGGACAAAACCAGAGTACCTACAGGAACCCCATGCAAACCTAGAGAACACACACCAACCTCTTCCATGGGATATCAATTGGAGCATAATCCAAAGAAATGCTCATTGTTAGATCTTTCTTGTACTGGGCAATGCCGTTTCTTAAAATCTTTATCGGCACTTCACCCAACCTCCATTACCGGAGTGAGGAAGGTTTGGCAGTGCTGGATCCTCCTTACCTTCAGACTATAAGACGCAAGAACTTTTTATTAAGATTTTTTTTTCCTCAAATTGGGTTTTTTCAGCACATTTTTTTTGTGCTGAAAAATTCCACTTATACAGGCGGTCCCCTACTTAAGGACACCCGACTTAGGCTGACCCATAGTTAAAGACGGACCCCTCTGCCCACTGTGACCTCTGGTGAAGTTCTCTAGATGCTTTAGTATAGTCCCAGACTGTAATGACCAGCTGTAAGATGTCTGTAATGAAGCTTTATTAATCATCCTTGGTCCAATTACAGCAAAAACCTTGGAAACTCCAATTGTCACTGGAGCAAAAATATTTTTTTTGTCTGGATCTACCATTATAAAATATACAGTTTCGACTTGCATACAAATTCAACTTAAGAATAAACCTACGGACCCTATCTTGTATGTAACCAGGGGACTGCCTGTACACGAGTATATATGGTAAGTTGTATTTTATTGCACAAAATAAATATTTGATACGATAGGAAAACAGAACTTCATATTTGGTACAAAAACCTTTGCAATTACAGAGGTCAGACATTTCCTATAGTTCTCGACTAAGTTTGCAGACACTTCAGCAGGAAGTCCTCCATACGGATATTCTCCAGAACATTGAGGGAGATGTATAAAAAGAGTCTGTGAATATACCCCTCATATTCCACAGCAATATAAATCATGCAGAGTGATGTGGAGTTGTTAAGAACTGTGGAGTCATACTTTAGATAGAAGACGTCCCTTTTCGGAAGAAACTGAAAAAGGGCTGAGAAAATGTTTAAAAACCTCAACAAATGTGGTGCACAGCATTTCAGGCAGAAATTACTCCAGTATTCTGGCGAACACAGGTTGATGAATCTCCCTCATTAAGTATCACCTCCCACCACAAATTTTCCATTGGGTTCAGGTCTAGATAGGTCACTCCAGCGCCTTGAAATACTTCTTAAGGAGCCTGTCCTTAGTTGCCCTGGGAAGTGTATTTTTTTTAGGTCATTGTCATTTTGGAAGACCCAGCCACAACCCATCTACAACCCTCTTACTTAGGAATCTCATGATACATGACCCCTTCCATCCTAACCTTCAATACTGTTCAGTTGTGCTATCCCTTTTGCAGTAGAACACCCCTAAAGTAGAATGTTCCCACCCCTATGCTTCACAGTTTGGAAGGTGTTCTTGGGGTTGTCTTCATCTTTCTTCATCAAAAGACTGCAAGAGGAGTTGATACCAAAAAGTTCCATTTTGGTCTCATCTGAGCACATGATCTTCTCTCATGCCACCTGTGGATCATCCAAATAGTGGGGAACTTCAAACAAACCTGGACATGCGCCGGCATGAGCAGGTGGACCTTGCAAGCCCTGAATGCTTATAATCCATGATGGCCTATTGTGTAACTACCAGTAATCTTTGAGACGGTGGAAAAGTATCTGCTATCTCACCACATCTCTCCATGTCGCTTTTGAATTGAATTCCAAACCCAATTCAAAAACAGAGTTTGAACGCGGCCTTAAAGCAAATCTAACAGCACTAACGGAGGCACAAATCTTACTGGTTGGGAGGTGATCAAATACTTATTTCATGCAATAAAATGCAAATTAATTATTCAGAAATCATTCAATGTAATTTCCTAGATTTCTTTTTAGATCCCATCACTCCCAGTTGAAATGTACCAACAACAAAAAATTACAGTCCTCTCCATTCTATGTCGGTAATATTTTCCTCACAGTTAATAGATAAAGATGTAGCAGATCTCAAATATCTCCATTTATTCTATACAGGCCTGCTCTGCTACTACTACATCCTTCAATTACTGCAGATTTTCCGGCATCCTCCATATTCCTATTCATCCCTATCATCATTACTTACAGACATCATTGGAGCACAGTAAAGAATTCCAGGGAAAATCGTTCCTACACAATGGAGGGACATCTCAGGGTAACAGAACGGCAGTCTTGTGTCTGGCTGCAGGCTACATTATATTTTTGCTCTACAGTTGTATCAATTAATGTGCAGCTTAAGGGTAAGAAACTCCGGGAATTTTCCCAGTCGTCAATTAAAATACCCACTGTAAGACATGTGGATGAAAATATGATAAAACTATAATGTATCTTTGGGACTTGACACTTTGTAAAGACACTGGAACGAGAAAAAGAAGAAGTGAATATTTATGTGTTCATCTGTCTTACAAACTGGCAGTTTCCTTGACGTATCATGGCACACATCATTTAGGTTCCTTCCGAATGATCCTCTACGCTGGAATGATACAATTATATAAGGAGAAACTACAGCTTTCTGTAGGTTCCCGTAATCCAAAGCCAACTGGCAATTGTGGATCAGTGTTCACAGTTGTCACATTATATACTGGGAGCTTCATTCATACTGTGATTCTGTGCTCATCCACGGAAGGATATAACGCACCTCAGTGTACACAGGAGGATGCGAGGGTGTCAGGCCAACTAGTGTTAATCCTTTACCTAGACTTTTCCATGCCTGCCAAAAAGCTAACTCTTGTATAGTGATAACATTTATTCTTACAGTTTCCCACTGATATTCATATACTAACAGAAAGGTTTCAGGGAAACATTGCTATGCCCAGATGTGAAAATCGCCGAAGGGGTAAAATAGATATCAGATTATAATGGAGTACAGCACACTAAAAAGCCAAAAACCTACACAAAAAAATGTTTTACAGAGTAGGAACATGCCCTTTCTATGGGTTCATACACGTGGCCGCAGTTTCCACGGCCCTGTATTTGGGCTGAATGCTCGAGCCGTTGATTCAGAGCAGAGACCAGCGCAGTCATTTACAACCATCAGCACATGAGCGGACCCCCCACACTGCAAACATCAGACCATGTATCCACTGTCTGTGGACCAGGAAAGCCCCCATGTGCAGGTGAGGAAAGAAACAACTATGGTAAACATGACCAACATCTCCACATTTCTA